>CM030173.1:25451340-25671185 GCA_017639675.1 Aplochiton taeniatus
TTTGAAGCCATTTTACCTTAAAATGCATTAGACACAAAAAAGTCAGTGCAATTCATGCAATATTAGGTGATGTGAATGTGAAATGAACGCACAAAACATTCGTCCTTCGCTTTTTCACGCTGTGGCAATCCTAATCCAATCAAAAGCTTCCAACAGCACATTGTAATATGGGCCTAATGCATTAACATGCAACCACTTTGACATAATATTTGATATAATCTTGCGATGAATGTGATGTTTTGCTGGATACTGTACCAGCAATCTTGCGTTCTTTTGTTGTGCGGCGCCCTTGCCGCTTTCTTTTTCGATGCTCTCAGTCCACAGTGGAGTGTTTGGACTCTTGTAGTGGCTATCTTTCCTTTTCCAATTTGACTTGGTAGCCACAGTGAGCTACCTGAGTGGTAAACTGCTCTCAACGTGTGTGCAAGAAGTGAATGTCCGGGTGACGATATAAACACACTTTTTTCAGTTTACAAATTTGCAGGTTTAAAGTAAAGTAAAACGAAATAATTGGTAGTAAATAAAAATAACAAATATGCTAAAACGATGTCACATAGTCGCGGTCAAAGAGTGTGTGCGCTCCAACAAAGCCTGGTTTATGCTTCTGCGAAGATACACGTAAACGTCTCTGCGTAGCTACGCAGAGATGGGGTTTCTGGGAAAGCGTAGCTTGCCGAGGCTCGTAGACGCAGATACGTACAGGCCTCCCAAAACCTAACAGCACCTCACTCATAGCTTTCTTCCCCGTGGGTCAAACAATCGCTGATTGATAGAGCAGGGAAGGAAGGAGGAAGCGAGAAGATGTCCAGTAATAACACACAGATCGCCATTTAACAATGGAGCAAATAGGAGAGCGACTAGCTGATTAGGTTTGCAAACAGACATCACAAAAAAAACCGACAGAAATAGTGAGGTTATTATCTCTTGGAGAGAGATATGAGCAGCCTTGCCTTTCTTCTACTTTGCTTTCTGTTCATTCTGGATCCGTAAATGCGACACTGCCCCCTGGTGCACCCTTTAAACTCTTTGCTGTCCAAACGTCAGTGCACGACACACGTGAATGTTTGCAGCCGGGCCGATGCAGAAGCATAAACCAGTCTTCAGTCACCTGCCCGGGTATGGGAGGCTTACACCTTAAAAACATCCTTTGGCCTCTAGGGGGACACAATCACCTATACAATTAGTGCACACACACAGTGAAGAAAATCCTATTATCCTAATTATGGCTCCTACATGTGGTCATGGAATAGCATGGGAATACCTGTACATGTAGAGACATGACCTGTACATATAAAGACATGGAAAGAGGATCTCATGCAAGGCGCGCGCACGGACGCGCGCACGGACGCGCGCACGGACGCGCGCACGCACGCACGCACGCACGCACGCACGCACACACGCACGCACACACACACACACACATACACACACAGGTCTAAACCACAATGCTTTCCTCCCCACTGCACACAGGTCTCCAGTAGGTTCCTCTGTCAGGCTGATGACCCAACGTGACCTCTCTTTCATTTCCTCCCTCGGCCCTTTTCATCCCAAATCAAATAGTTTGTCATCGCTCCCAACAGGCAATACAGAATGAGATTCCACCGCCCCATTGGCTCAATGCTATCTGGAAAATACACGAGGCTGTGCTTCCTTTTTTAAGGAGTTTAACCTCTTCTCCTCCCTCTTTCCCTTCTTTCCTCCTCCCTCTGCCCCTCTCTCTCCCCAGATGAACAGACCGATCCAGGTGAAGCCAGCTGACAGCGAGAGTCGAGGAGGTACAGTACACACACACACACACACACACACACACACACACACACACACACACACACACACACACACATAGAGAAAGATAGAGGGGGAGGGGTGTACATCTCTGAGCGTGGCTGCCGCTGCCCATCAGCCTCAGCATTACCTTGGCCGTTAAACAGAGCCCTGCCTGGCTGTTGACTGGCAGGCGGGGGCTCGTTCAGGACAAGCTTACGTAAATGTAATCCAAACCTGAACCTGGGACTGTCAGGGGTAACGTGCCTCCCAACCTACAAGCTACTTCATCATTTCCATTAAGCATGTTGTTGTGGAACCATTGGATGTATGACCTCCTAGTGTTCACTGTACTGCACGGATGGTCTGTAATGCATGGATGGTCTGTACCGCATGGATGGTCTGTAATGCATGGATGGTCTCATGCATTGATGGTCTAATATATGGATGGCCTAATGCATGGATGGTCTAATATATGGATGGCCTAATGCATGGATGGCCTAATGCATAGATGGTCTAATATATGGATGGCCTAATGCATGGATGGTCTAATGCATGGATGGTCTGTAATGCATGGATGGTCTAATGCATGGATGGTCTGTATTGCATGGTTGATCTGTAATGCATGGATAGTCTACTGCATGGATGGCCTAATGCATGGATGGTCTGTAATGCATGGATGGTCTAATGCATGGATGGTCTGTAACGCATGGATGGTCTAATGCATGGATGGTCTAATGCATGGATGGCCTAATACATGGATGGTCTAATGCATGGATGGTCTAATGCATGGATAACCTGCCGCATAGATGGTTGAACATCTACCAGAGAATGAATCAATGCATCACCAATCAACTTGCAGTACTTTGTGACCTTAACAGAACTCTCTTTGGGGTTGGGACCTTTTCGTTTCCATTATCCATCATCACAACGCTTTCCCAGAAAGAAAAAGTCGAAAGCAAGTCCACATTATAGTGAAAAAAGAAAGAAAGAGAGAGAGAGAAAGCAAACGGAGAGATAGAAGGAGAGAGAGAAATAGAGCATGGAGGAGGCGAAGGAAATCTATTGAGTGAAAGAGACTAAGAGGTGTGAGTTAGTCAGGGAGAGAAAGAAAGATAACAAAACAAAGGGAAAGAAAAGCAGTAGGTGAGAAAAAGAACGGAAGTCGGATAACTTTGACAGGGGAGGAGGCAAAGAAAGAGAACAACGTCAGGTCGAAAAGTGAAGAAAAGACCGAGAGAAAAGGAGTTAGTGAGAGATGGCCAAACGTCCTCCCCCGTTTCTGTTGCGTCTGTCTAAGTGGTATTGATGGAGAAAGGGGGGGGGGGGGGGGGGGCAGGATATCCACCTTTTCTAGAGTTAGGGTTAGGAGGGGGGTGCAGCAGGATATCCACCTTTTCTAGAGTTAGGGTTAGGAGGGGGGTGCAGCAGGATATCCACCTTTTCTAGAGTTAGGGTTAGGAGGGGGGTGCAGCAGGATATCCACCTTTTCTAGAGTTAGGGTTAGGAGGGGGGTGCAGCAGGATATCCACCTTTTCTAGAGTTAGGGTTAGGAGGGGGGTGCAGCAGGATATCCACCTTTTCTAGAGTTAGGGTTAGGAGGGGGGTGCAGCAGGATATCCACCTTTTCTAGAGTTAGGGTTAGGAGGGGGGTGCAGCAGGATATCCACCTTTTCTAGAGTTAGGGTTAGGAGGGGGGTGCAGCAGGATATCCACCTTTTCTAGAGTTAGGGTTAGGAGGGGGGTGCAGCAGGATATCCACCTTTTCTAGAGTTAGGGTTAGGAGGGGGGTGCAGCAGGATATCCACCTTTTCTAGAGTTAGGGTTAGGAGGGGGGTGCAGCAGGATTTCCACCTTTTCTAGTTCACTTTCCCTTTGTGTTTCACAGAAATACACAAAAAAATGCATACATAGTTTGTATCTACATTTTTTCACTTTTACATCAATCAAAATATGCTCTACATTTTTTAATAATCCACTTGCAGTTTATATGCTATTTTGTGATTCTGTCACAACCATAAGGCGCTACACGTGGTTAAAACATGTTAATGTTGAAGGAGGCTGTGTGTTCGATAGATTCGGAAGAATACATAAAGTAAATAAACAATCAGAAGATAATTTTAACATACAGTGTATGGGAAGAACGCTGCCATACACCCATTGTTTATTACTTTGACCTTCCAACTGCACTGTCCACCCGCTAGAATGTTCTTTACTGTTTGAACTGTTGGTGGAACCAGGGAATTGCCTGGCTGGTTGGCTGGACATAAACTCCATTGGAGGAGTCCTAGATGGGCCCAGCAGGTCATATAGACTCTGAATACACCCGGCTCCTTATTGCTTCCTATTGATTTCATCTCCAGCAGAATATGTTAGTGTGTGTTGTGCTAAGAGTCATCTCCCCAAAGAGAGATGTAATGTTTATTGGTGTCCTCCCCAAGGGAATTGTGAAGGTTTGGGCCGTCAACAAGGTCTGTGTGTGTGCATTCATGCTTGCGTGCGTGTGTGTGCCCAGGAAAAAGAGAGACTTCTTTAAGAGGGAGCGTGTGTGTGTGGAATTTGGAGGTGTGTATGCTGCTTTTGGTGTGTGTGTGTTTGTGTGTTCCCCATCCCTGATATCTGCGGTCCACCTTGTAACCCCCCCCACCCCCACCCCACCCTGTGCAAGGCCAGAGTGGAGATTAGTCTTGTTGACTTGGCAAGGACACCCTGTCAGGCAGGGGCCACTGTACACCCTAAACACGCACAAACACACACACACACACACACACACACACACACTTTACCGTCAGGCCACACATACAGAGGGGCTCATTAATACTCAAACAGATAGATCCATTTCCACCACTACACAGATCTTAAAACATGAACTTGCACAGATGCTTCCACGCCACTGTTTGCATGGTTCCGGGTCAGCTGGAGTATCTTTGGACCTCAGTCAATATAAATCTGACACACAGATACATGCCAAAGTAGACCTGTGAAAATAGTTTTACATTTCACTGGAAATATTATGCAATACATTTTCGGAACAATTGGCCAACAATTTAGGTTTAATGTAGACCATACAAATATTTGCGCTCTTGCGTTCTATCGATGAAACATATGACTGTCCAGTTGCCTCACGACCTTTAACCTTATTCATTTTGTCTGAATTTGAGTGGAACAGTGAGGTTTCCCTGTAAACACTGGTCTGTAAACAGCTCCTCTTGTTTTAGAAGACAGAAAACTCTTTGTGGGCATGCTGAACAAGCAGCAGTCGGAAGACGATGTGCGGCGCCTCTTCGAGTCTTTCGGCGGCATCGAAGAGTGCACCATCCTAAGAGGCCCTGACGGGAACAGCAAAGGTGAGTGTCAGAGGTTCCTTCATGGGTTCCAAGGTTTTATCATTAATACACTTACACATGGTCTAGTCAGATGCTCATATACAAACACATATTGATAATTTGCCATCGTCTTTTCTTTCCGGGCTAACCTGTGTCAAAACAAACGTAAACGCGCCCTTAAAATGGAGCGAACCTCAAGCGCTCAGATTAAATGGCCTAAATGGACTCAGAACTGACGAGCAAAAAGAACATCTCCGGCTGAAATACTTTAAAGAAACATCAATGTTATCAGCACTCTGCATTTGAAAACATTGCTTGTTGAACTTGATCAAGGTTTTCTACAGATCTTCCAGTTGAGAGAATCACAGAGTCTATGGAAATATATGATTCTTTCAACAGTATTCTTTATGAGCGAACGACATTAAGTGTTCGCATGCGGTCAATAACTCCCATGGTAACAAACCCTGATGATTACCGTTAGCCTGATCATTCAGCTTAATCAGTGAGCTTATTCAGCTACGTGGGCTTTGCTCAATAATTGCTGCTCGCTCGCTCGATTCTTCCTCAGTCTTCAGCCGCCGTACCGTAGACTAAATCAGCATCCCACCTCCGCAATAACTGGACTTAGTTGGAAGTTTGAAGACTGGCGTGTTCGGTCTTGTCACTTGACTGCCTTTTTAAAACCCCAGAGTGGCAGCCACCTAACGGGCTGTGGAGCGCGAGCTCGTCAAATTAGCCTGAGCTGTTCTTTAAAGCTCGGTGTACGTCAGTATTCTGTCTGGGAAAAACAAATCCAAGCTGAAACATGTACGTTGATCCTCTCTGTCTTGTTCTTTGTCTTGCAGGTTGTGCGTTTGTAAAATACTCGTCTCACGCCGAAGCCCAGTCAGCTATCAGCGCCCTCCACGGCAGCCAGACCATGCCTGTGAGTAGCCTGAGTACCAATCCTCTCTCTCTGGGAGTAGGCTGAGTATCAATCATCTCTGTCTGGGATAAGCCTGAGTACCAATTCTCTCTGTCTGGGAGAAGCCCAATCGGAGAAGTACCAATCCTCTCTGTCTGTGGTTCAGTATCACTGTCTTGTGAGTAGCCTGTGTACTAATCCTCTGTCTGTCTGTGGTTCAGTATCACTGTCCTGTCCTCAACACTCCACTCTTTCTAGCAGGGGAAGGAGATCTGCTCTTAAGCTTGATATAAACTAAATGCGACACGTTCCTTCTAACAAATTAAAGTTACACCTGATCTAGAGACTAAGGATTGCAAACTTATAGGTAGGGGTTTGTCATAGTCAGAGTGCTGACTAATGGGCCACTGCTATGCTGGCGTTAGGGTTAGGTAAGGGTCAGGGTTAGGGTTAGGGTAAGGGTTAGGGTCAGGGTCAGGGTCAGTTAAACCTATGCACCCCGTATAATTAACAGCTGGCCTATTATAGATACATTGAGATCATCTCATGATGAGGAGGCAGGTTTAGTCTGAAAGGACTACATTCTCACTGTATTTCAGATAAATAACAGAATGGAAATACATCCTTTGTTTTTCTCTTTGTGCTTCTGTTCTGTTCTCTGACTATTAAGATGTGTTCCATCATCTGCTGCTGTGTCAGTGTGTAGTTCTCTAGTTTGCATTTGTCTGTGTGCTGTCGGGCTTTTCTGTGTGTGCATATATTAACATGTTATGTTATCTTCTGGGCTATGCTGTGTGATTGTGATTCTGTGTGTGTGTGTGTGTGTGTGTGTGTGTGTGTGTGTGTGTGTGTGTGTGTGTGTGTGTGTGTGTGTGTGTGTGTGGCAGGGCGCCTCGTCCAGTCTGGTGGTGAAGTTTGCCGACACAGATAAGGAGCGCACCATCCGGCGCATGCAGCAGATGGCTGGTCAGATGGGCATCTTCAACCCCATGGCCCTGCAGTTTGGAGCCTACGGAGCCTATGCACAGGCAAGAGCCCTCTCTCTCTCCATCTCTTTCTCTCTCTATCTCTGTCTCTTTCTGTCTCTGTCTCTCTCTGTCTCTGTCTCTCTCTGTCTGTTTCTCTCCCTCTCTCTGTCTCTCTGTCTCTCTGTCTCCCTCTCTGTCTCTGTCTCTCTCTCTCTCACTCTCTCTCTCTCTCTCTCTCTCTCTCTCTTTCTCTATCTCTGGAGCGGAGCAGCTCTCCATTAGCTAGCAGAAACAGCCTCTCAGAAACACAAACACAGGGCTAGTCCTGCGTAGGTTACCAGATTATCAGCCTCTGACCTCCACTCTCTGTTTTGTAACTCCTGGCTTTCTTTCTTTTCTTCTGTCCCCTCTACTTACCCTGCTCTCTCTTCTGCCCCCCCCCCCCCCCCCATTCTCTCCTCCCCCTGGGCCCTGCAGGTCCAGCAGCAGGCGGCCCTGATGGCCTCGGTCGGCCAGGGAGGCTACCTCAGTCCCATGGCAGCCTTCGCCGCCGCCCAGATGCAGCACATGACCACCATCAACGGCATGCCGGGCGCGCCCATGACCCCAACGTCAGGTCCGCAGGAGAGCCCCTCACACGTCATAGCCATGACAGCCTTCTGTACGATAAGAGTGCCACACAGCTTAGGAAACCGTTCTGACCATTGAAAGAGTTGGACACCTAGGATAGTTCCTGTCTGGCATATTTGCATGACTTTTCAAAATGAACTACGCCTAGTCGATATACCTGAACGGGCTTTTGCAAGTAGGATCCGAAACATCCTAATGGCAGCACATATGAATGACCTGAACTCTGTGTCTCCAGCTATTTCTGAAGTCCTACATTCCCATCTAATGCTGAGTGTTGTTGCCTGTCTCTCCAGGGGGCAGCACCCCGCCTGGCATCGGCGCTCCCACGGTAACTAGCATCCCCTCCCCCATCAGCGTGAACGGCTTCACCAGCCTTCCGCCCCCCCAGGCCAACGGACAGCCCCCTGCAGAGGCCGTCTTCACTAATGGGATTCACCCCTACCCTGGTAAGCCCCCCCCCCCAACGCGCACGCATGCAAGCGCGCTCGCACGCACACACACACACACACACACACACACTCTGTAGGTGTGTAGAGGGCCGTGTTTTCACACTCTTATTTAAGGGAAAACCGGGGACACGTTTGGCATGACACTACCTTTTCTTGCTGGATTTTGTCTCAGAGTGTTTCAATTGATTTTGTTGGGGTTTCCTACCGTCTCGGCAAACCCATGACTGTGCAAAATGTCCAAAGTACACAGAGTGAAAGTCTAAACCTGCCCAGGGGGAAAAGGCCAAGTGTCACTAGAGCAGAATGTTCTCTGTGGTTGGGGTAGAAGGAAACGTGTGCGTGCTGCCGGCGGAAATAAACCAGAGCCACGCAGACAGGAGCAGCACGCTCCAGACAGCCCAGGTGTGCGTTGGATGTGCTATACCTGCAGTAGACCAAAGGAGCCGAGGCGCCAATGTTTGTCTCAGGGCCAGGGATAGTACTGGGTTGTCTCAGGGCTAGGGCTAGTACTGGGTTGTCTCAGGGCTAGGGCTGGTACAGGGTTGTCTCAGGGCTAGGGCTGGTACAGGGTTGTCTCAGGGCTAGGGCTAGTACTGGGTTGTCTCAGGGCTAGGGCTGGTACAGGGTTGTCTCAGGGCTAGGGCTAGTACTGGGTTGTTTGTCTCAGGGCTGGGGCTAGTACTGGGTTGACTCAGGGTTACGGCTAGTACTGGGTTCTCTCAGGGTTAGGGCTAGTACTGGGTTGTCTCAGGGTTAGGGCAAGTACTGGGTTGTCTCTGGGCTGGGGCTGGTGCTGGGTTGTTTGTCTCAGGGCTGGGGCTAGTACTGGGTTCTCTCAGGGCTAGGGCTAGTACTGGGTTGTCTCAGGGCTGGGGCTAGTACTGGGTTGTCTCAGAGCTGGGACTAGTACTAGGTTGTCTCAAGGCTGGGGCTAGTACTGGGTTGTCTCAGGGCTGGGGTTAGTACTGGGTTGTTTGTCTCAGGGCTGGGGCTTGTACTGGCCTGTTTTTCTCAGGACTGGGGCTTGTACTGGGTTGTCTCAGGGCTGGGGCTAGTACTGGGTTGTTTGTCTCAGGGCAGGGGCTGGTACTGGGCTGTTTGTCTCAGGGCTGGGCCTAGCACTGGGTTGTCTCAGGGTTAGGGCTAGTACTGGGTTGTCTCAGGGCTGGGGCTAGCACTGGGTTGTCTCAGGGTTAGGGCTAGTACTGGGTTGTTTGTCTCAGGGCTGAGGCTGGTACTGGGCTGTTTGTCTCAAGGCTGGGGCTAGTACTGGGTCGTCTCAGGGCTGGGGCTAGCACTGGGTTGTCTCAGGGTTAGGGCTAGTACTGGGTTGTTTGTCTCAGGGCTGAGGCTGGTACTGGGTTGTTTGTCTCAGGGCCAGGGCTGGTACTGGGTCGTCTCAGGGCTGGGGCTAGTACTGGGTCGTCTCAGGGCTGGGGCTAGCACTGGGTTGTCTCAGGGCCAGGGCTGGTACTGGGTTGTTTGTCTCAGGGCCAGGGCTGGTACTGGGTCGTCTCAGGGCTGGGGCTAGCACTGGGTTGTCTCTTCTAAGGTGAAGACAATCTTCTCTCCTCTCTGTTTCCCCCCAGTGTTGCAGGAGGTTGTGTTTAGGGAGGACTCAGAGAAGAACGGCCTGGGCGTGGCTCCACGGAGCTGCTTTGGGGTTCAGGGGGGCTGCTTCCTCTCCTCTCTATCTGAAGGTACCCCTCCCCTCCTACTTTGGTTTCTGTTGTATGATATATTCTGTAATGATGTGTACTTGAGTGTTGTTTTGTTGGTGATGGCGGTATTTGTTGATGTTGATGTGTATGGGTGCATTTGAAGTACATATGTGAGTTTACGTCACGAAGGAGCCCAGCACCTGGTTAAAGTGTGTGTTTATGTCTATGCATGTTTGGAATATCTTGGTTTTTGTGTGTTCAAAAATAAATGTGTGTGAAGGGTGGTGGAAGTATTATGTGGTATGGGTTGTCTGTTGGTTATTCAATGAAACATAAGGGAAATCAATCAAAAGTAAAATGCTGTTGAATTATTGTCCATTTTTCCTATGAAAGGGGGGATATAATGAATGATTTTTGTAAGTGAAAATCTTTGGCTCGGATACATTTTTTCTATGTGGGCTCCATTTATGTGGTTTGGTTGGAGGCCACATCGTAGGTTATTGCTGCTTGGAGAGAGGCTGCTTGCAACAAAAGTTAGACGATGAAAACCGTTCACCTTGCTATGCCAACCTACAGCAAGTAATCTCCAAAGTCTTTTTCCTCTGTAACCTTCTTTTCCCTTCCTTTATTCTTTTATCCATCTTCCCCCTCACCACTCTCTCTGCTTTTCTTCGTCCACGTCCTTTTCACCTCTCCTTCCACGTCTCTCTCTTCTCTCTCTCTCTCCCTCTCTCCGTGCAGCTCAGAGTCCAAATGCGGTGGATCCTCTACAGCAGGCCTACACAGGAGTCCAGCAGTACGCAGGTTTGTCACTCTCACTGGTAATCCTAGGTCTGATATTAAGTGTGTTAGGGCAGATTCCCCCGAGTGGTTGCGTGACAGGTGCCCGTCGTGCTAGTGGAGACCATCTCCTAGCCGTATCTAACCCGTGGGATTGTGTGGGTGGGTGGGTGGGTGGGTGGGTGGGTGGGTGTGTGTGTAGGCTCACGTGTTGTCCATGGAAGCGGGTCAGCTGAGCTGTGGTGTAATTGGTGCCATGTCCCCGTCATGTATGAGCGCTCGAGTCGTCGTGTTTTATCAGATCAATTGGCGTGTGTGTCTGATTGTGCGTGAACTCCATTCTGCGTGTTATCTGATCAGTGGCCCTGCGTGTTTCTGCATACATCCCTGCGTGGTACGAGTGTTTGGGTGTGTGTCAGCGCTGGAGTCATTGAGTGTTATCTGATCTGCTGCCGTGTGTGTGTGTGTGTGTGTGTGTGTGTGTGTGTGTGTCTCAGCAGCCTACCCCACTGCATATGGCCAGATCAGCCAAGCCTTTCCCCAGCCTCCCCCCATCATCCCACAGCAGCAGCGGGAAGGTACGATACACACAAACACTGAACTCGACAAACGACCCTTGTCGTTCTCCCAAAGTGCCTCCGTTAGGCTTGGACGTAGAGCAGTTCAATGTCCCCAAAACGCCTTCTTTTTTTTTTTTCAAACCCTATGGCGTCCAAAACAGTTCCGTCCTCCACGTACTTAGACTAAGCTAGACTAAGCTCTTGTTGAAACCTGGCCAGTGAAGACAAGGCCGTCACACACACATCCTGCATACATACCTGCACACGTTCACTCCCTTAGACACACATACACGCACTTACACACTATATAGACAAATACATTTAACAACAATACTTTCTAGGGACTTCCTCACGGATACACATGAAGGTTCTTATTAAACTTGTGAGTTGTTTAAGCACATGATTTCTTACTACAAAGACTATGGGGGCTCTAATCAGTGTTTGCAGTGTTTCAGCTAGGTGTCTCGCCTACTGAGTTCCCAATTACCAACTAATCAGTACTTTAGTGCTTTAGTTCCTGTACTAGAGAACTCAGTTTTTGACAAATAGTACTTCAGTACTTTAGTTCCTGTACTGGAGAACTCAATTTCCCACTAATCAGTACTGTAGTACTTTAGTTCCTGGACTAGAGAACTCAATGACCCCATGGCTTCACCAGCCCAGGACGTTACTGCCCCCTTGTGGCAACTAACAAAACGATAAGATCCAAATTAGTCCGGATCAAGAGCCCCTAAGGGCGGTTCATCCACCGTTGCTGGTTGAAAAGTACTCGATTGGTGGATGATCTGATCGGTGCTCAAATAGGTATACCTTTTCTTTAGCTTGTTCCGGTTCTGACACATACTTGATTTGAGTTTTGTCCTTCCTGGGCTCCTGTAAGGACTGGCTATTGTAGCTCCCTAGCAACTTCTGTTAGAGCGTCCAACACAAAATCATTTAAGACATCTCTGTTTAGGAACCAGGGAAATTGAGCACAGACACATTTATCAGATGTAGTTCTTTTTCTTCCCCACTGCTGTTCAGTCTCTTTCAACCTCGACTTATCTTTTCCTCTGTTCTCTTTTGACCCAACACCTCCCTATCTTTACCCAAACATCCCCTTTTTTCGTACTATTCCTTGTGTGTGTGTGTGTGTGTGTGTGTGTGTGTGTGTGTGTGTGCGTGTGCAGGGCCGGAGGGCTGCAACCTGTTCATCTACCACCTCCCTCAGGAGTTTGGCGACAGCGAGCTGATGCAGATGTTCCTGCCTTTCGGTAATGTCATCTCCTCCAAAGTGTTTGTGGATCGGGCGACAAACCAAAGTAAATGCTTTGGTGGGTAAAAACAAAATCAAACCAAAAGATATTTATTCTTATTCTTTTCATTTTGACTAATCACTTTCTTTACTGCAGCTAACACTTTTATTTAATCATTGAACAGAGGCAAGATTTGGAATTTAGTTGCTTGAGGGCTAAAAAAAGGGGAAAGGGATTTTGTGTCTGGCAAGTTGTCTTTTATCATAAATGTACTGTATACACAAATAAAGCATTGCCTCTTTTTGATTCTTTGGAAATGAGTTGCCAAGTTGGTCTCTTATTGCCTGCAGGGGTAATTGAGATACAAAGTGCTGTATTTTTTTAACAAATCTCAAGAAGTTTCTAACTCCTTACAATCCTAGAATTGTTCCTTCTGATCCCTTTGAGCACAACATGAAATGAGGAGGCACTGCTTTAATTGTCATTGTGTTAGAGATGCATGCATTGCAGGTATGAGGGGAAAGTTCATATCTAATCACATACTAATACATCTTGTGACAGAATAGAACTTGATCAATATGGATTGATGATGATTAATAACAACAGGGATTATAATAGCTGCTATTAATATTACTGCAGCCCAATGACAATGAAATGATAGAAAGTTACAGAAATATTAAAGCCAGCTATATCTTTATTTATGTTTTATAGTTTAGTCATCATCAAGTTCCATCTCTTGAATGTATACTGTTTGGACTGTTATTACTCGATATTGTGTAGTTATAAAGTTGTGTGCATTAAAACAAACATTTTTATGCAATTTGGATTTTATTATTGGCCACTTTTTAGTAGTCACCTGTATCATAATGATTGTTTTAACCTAATTGTAGTTGTTAATGATCAATGTATCATTGCATTGCGTGGGAATTTTACCCTAGTATAGTTCATGGAAATTTGTACAACGTGCATTCACTGGCAAAAGAATGCAATGAAATGTCCTCCATGAAAATGCTTACAGTTCTGAAGGTGATGTAACTGTACTCAGTGGTCACTTTATGAGGTCCACCTCTGTAAACACAAATTGCCAAACAGACAATCTTGTGGCTGCGACTCATAATATATATCACACAGACATGGTCAGCTGTTTGTGACATATTGACTATGAGGGAAATGGGACTTTGACCATGGTCTGTTTGTCAGTGCTAGACCTGCAGGGTCCACCATCTCAGAAACGGCTGCCCTCTTGGGATTCCATGCACTACATTCACTACAGTCTGCAGAGAATGGTTTGAAATCTACGAACATCTGTACAAATACCACCTTGTTCATGAAAGAGGTCAGAGTGACCAAACTAGCTCAAGCTGACAGGGAGAGCATAATACTGAGATAACCACTCTTTGCAATAGTGTTGTGCAGGCGGACATGCATAGACAGAAGATTGTGAATCTGTGTTACTTTCAGTTCTGAACGGTTCACCTTTACCGGTCTATAGAGAGATGGACCCAATAATGAGATAGATGGATCTAATAAAGAGATAGATGGACCCAATAATGAGATAGATGGATCTAATAAAGAGATAGATGGACCCAATAATGAGATAGATGGATCTAATAAAGAGATAGATTGATCAATAAAGAGGTGGATGGATCTAATAAAGAGATAGATGTATCAATAAAAAGATAGATGGATCTAATACAGAGTTAGATGGATCAATAAAGAGATAGAGGGATCAATAAAGAGAGATCGAGTGTTTAGTGTTCTCTGAATGTGATGTTTGAATGATGCGTAAGAATCTTTAAAGGGAGAGTTCAGCCTATAAAAGTTTTGAAGTTACATTGTCATCTTATTTCCAAACACTGAGCTGTAGGGGTAAATTACATTAGAATCAGTGATCCAACAATATTAGAATAAGCAATACAATAATTAAGATAATCTATCATGGAAATCAGAGTTGAGTATTTGCTTGTAGTCTTAGCTATGATGATGTCAAAGCAACAGCCAAATCCATTTCATTTCGTTTGCATAGAGAGCTTCAGTGCATAGCATGTCCCAGGCAAAAGAAGAAGTGGAGTAGGTTCAGACCATCACTCCGTGTCATGGATTTACATTTCAGACAGATCTAGACGTAGGACATTACATCACAAAGAAAGTCAAATCATGAAAGTGGGCATTTGGAATGAAAGTAAAAAGGATGAAAGTAAAAAAAAATCCAGGTGGTTTGAGAGCAGATATAGAGAGTGGTAACTCTTGAGAGTTCAGAGCTCACTGTTGAGCATATTCATTTGTAATTCGAAATGTAAAAATTTTTAAATAGATTTGTGGGTACTGATCAATATAATGATCAGACACACATTGTCCCGTGAGTGGTCCAAATGATGCCGTCTTGGCTCTCTAGAAGACGTTTTCCCTCGATCCACCCACTCTTTTTAACCTGCCACTGTTTTCTGTTTTTAATGGCCTGCGACCAAAAACCTTAACCCCCCCCCTCCACCCCACCCCCTGTCTTTCTCTCTACCTCATGGCCGGCCCCTCCACCAGGGTTTGTGAGCTTCGATAACCCCGGCAGTGCCCAGGCGGCCATCCAGTCAATGAACGGCTTTCAGATCGGCATGAAGAGACTCAAGGTGCAGTTGAAGAGGCCGAAGGATGCTAACCGCCCCTACTAACCCCAGTGCCCCCCTCCCCCGACCCCCCACCCCACCAGCCTCTCTGACAGGGAACACAGGTCAGTACCCAGCAAGGCGACTAGAAATGTAATGAAGAATTATTTGAAGATATCAATATATTGACTTCAACAAAGAAACTATATTCTACTGTAGGTGTCTAAAATTGACAAACCCCGTTGTCTTTACCATCACTACTTTGCTGTGTCAACAAGTCCAAATGCTGATGCTATGTTAGGGTTTCTTTAAATAGAATGCAGTGAAGCACATTTGAAGATAAAAAAAAATCGAACAAAGTAAAAAACCCTCAGAAGTAGACTGGAGTTGTAAGGCTGCTCTATCAGTTTTTGTGAAAAACAAAACATATATTTTATTTGGATTATTAAATACAGTGCCAAAATAGAATGCAGTGTCATTGGATATAAATACCATATTTATGTATACGTAATATGAATTTATACATCAATATTGACTGATGTCTTCTAATGGCTTTTCAGGTTTGGTTGCCTGGCTCACATGTTGATTTCCTAAAATCATCATTGAACAGAAAGAATTCTACAAAACTGGACTATTGAGTTAGAAAGTGGGCTCAAACCCAAATGGGGGGGGATAACCATATCACGGACAACTCTGCTGGATGTACTGTACTCATGTGGACAACAAGGAGAGCTTGTCGAAGCCTGATAAGCCTATAAGGACTTGAAAGTCTCGTACCGTACTTCTACCCTCGCTCCCTAAAAACCTGATTGAATGACAGCTACCTTTACTGTACCACAAAGACGCTATTATTAGCTGAACAATGAAAAACTTGAACAAAACCTATTTCAATTGACCAACCGCCATTGAAGTTACACGGAACATGGATGTTGGAAGTCTGTCAAGAACAAAAACAATTGAATTGATGCTGGAAAGAGAGAGGGTTTGGTTGCAATAGGAGGTCTTTTAACCATGGTGGTTTTGTGTGTCGTGGAATTTACTTTTTGAAGACCAATTTTACAGACTTTAAACGAGGAAGGACAATTTCTTGAAATAAGAGAACTTTGTAGGGAATGTGATATTATCAGGACACAAACTGGCTTTGATTTGGGATGGCCATCTTTAGCTTGGAGTGCCTGTCCGTTTCCAGGGGAGACCGTTGCCAAGGGGAGCCATAGCAACGGTCTCCAGGGATTCTTATCTGTCATTCCTTAATTGTTTTAGGGACCAAAAGACCAAACATTTTTATTGCTAAAGACTTGTAGCTCTAATATACTCGGACCACTGCTTCTCTTTCAATCGCTGTTTATCGGTTGTAGAGTTGCGTTTAAAAATGTGTACATTTTAAATATATACAATATATGTATATATACATATATATTGCTGATATGCTTTTTGAATACAGGCAAAGCTATTTCAGATGACCAATGGGGTTGCTCTCTTCGCTAGTTTACAATTAATTATTCAAAATATGTATTTTTTTCTCTACTCATTTTCTCTTGGGGGGGATAGAGAGTGCATGGGAAGGGTTGTTCCACATCACAGCCTTACCTTTTCTAACTTGACATCCTAACCTCATAATTAAAACAAGATCCGAAATGGTTGAAATATATAACTTATTTATATTTGCAGTACATATATGTATATGTATAACAAACATTCGGGCAAATGTATTCATATATATACATATATACAGTATATATGGATAAATAGATATTAACCACAAACTAATATATGTATTTATATGCACATATTTTATATATGTGTGTCTGTACATAGAACGGCTATTTACTATGTTGAGCTGTAATTTTTTGTAGATTTTAGCTGGAGTGTGAAACAGCTGTGCTTGAGAATAACTAAAAATCTGGCAGCTCCCTAAACTCCAGGCATTCCTCTGGCTGATCAATAATATGCTGACACATATATTGCTAAGTATATGTGTGAAAACACACAAATGTAGGTGTAAATACTACTTTAAAAATGCAAAAAGCCACTTCTCAGTAGCAGGCTTTAAGAGATTCAGGCTAAATGATTTTAGAGGAAAAGGACAAATATCTTCGACTCTATTCCAGACATATCTTTTCAGCTTCACAAACGCTAACGGAAACTTGAGTGCTCTTTTTGAAACTTGAACCAAAATGGGAAATCTCATGACCTTTCCTCTCTTTTGCATTCAGTAATTTGCATGTAGCATATGGGCTGTCACCACAAGAAGGTGTGCCTTGTCACCTGCTAAATCTGCCATCAAGCACTGTGCTCTCACAAAAAGAAAAAAAATATACCGCAAGCAGCCAATGCGCTATGATGATGTCAAAGCAACAGCCAAATCCATTTCATTTCGTTTGCATAGAGAGCTTCAGTGCATAGCATGTCCCAGGCAAAAGAAGAAGTGGAGTAGGTTCAGACCATCACTCCGTGTCATGGATTTACATTTCAGACAGATCTAGACGTAGGACATTACATCACAAAGAAAGTCAAATCATGAAAGTGGGCATTTGGAATGCTGTTAGGGCAAGTATTGGCTTCCTGTAATTGTTGTGCATTGGTTTTGGTCAACATTGCGAGTGTTTCTCTGGAAGTATTGCAGAAATGGCTTTGCTATGAACAGAATGCAATTAATATTGCACCTAGCATTAATAATATTCTGTACTGTATTACTTTCTTGTTATAGAAGCAAGGAACAAAATGGGTGGCAAAGTTGTTTTGTGTATTTAACAACAGCCCTTCAGATATCATAGTACAATGATACAATAGAATCATTAATATACATAGAATCGCTAAAGAGGGCCACTTCTGATCAGTATTTGAAGCCTGTCCCAAAAGACGATTTGATTTGTATACTAATACTACTAAAGTACGTACCAAAAAAAAAGGGAGCTTTTGAGCTAAAACGCCTTTTGGGGGTCCTGGGCCCACCCATGACTTCTCCCCTCCAATTAGCACCCTGTAAAACACACATTGGATAAAGTAAAATAATGTGGTAATCAAACAATGATCTGAGCCCCTCTATGATGCTGTAGTACATACAGCCTGTCATCACATGACTAGACCGTTCCATAAGGTTCTACTGAAGGATTATAGTCCCCTATGAACTGGTGAAAGGGTTGCAGGGAAGGTTCACTGGCTCGTGACCGTTCATTCGTTTAACATAATTATCATTACATAATTTTATGCAATGGATGTTTTAAAGGATTTCAAAACTAGAAAAACATTAAGTGAAGGTTATTTCTTGGACTGAAAGCATTTTCTTTCTTTCTGCTAGCATGTTGAGATGTCATTGCATCTTTACCATCGTAACTTTTGTACTCGGACAAAATTTTTCTTTGTCATGTCCTTTGTCTAGAGTATAGAGAGGCTTAGCCTTAGACAATTTCCATAGACAATTTTCCTGTCCCCCAAGCAGAAACTCCCTGGAAGTGGTATATTTGAGTTATTCACCCATGTTGTTTCCCTATTTATTACTTTAAAATTGAGTCAGAAAAGGGAAAAGAATGACTTAGGAAAGCCAAGCACCATCCCATCTTCGATAAGCTTAAACTTTTAGCTGCAATTGTTTACATACAAAGTGTAAAAAATATATATTACAGCTCAAAAAACAATGAGAAACCGAGCAGAACTTTGAATATAAATATATAAATATATACATAAACTGATGAATATACTGTAAATGTTATTGGTTGCTATGTTTTCTTCTGTAAATAGGTTTGCATATTTTATAGGACTTTTACTTCTAGGTACAAGGACTAGATTGAGTAAAACTTTAAGAAAAAGAAAAAAAAATGAACAAAGTCATGATAATAACTGTTGAAACCAGGTGAAAAAACCATGTGAGATGGTAACCGTTGGACCTGACCAATGCTTTTGACCAGACCAGTCAGGGAGAGCATTAATCTCCATTAGAGCTTAGACACTCATCCAATTGCTTGCACAAATAATTATTTTATTTATTCATGAATTTATTTATATTATTTATTTATTACCCCATTTGAAATTGTATGCACGCTTTCATTGGATTATATTTTATATAAGTTGGAATGTGACCAAATCATTTTGTATGCCTACTTTAACGTTCATAAATTATTGTTCCTCTACAGGATCATGCCTTCCAAACCTTTTTTGTAGTGGAGAATATACTCATATCAACAAAGTTTAATTGATGTCAGAACTATATTCTTGCTATCTCTTTAATTATAATGCTACAACGTTTGATACAAAATCAAAGCTCTATTACGGTAGTTCACATGGATGTTTGTCTGTACTTTCCGGAATGCTACTTCCCCTGCACTATTTTATTTAAACAAGGTAGACTTACCAGTAGACGTCAAAGAGCGCAGGAAGTGGAAATGTATTTCCTCTATTCATGGGTTTAAATGGGGCTGGATATGCTGTGACTCTAGCATGAGTTTCCTTCACTCATTTAAATTGTGGTACCACTCTTCAGATCTGCAGCCAATAGCCAACCACGCAGAGTCTTTGTGGTTAGGGAAGGGAGGAGAAATGTTCTGCAGTCCCACTAGCCCTCTCTCACTAAGGAGAATTGTTCTGCACAGTACCCCTAGCCCTCTCACTAAGGAGGAGAAATGTTCTGCACAGTACCCCTATCCCTCTCAGAGTAGGGACAAAATGATAATCCACTGATTTAGACAGCAGCAAAACGGATAGCCTACGTTTGTTCCCAATATCAGACAAAAAACTGTTGCCGATTACTGTGGATGATCACTCTGTTAACCTTAAATTACATGTCTCTGTAACAGTTCTGCCAGATCTAAGTTAGTTTATAGTTGATTAAACAACTCAAAACAATGGGAGATTGGGAAAATCAAACAAATATTTTCATGGATAAAAGCATAAGTTGTCGTTTTGCAAGTGACTTCGAGGCAACTGTCTGTAAGCTCGGGAAAACAGTTTTTCTCCCTCACACTAATTGTCTTTTCCTTTCTTGTACTGTCATAGAGCTTTGATATTGTGTTCTGTTCTTACAAGAGTATAATTCCAATAAAGAAGTGCACTATCAATCAGATATTTTGTTAACAGCATTAATGAAATTAGATTATCAGGGTTTTCCCCAGTACCCTTTTTTTAAGAGATACAATGGTTTGAAATTTATTTTCCCAATTTACAGACATGTAGCAGGTAGAGAACTGAATGTCAAGGTAAAGGTGTTGCCATGTAGGCTACTCAATGGCGCTTACAAGCTCCCAGACCCCTGTCTCCAGACGGACCCATTCTCTGGTCACCTGGACTCTTGTTTTGTAATTTTAATGAATGATGCGTCCAAGCTTAGCCCGACAATAAAGCACAGTCTAGAATCAACCGTTTGTGTCTTGCCTCTGCTTTGGCCACGTTCTGGGTGCTATGGGGAACATGTAAGAAATGGTTTATCATCTTCCAACAACGCTAATTTAAACCCTTTCATTCACATTTTCTGTGTGGGAAGAACACTGGATAATTTACTATGCTCTTCCAACAGATTGTGATAGCTTGAGGTCCTGATATGACAGAGATAGTGGGTAGAACACTATGCCAGGATATCAGACTGTATAAAAAGAGAACGGTATTTAAAGGGTGCAGTTTGCATCCCATGGGAACTGACAACTACAAACAGGGAAATTCTTCAATAAATAAGCATTTATTCAAATGTACTATAAAGACTCAAGCGTAACAATTAAAACAATATTATCAATAAAATCATGATAATTTCTGTTCACAAAATCCGGTTAACAGACGAACCCAAGCTAAAAATGAATTAAATGGCTTCGAAATAAGGTAATTTTCCGTTGCAGGAGCAATAACGCCGCCCCTCCCTCTCTGCAGTTCCATCAGCAAATGAAAAAGATGTCTTCCAATATTTGACTCTCCTCCAGGTCCGGCTGTCGGTTGGTCCTTGGGTGAGGCCTGGGGTCAGGGAGCTGGTTCCTGTAGGCGGATCTAGGGGTCCTGAGTGTGGTCCGGCATCGCTCAGGCAAAGAGACGGGACTGAAGCAATCCAACAGCTCGATCACAGACGAATCTAACCTGGGTCACAGTAATTGAGGGGAAACATCAGGCTAACCGCAGTGGGATATGGAACTAGTTACCTTCCACTAACACACAGCAGCTGTGTCTTATTATCTATGGGTTTTACAGCATGTAATTGGAGAAAATTGTACGTTATCCTTTTCTTGTATGATAGTTTGGCAGATCTTTTACAACGACAATGTGCATCGAAATTTGGCATCTCATAATCCTCAGTAATACACTGAGAGAACCTAAACAGTGGTACTTTATGCAGTGCAGGGGACAATTACAGGTTGTAAAGGTTTGTTTGAAGAAGAAAAAAATCCACCAACAATCTAATCCAATACCTTTGTGCCTCGTTTCTTTAAGAAAAAACAAGTTAAGCAGTTGCACAAAAAGATGCTCCGTTGCTGTATGTGCCCTCCACGTTGAAAAATGAGGCTGTGAGCTGGGGGAAACCAGACACACAAGGCCAAGTTCACTTGGAGCTCAATACGTGTAAAACAAAATGCGCTACACCAGCTATCAGACGATATGGAATTTAATTCCCCAAGGGAAGCGACTCTTATCAAAATGTTTTTCGAAAGATTCGATTGAACCTTAAACATTGAAACCACTTCAATCCCAGGGATGGCCCAAAGGGAAACGCACTGCTTGTTACAGGTGCAAAGGAGGAGCGTCAAAGAGCCCATAGTGCTTTCTCTCCTGGAATAGAAATGAGGGAAGTGTGTGGAGAAATAAATAAACCAAAGCGGGGGAGATTAAGCTAATAGAGATTCAATCCTTCCGTCTGGCTGGCATGATAAATTATTCAGTGTGTACACAGTCGGACGAGGAGCATTCCACATCCAAAACATGAATTCTTTAAAGCACGCACCACTGATGCTGCTAACATAATTCTTGGCTCGTTTTAAGCCGCATCAATTTGCATCCGTGTGCAGTGCTTTGTGTTAAGGGTGATTGCTGGCAGGTGTTGGCTGGCTTGCTCGGGGGAAGTTGGGAGGACATACGTGCTGGCACTGCCACAGAAACGGTTTGAAAGGGGGCTCCAAAATAGTCCTTCATTCTCATCATGAAAACTCTTCCTGCTTCAACTGGAGATCATAGCCAGTGAAGTTCTCAAACTAAATAGGGTTCTGAAGAGATTGAGCTCTCTTCTTTATTCCCCTCCTAGCTCTATGAAATATGCTCATGTGTTTGGAGTGTGGGGGAGATAAATCAGAGGGGTTGATACCCACCGAAAAGGAGCAGAGATTGGGTTAAAGTAAGGAAATCTGTCGTCTTCGTTTAGTCTCAAATTGTCAATAGAAGTTAGTGGGAAGAGGAGAGAAAGCGTGCATAGGGGTTTGAGAGAGAGACAGAGAGAGACAGAGAGAGACAGAGAGCGAGAGAGAGAGAGAGAGAGAGAGAGAGAGATTTAAGGCAGGGAGTGAAGGTTTATGAAGATGGTGGGAGGGGAATGTAGGGGAGGGACTTTGGCCCGGCTTCGTTTCTCCAAATGTGAGAATTAGCATTTTTATTTGTTGATTTATTTAACAGACAGGGCCCTCAAACAGCCATCCGTCAACGGACGACATTGTGGTAATGAATAATGCATCATTGACGGCGGTCACAATCTATAAGGTGTGTGTGTGTGTGTGTGTGTATGGGGATTCAGCCAGGGAAGGCGTTATAGAGGGTAGGAGAACGGAACAGGGACTGAGGTAGAGCGCTGAAAAACTTGAACAGACTTTGAAGTATAAATCGTTAACAAAGTGCAAAACTTCCTTTATTTCAGAGATGACCGATACCAAATAGACACATTTTTGGTACTGTTGGGGCAGACATTTCGTAAATTAAGGGGTTACACATTAAGGGAGCTCAGTAAGCTACTCTTAATAGGCTAGCTAACTACGTTTGTGATACAAAATATATGTGGCCTTATTACCAGTAGGCTGGACTACTGTAATGGTCTTCTCTTAGGTCTTCCTAAAAATGCGCTTAGACGACTGCAGCTTGTTTAGAATACTGCTGCTAGACTTTTAAATACAAAAATATCAACATATTACACCAATTCTCAGATCACTACACTGGCTCCCTGTGTGTCAGATAATTCAATTTAAAATACTGTTGCTCACCTACAAGTGACTTAATAATTTGGGGCCAAAATACATTACTGACACAATATGAACCTTCTAGGTCCCTACGGTCATCTGGAACAGGTCTCTTAACCGTTCCCAGAGTTAAAACAAAAAAAAGGCGAAGCAGCCTGGCATAGATAAAGATTCTGGGTAACAGTTGACCCTCATCCTAACCATAAATATGGTGGACAAATTCTAAATGTAAACAAATAAAAAAATGTAATTTAAAAATAAGTGTAAAAAGTGAGGAAAATGTTTCATTGTCCTGAATTTTCTCGTATTGATCTCCATTTCCGATTAAATAAGGGCTGATTCCACCCATCTAAAAATACTTAAAAATGGCACCATAATCTTCCTATACCAACGCCCAATATATTGTGCAAATGCTATTCTCTCCCCATCTGATAAATGCTGTTTATTGTGATATTCTCTTGATGCATCTGCACTGCAAGCAGCACTACAACCACAATGTATTATCACAATGAGCTACGAAAATGGCCGGTGAGTTTTACATGCTCTTTCTAAACTCCTAACTTCCTTTGGACGTTTCACTTCTCTCCCCTCTCTCATTGGTCATTTCACTTCTCTCCCCTCTCATTGGTCGTTTCACTTCTCTCCCCTCTCATTGGTCGTTTCACTTCTCCCCCCTCTCATTGGTCGTTTCACTTCTCCCCCCTCTCATTGGTCGTTTCACTTTTCCCCCCTCTCATTGGTCGCTTCACTTTTCCCCCCTCTCATTGGTCGCTTCACTTTTCCCCCCTCTCATTGGTCGCTTCACTTCCCTCCCCTCTCATTGGTCGCTTCACTTCCCTCCCCTCTCATTGGTCGTTTCACTTCTCTCCCCTCTCATTGGTCGTTTCACTTCTCTCCCCTCTCATTGGTCGTTTCACTTCTCTCCCCTCTCATTGGTCGTTTCACTTCTCTCCCCTATCTTCTTAGAGATAGGGTGCCAGTGTGAGACGGCTATTTCATTTGCAGTCCAAACAGTCAAATAAAACTATAATGGCGGGTGTGTATATACACACGGCATGCCAATTTGGAAACCAATCAATAACAGGCGGACAGAAGGCAATGGAAGGGGCAAGGGATGCTGGAATACTCTCATTACCAGCTTGCAATGGGATTCATGAAAGGATTAAGGGTTTCATTTTACACTTAACCCATCCCCATTTGCACCTTGAGATTCAATTGGCTGAGTTATTGAGGGCATGTGGCTAAGGGAAAAAACACAGGGCTTTGTCCACATGGGTACATTTTTAGGATGGCTTCTGTGGTACTGTCTAAGTATTTAGAAATACACATTTTTGTGATCATTTGGATTTGTTGAGCACGGTTCATCTCAAAATGTCTTTGTACATTGAGTGATTTCTTTGATCTTTGAACAAAACACTACTGATAGTGTAAGGCAAGAAACAGAAACCTGGGCTTCATGCCGCCAAGTCACGCTTCATGTCTTGTGCACACCATCGGTCAATATCAGAAGTGTGGACACCACCAGACTTAAGACTACACATAAGACATAAAATTTAATTGTACAGAGACATTTAAAAGTGGGTGTTTTCCATTGATGCTACCGTAAGCACAGTACTGTCGATTTTCACTTCAAACTTCAAAATCTGGTCTAATGCTGGGTTCAGGAATACATTCGTCTGGACACAAAAACCCTTAAAATGACATGCTTCAGCAACTTCCAACCACAAAAAGTATTGAGATTTTGAGTGTGAATAATGCAAGAAGCTTGTTACAAGGGTGGTGGAACCCAATGAAATGTTTATCATCTATACGTGGACTACCATTGTGCAGTATCTGTTACCCCAAGCTGCACTGCGTCAAATTTGGTCTGGATAGGAAAGCAGGAGAAAGAGCCGTGAAGGTCTTTCTGTTGCTCTAATGTTAACACCAGAATGTGTGAGAGAACAGGTTTTACTCCCATTATGGGCAGGCACTATGCCAAGCCTTTGGGTTACTTAGGATAGTACAGGGTATGAGCCAACACATGCTGCTTTCACTATATTTTCCCATTTATTACAGCTTAATCAAAATCAGACTAAGAAAGTTTTGGGCGCTTGTAGTGGATTATGGACACAAATTGAGAAGTGTTAATTTTTATTTTATTTAACTTAACCTTCATTTAACCAGGCAAGTCATTAAGAACAAATTCTTATTTGCAATGGCGGCCTGGCAAAAGGCCCCTCCTTTTGAGGGAAGGGGGCAGGTAGGAGCTAAATAGAAACATCAAAGTTAAAAAAGACATAAGCATACATCCAGACATTTGCAACACAACCATTCCTGGCAACAAATCGCAAGCATACATGTGACAAGTGTAACACAGAGGAGATACAGACTGGCCCACAGGTATTGGACAGTAGAAGACAACAGAATCAGGCAATACAACAACCGTACAAAGTAGCATACACCGGCAATAAGACAAACATGAAAAACAGACAGCAGCAAGAGACCATTAAAAACATGCTTGGGACAGCAATAACCTGCAGACAGACAACGGTTAGGATTATTTGTCACTAGAGAAACAGCAACATGTATCCGCCATAATGTCCATAACAGAGTGTTTGAAAGCTGACTTGGGGGAATCCAGTTTTAATGTTTTTTGCAAATCGATCCAGTCTTTGGCTGCAGCTGACCGGAATGACAACAGACCGAATACAGAAGTTGTTTGGGGAATTTTTTTACCGGATATGGTGAGCAGAACGGGTGTTGTAGGCAGCAGATGTAGTTTGCAACAGAATACACACGTAGGGAGGGGACAGACCAAGGAGGGTTTTGTAGATAAGCAGGAGCCAATGAATATAATGACGGGTGTGTAAAGATGGCCAGTTAACAGGGGAATAAAGACTGCAGCGGTTTTGTAAGGGGCATTTGCAGCAAATCAGAAAGCCGAGTGATAGAGAACATTGAACTTCTGGAGTGACGTGCTGCATGCCAACCTATATTTAACATCATCATGGTCTAACATGGGCAGGATGGTCATTTTAACAAGAGTTAATTTAGCTGGGAGTGAAGCTGGAGTGCACTGTATACAAGGAGCAAAGATTATGATTTGACCTTAGACTGTAACAGATATGATATGCGAAGGACAGAGTGCTGTCTAGCCAGATACCCAAGTATTTGTATTCAGTAACCTGGTCTAGAATGACCCCGTTGAGGGTGGTGATATCTCAGACTGGTAGGGGCACAGAACCCTTCCAACCAAACCACATGACCTTTGTATTGGTGTTATTTAGCAGGAGTGTTATTTAGCAGGGAGTAGAAGGCCTGTTGGACCCTAAGGAAGCTATGCTGAAAGGATGTAAGTACTGCATCTGGGGAGGGACCAATAGCATAAAAGACTGTGTCGTCAGCATAAAGGTTGATATACGAGTCTCCAACAGAACAAGCAAATGCCTAGTGACGCTACCGCACTCTAGCAAGTACATTTTTTGGTGTGATTCTTGAGAACATGCTGTGAAATGTACCCATGCAAGACAGGAAGAAAAGACGCAAGTTCATTTAAAAACAGCATTAGTTTGATAAACTAACAGCCTGTGAAATCCATTAAATAGATTATACAGCAAAAGTGTGTATACAGAACTCCATCAATATTTAGGTTATTAAAAAGCGGCACTTGCATGTCTGTTTGTAGGAAAAAGGTCGGCCTGGGCAACCTTGCAAGGTTATTTTACCCCCTAGTTGTCATTCATTTTTCTTCTGAAATTGCATACGTTTTCGGTTTTCACTTTGATGATATAAAACCTGATTTAAGATCTATCCTATTGGCTACATGAAAGACATTTTTATTTATTTATTTTTTAGGGTGAGATTTTAGGCACCAGTGTCCCAGAACTTGGATTGTTGTTCTTTCCCATGATCATAGGTAACATTTCCATCAGCCTGGTAATCTGAGTTGACCTTCTATTACTGGATGGTCACATTCCTAATAGTTTTATTAGCATATGGTAAGGAGTCTGGATGGTCACATTCCTAATAGTTTTATTAGCATACAGTAAGGTTATCTGGATGAAGTTACTTAGGATGAGTTTCTTTGACAGATTATGCTTTTACTGTTTTGGTCTTTTCACATTTTCTGCAGATGTTTTTCACGTCAGTTTAGTCTACTACCCTTGCAAAAATCTCTCTCATCTGTATATCTTGTGCCATAGCATACACACAGAGGTGAGAGATAGACGGCACCGGCCCCTTTGCAGAAGTCTGTCCAATTACACCTGCTGCTGGGTGCCTGCTAGGCCGACTAATGGGACACAGCGTGGCTCCTGACAGGCTGGCCGCAGCGCTAGGCCTGGCCCAGGAAAAAACACCTGCGTTTAGCCCATCTACCTCTGCAGCTGCTGCCACTGCCATCCGCTGGCCAGGCCTACCAATGCCACCCCCTTCTCTTTCCTTCATGTTTTTTCATCTGCCATTCTTTGACTAACCCGTTTCTGTTTGTACTGTAACAATGCCTCTTAGCAGTGGTAAAAGTTTAAATTGTAGTCTCAGTTTCAACGTAATCATACATTGAAATGTATGATTGATTATAAACAGATCTTCTGTCCTTCCAATTAATGTATTATTTTTGTAGAAACCCTGCCGCAAGTAACTGCTTCCAACCATATAACTGCATTAAGATTTAAACTATTCAATTCGATCATCAAAATATTTTTGTGTTTCAGAGGTAACCCGTTGCCAAAACTCAACATAGAAACAATAGAGTAGACCATTAACCAGGTTTCACAAAGTAGAAGAAAAAGCACTACAAAATGCTCTCCAAACCCCCCCCGAAACAATGGTAACAAGAAAAAACAATACTCTGAGGAAGTCTGATAAGATTAGGTGTTGAAAATATAAAGATATAAAACGTGATGGGGGATGCAGACTCCATAAAGGTATTAAGGCACTGCAAAGGTGTTTGGAAGTTGTAGTTTTGCATTGATGAAGTAAGTACCTTACCTGGCTTGGGGTGACCTAGAGAAGGCCGTAGGCATCACAGGCACTTGGGGTTGCTTCTTCAAGAAAGCTTGGGACACCAAAGGAGAGGTGGCCATATCTTTCCTGGACTGGTTCAAGATTTCTAAGAGGGCAGACATTACCTGGATGTTATATTTAGGCGTGACTGTGATAAGTCCCAGATGGAATCTTTCTGAAAGTTTGATAAAGCAATAGCCTTTTTGTTAGTTGTTAGCCTGCGTTTGGACACTGCAAGCCGATCCAGACACAGCTTACCATGAACATGGACGCCGTTTGGAGTACTCCGGAGAGGGGTTGATACTCTCTGTGCTGCAAGTTCCAAATTCAGCTGGTCGGCAGGATCAGTCAAGTCGTGAGATTGGTCACTACAGACAAACACAACCAATTCAAATGAGATCTGAACATGCTAGACAAGCCACATGTGTGCAGGTGGGATGGCATGTCTCGCTGACGGCTTTACCTGCGTAGTGCCTGGCCATGGTGAGGAGAATCTTCAACCACTTGTGTGGTTCTATTCCTTGAGGTGAAGTTGCCAAGCTCAGCAGCAGTTTCCTGTTGAAACCTGACAAAGACTAAATTCTAAAAAGCAGTCCGAACGACAGCAAAAAAATAAGCGTGAAGGAATGTCATTGCTCCGGTAGCTACATTGTAGGACAGAGGAAAGGACTGGGAGACTGGTTGAGGCTACCTGCTGTAGTCCAGGCGGGACTGGCGCAACTGCTGGTTCTGGCGGAGCAGCCTCTCCTCCTGCTGGGCCAGGCGGGCATGCAGCCTCTCCCGCTCTGTCTCCAGCTGCATCTTCTGCAGCAGCAGGCCCCGGCGCATCTCCTCCCAGTCCCCGGGACCCAGCAGCCGAGCCGCGAAGGGGCCTTCGACTCCCGGCCCTAAGGCTCCTACGCTGGGGAGGAGCCTGTGGGAGATTTTAGACTTCCATTTAGACCATACACCATTACCCAGCATTACATCTATATATAGTCATGGCTCGAACTATCTATGGCAACGTTTACACCATGCTCCATTTTTGCATGATGGTTTCACATTTTATGATTTCGATGCATCATTGGGTGACACAAAGAGCAACCGACAGTAAACAAAGTGGCAATCAACATGTCATCGTCCTTTTTGATTTGATTTTTATCACCTCACTAATTTAATCACCTTTCCACCCAGACCCAAAAAACGATTCTGACTTGCAGTGATGGGCAGTAGTGTCGTTACAAATAGCGACGTTACTAGTTTAGCTAGTTTAGCTTTGCGGTGCCGCAGTGCGAGCTGGCATTATATTTACATTTTAACTTAGTTTGTCTATCCACCATCGTGGAAAGACATACACAGTATATTGATTAATACACTTTTTTATTGAATATTGTTTTGCCTGCTTATCTGTTCGACTTAGCTTATCTGTTCGATTGATCACTAAGATAGCAGTGACTTGGATCATTATGTAAAAAAAAAATAAAGTTTGGATGTATGAACTACTTTTGCCATGTAGCTGTAGCTTAGATACATTTCTCTGGGAGTAGCTTCAGTGCAGTGAAGCTTCATTTAATGTAGAGTAACTGGTAGCTTAGCTCACTACAATTTCCAAGTCGCTTGCCCAACACTGCTGACTTGTATAAATGCATCCATAGACTATAGGAGATCTAAATATTTTCAGTCAATCCGATCCTTAACAATGACTGCTTATTATAAAGACAGTTCTATTACCTACATAGGATATTGCAGGTGGAATATGGCTGAATTTAGTTGCCATGGGACCAGAGAAAGAGCACTCCAAACTAGTTGCAGCTGAGTCAACCCGATGCAGCCAGGGCTGCAAAAAGATCAATCAAGATGCAAAATACACCCACTAGGTAGTCAAAACGATTCGCCTTTGGCAAAAAAAAAAATTGCGAACTAGATATATTAGTAATGATGTCCCAGTAATAATGCATGAATAAATTGTTTTCCAACCTATTTGCTTCTGTATCAGGTAGTGTTATGTAGCTGACCTTCATGGCCGAGTTGAAATAAGTGCAACATATCAACTTATCCTCAACCCTTTTTTCTTCTTTTTAATGGAATATGAGATCTCCCAGCTAACAAAATGAGCAGTGTGTTGTCCTACCTGGTCCTTTGTTCCTCGAGGCCTCTGTGCGGGTTAGCCCCTAGACGAGATCCGAGGCCCGTGGCCCGGGGCTCTGTTCTGGAGCCCTGAACCTGCTGCTCACGTTTATGGTGGCATTTTGGCCACGGGTCACTCCGCCCACCTTTTCCACAGCCAGGGAGTTTGTTTGGTGATGTGGCAGGAGAGAGCGCCCTCTCCCTGGGGGAGTGGACAGGGGGAGGGGTGGAGGAAGAGGAGCCACTGAGCATATCGGGATCCTCCGGGGGTCGCGTGGCTCTCGCGGTGGGCAGGCCGAGGTAGGAGCCGTCCAGTGCAGAGCCGTTGGGCCTGCTAGTGGAAGGCCTGGTCGGAGCGCCCTCACTACCCGACTGCTGTACAGAAAACAAAGCATCCACATACAGTCTGGAGTCTGATCATATATCAAATATGTAGCTCACTCTCAAATGACCCCCCCAAAATGTAGTACCAACAAACACTTATTTCAACAGTTCAAAGAATCGGCCTGTTAAAATGCCCTTAAAATCCCTTTTAAATCGACATAAGCGCAACACTCGAGGGGGGATTCGGTTCGAAGAGCAGCACAGTGTCAAGTGAGCAAGGTCACTGGCGTAGCGTTTACAGAGAGCAGAGAGGGCCCACCTTCAAGTGGACAGGGAAAGAGAGCTGTGACTAATTCCCAGTGGGTCGGAGAGCAGGCGAGCCCCCATTACTCAGAGCCACTCTGGGACACTCAGGAGGAGCCTGTGATCCATCCTTCTACAAAGGGGGACTAAACAGCTTACCTTGAGGGACGCCACCGTTTGTGGGGTGGGGACACACACTCAGTACATTTGTTAGGCTTTGGAAAGGCTTCTCTGAGGTTAGACAATGTGGCAGCATGTTTGTTGGCAACATTTTGAGTGTGTGTGTGTGCAACCAACAATAAATATGTGTTAGCGTGATGGGTGGTAATAGGGAGGGCAGAAGAGATACCGTATTGGAAAACACCCATCCCCCCCCACCCACCTTGGCCTAGTCTCATGCACACACACACGCACACACACACACACACCCACCCTACCTTGCGGTGGTCTTGCTCCTGGCTGAGTTGTGCGATGGAGTGGTTGAGTTTCTCTTGCTGCTGGGACAGGTACTGCTGGTAGAGCCCCAGCAGCTCCTGGCACTCCCGATACTGCTGCTGTAGGCCTATCAGGTAAAGAGACAGGCTGACATCACATAGAGGCTCAACAGCCATCATTAGCTTCTATCAAAATGGTGGGCTGACAATAGATCATGGGGAAACCTCAACCTATATTATGAGGAAACCTCTTGTCCCTTAAAATGGCTTTGCCCAGTTCTCTCATTCGTTGCGATATTAATCCCACCCTCCCATTTCCATTTTCCCACTAGCTGAGCAAAGTACAGGGAAGAGAAGGGAAAAAAAAGTTATCCCCAACCGCAATACAACTAAAGTTATTGTTGTGGCATGGAGCTTTCCAGACGGAAGATGGGCAGTGCCACGGCAGCTTGTGTGCCAGGCAGGATGCCAGACAGACAAACAGACTGAGAGCCCAGAGAGAGACAGAGAAAGTTGGCAGCCATAGCGCTGCAGCAGACAGGACAGCAGCTCTCATCTGGAACCACTGCTTCGCCTCAGAAGACCGCTAATGAAAGTGGTGTGCCTGCCTGCCTGCCTGCCTGCCTGCCGCGCCCCCCCCCCCCACCCCCACCCCCACCCCACACACACACGAAAATAAAGGCCCCAAAAGATAAGACAAAAACAAAAATCTATTACAAGTCCAAATGTTATATTAGCCGCTAAAAGAAAATGTCTAAATATGGTACACACAAAACCCTCCTTGGCAGCAAACTAGAAGACGCGCACCCACCCGCCGCCGGACCATATGATGTGCCTCGTGGCTCCGGGCCAGATCCTTTTATGAGTGAGGCCATACCCCTAGGCTGATGAGTTTCTCTACATCGCTTTGCCCCCCCCCCTCGATTTAAGAGCCAATCAAAGTTCAAAGTAGAGCCATCTTGAAGGGAGCGGTCTGCCGAACGCCTCCATAAGAAAACACTTTGGTGTCGGAGCGCTTCAATCAAGCCGGGAAAATGAAACAGAGTGTGGGGGGCGGGGAGGGGGGCGGAGAGAAAAGGCGGCCAAGGACTTTGAATGGAGGTCCGACGGCTGGCAATTGCACAGCGAAGGCTTTCATAAACAAGGAGGGAAATAACGGGGAATCCACTTTGATTGAACCCCAGCCGTCTCAATGAGAGTTTGTCTACTGCCCTGATAGTGTCCTAGGGGAGTCCTTCTATACGGTCCACAAGGACATCACACATATACTGTGGACTGGCAGGGCTACTCCCTATACACCAGACCCAGGGCCAGTTTCCCTTCACTGTCAACTGAGATTCTTAATTGAAAATGTTTTTTAGTCCAGGACTTGGCTTAATCTATGTACGGGACACCTGCCCAAAGGGTTCGAGAGGGTAAATTAAGTTTAAGTTTAAATCAAAAACACATTTTGCTCAGAAGTTGGGAAATGACGTGAGTTGATAGTCTGTCATCATCTCCATCACCGTGTACAGATGAACCATCTCAATGCACTTTACAGACTGAACCAATGCAACCCAACCAGCCGTTTCCAAAGCCTGCAGTCTGATGACGGGTTGTGTAATTATTCTCTAGACATGATCCGATTGTGCCTTAGCTGACGGTAAAAGGTGTATTTCCCTGCTCCCACGGACATGTTGAATCGGTATTATGGATCTAGTGGTCTTTCCTTTCACGGGCAGGTTTTCCTGCCGGTCTACTGTAAGTATTCGAAAGACGCTTAGCGCGTCGCTGTGAACGTCGGCCAATCACACCGACGGCTCTTGGCGAGCCCCCAACCCTCTCTTCACATCAAAGGAGCAGAAAGCATGGCGCACTCCTCCCCCCGCTGCTCCCAAAATACACAGAATACAGGCTTTGCATTGGAGAGGCTTCAGACAGGGGCTGTCAAAATGATTCACTCCCCTGTCAGGCCGAGACCCGAATGAAATAATGAAATCCATCTCAAGGTAGAACAAATTTGCCCAGGAGGAGAGGAATATTTTAAAGCCTGCTTTAGCACACTGTGCCAAATAGATTGGGACTGTGGGCACAAGGGTTTGAGGCAAGCGGGGCTGCTGGTAACTGGTGACAAGGTCGGTGTGTGTGTGTGTGTGTGTGTGTGTGTGTGTGGACCATTGCTGGGGAACTGATGGAATTTGACAGTTTACATAACTGCCTTAAAACACGGCCTAGGTATTTGGAGGATGAATGAGTAGTTCAATTATTAAACACAACAGAGTTCGTAAAAGTCTAGTCAGTCTTTCTTTGTGAGACATATGATGTATTATATCACAAAATGTGGCTAAGACCCATTCCTGAGGAAAGGCTTCAGACTAACATTTTCAGAAATATCTAGCTGGTGGTAAACATCTCGTTTCCAAACAAACAATAAAATTGCCTGCCCACAGAGCTGCATAAATATAGCCAGAACAAAAAATGTCGAAGCATAAAGAACACGATAATGAATTTGAAGGTATAACATAATTCGAATATGTCATGCCTTTTGTTGTGCTTGTTTTGACCAGTTAGAAACAAGTCTCTCAAAGTGCTCATCTGTGAATGCATGATGTACATGTGGATATGCTAAGGAAATAGGTTGATCTCTACAGTTATTTTATACTATACGCCAAGAGCAAATGGTTTTGAACGTATACAAACGTCCCAACTTAAATTTTAAATTTAACTCAATAACTGCAAACGATTTAATATTCTATTAAATAACTTAATATAACCGGAAAAGTTTCATAAGTTTGGACATGGTGATTATGAGCTCCTCACAAGAGCCCCTGTCTTTCTCCAAACTGTTCAAACAAAAAGCCTGGCCATATACCTAGCAGCCATCAATTGTAGGCCTAGTGTCTGTAGAGCACATTTGCACTTATGTTTTCACGCTAGACATCCTATTTCTATATTGGCTAGTCAGCATGTTTCATGGCTTTGTGCATACGAGAATATCTTCCTAACCTTTACAGTATGCATTACAATTACTGCCATCTGATTCAAACATTACTGAGCAGATGATATCATAGCTGCACACCAATATGGGCCAAATGCGCGCAATCAACTTGATCTGATGCAGGAATGTTCCATATCCATTTTACATCCACGGAACAGTTAGCTGCATAGTTGACTGCTTCGTATTTCCTTCTCCGTAACGAATCAAGTGGTTCACTGTTTGTAATGTGTGCCTCAGACAAGAAATATAATATAACAAGAAAAAAACACTATATTCTCAAGACCTGTCCGTGGAAATACGTTTCTAAACATGTCTACAAGATATGCAATTACAATAACCAAATGCATGGCAGATTTTTGCCCCCATTTCTAGCACACCTCTTTCTTTTTTTTTTTTTTTTTTACTTTGGGCGAATTCCAATTTTGCCTGTGTGCCACAACATGGAAACCATGTGCTCCTACACAAAGAGGAAAGGTTGAGAAGGCTAAACATACTATGCTAATGTAAGTCGGCTCAAATAGAAAAGTGATCGACCTACTGAAGCACTGTTTCAATATATCTTTTTATATATTTAGTGGTAGAATAGTTTTATCTGAAAAAGAAAAAAAGAAAGCTTCTGCTCTTCTTGCAGATATTCAGTCATAATGTAGAGCCCTGGTGCAGAGGGCCACTCAAACCTACCATCAACAGCACCAACGGCATTAACTATGGAAACCAAAGACCGGTGACAAATATCTAAGCTTTCACCAACTCTCAGGAACCCCTTTCTCCTCCTTGTCCTCAGGGGGGGTTTCAAAGTGAGAGACACCTCCCCTATATATCCCCTTGATAACCCTGGATCCTGCCAGATAAGATAAGACGGTGGGTAATGGAATTAGACTTTACAAGTGTCCTCCAGTGGGTTTGCCTTTGTTGTCTCCTTAACCTTTCTATGTAGAAGGGCCTGTGTGTGTTTTAAAAGAGAGCAGGATGCCCTGAGGTGCAATAAATGGAAGGGGCTTCCCTCTCAGTCTCCAATGTCTTTTTAATAAAGTTGAGGATGTTTTTTTTTTTTATGTCGTGTCTCCTTGCCAACATTATTTTAATTGAGTTGTGCTTTCATCATTTTTAACTCGCACTGTTGTCAATCCAGCAATTTACCGGCTGGGGCGATTTATCTTCATATTCTGCTGTGTTTTTGTCAATAATTGACAGCTCGCCCATATTGGGCTTGACCTGAGTGGAATCTGTAAGGAGGCAGTAGGTGGTAGGTGGGCTGCAGAGGTGCAGTAGACATTTAGTCTGGGTATGGAATAAAGGAAGCAGGCATGTCAGAGCAGACAGTAAAGCTTGTCTTCACCAAAGCATCAACTGGGTGTGTCCCTGATGAGGTCTTTGTTGTGGTTACATTGTGGTCTTCATGGTGTGAGGAAAATCCACAAGACAATTACGTATTCCAGGAAAGATAAATAACTTATGCTTTAGTCTATTTATGGCAAACCCGCTCAGCCTCAGATCCTGCTCAAAATTATTCTGCGTGGGGAATAATTTGGCTTTGCCAAATGAAAAGCTTTAGAAAACACATACTATATATTACTGAAAGAAGCTGGTGTCTGCAACGCTAAAGAGAACTGTCAGAATCATTCCACATGTGTAGAAAAGGACGCATGATTACATTCCCTAGTTAATGCTGCCCCCTGCAGTATAAGCTGATTTATACATTTCTTCTTTCTTTAGCCAGCCAATGTGCAAGTTACTTTGATCACAGGCAAGCTCAGTTGCCCAGAATAACTCCTCTTACAAGCACAAAAAAAGACATAATTATAAACCGCAAAAGTTGTGAAGCTGACACGTGCTGAAAACACACAATCATGCTGCCTCTGTGTGTGTATATGAAGACTTTCTTTCCAAAAGGAGAGATACACAACAAACAAAATACAAACTTCCTCAATGGTCCACAGGAAATTAAAACTCCTTGCGTAAATTATCAAATAATCCTTAACTGTCATAAATCCTGTAAAATCATAAAACCTTAGATCAAGATTTATTTTTAATTTGGGGAAAAATAAGTGATACACTGCAGTTAATATTTCCCCCAAAACAATGTGGTAGATATAGCATGTCTCCAATTCCAAAAACTATACCCTCTCTTTCTTGCACGATGAGGAGGTTCTGGTGCTCCAGTTGCTGTATCTTGCATTCAAAAGACTCCTGCTCATCTCTCAGCCTTTGTACCGACTCCTCTTTCTCCTCGTTCGCCCTGAACGGAGAATACATCAGGATTTATGCGACTCGCATCACACTTTCTATATTTTTTTATTTTAAATAATCAAACATGCAGTTAGCCCGCTAAATGCTGTATGTGCTTACCTGGCCAGCTCCTGGATGAGGTTAGCAATCCGCCGTTTATCCTCAGGACAGAGGTCTTTCAAAGAGGCCATGCTCTTTGCTTGACTGGTCCCAGGCATAACCTGGTTTTCCTGAATTTATCAACAAAGCAGATAGCACCTTCAGAAAAAAACCTCTTGCTTTGAAACACTGCTGATACAAAAAAAACTGAAAAAAGAAAAAACTAACACCTATTTGAAATGTAGCCATTACTGAGGAGCATTGTGAAATACAAAATGTTGTGGGGATTTGTATTTACAGATGAACTGCTAAGTTTGTAGGAATCAAACCAGCTTTTTATTCCGTCTAGTGAAATTAAAATGCATTACACTTTGTCATACTTTACCCAACAAAACTAAATGCTTACCATGTTAGATTTGCCCAAAACACCAGTGCATTTCACTCTGAGCATGCAGAGATAACCCCAAAACTGAACTTAATCACAGGCTTTGAAGAAACTAGTTGGCGTCCATTAAGAGACCTTCAACTACTTTGTGGAATAAACTTGTCCGGGACATCAATTAGCCTTACTTTTTTTAGCAACATTATGACTATTATGCAAATCATGTCATTCATCGTTACCGAGATTGGCTAGTCTGAGCGGCCAATGGAAGTCAAGCCTGTTTAAGCCTGGTACATACACCACCTCCCCAATCTGTCATAAGACTGTGATCGAACAGTGACAGCTTTCAGTTTGACACGATTTCCTCAATGCTTTGAGTGAAATTACATTTAGACAACAGTACTACGAAATATGGAAGAATGCCATAATGTCCTCAGCATTTAGTTAAGTTAATCAACTGAGCAGCATGATAAGGGCTACATTATGAAAAAACCTGTGCATTTGAGAGCGGGTTCTGGATTGTTGGGAAAGGGGCTTGTAAGACATCTGCAGGGCTGGATTGGCGCAACTCTTTTCCCTTGGCAGGGCCACAAGACAACACAGTATGCAGCATGCCCACTTTGTTGCTACTCCTGCCGGCAGGTCCTTTGGCTTTGACTTCACTGCCATTTTTCGACCTCATTTTCTGTACACTTTCAGTGTTGACGTTTCTTGGCTTGGAAAAACTGTAAGGCACCTGCAACTTTCCTTCTCTGCCCTCTTCTGTAAAATATAAATACTTAGTTAGATGTGTGAGAAAGACACTACAAAAACGTATTTAGAGCATAATGTGGCATTGGCACTTGCAGACGAATAAAAATGACGTTATCTTACCAGGAACAAATACAATGGGTTGATCTTCATCTGATGCTTTGTAAACCAGTTAAAGAAATTGAACTATAGAGTAAGTTTGGCGTTGTCTTATTGTGATGAAGATGGCAAGATGCCTCTATCCAGTTAAATACAAAATAAGCACTGTACTGACGTTAAAATACGTAGTAGCTGATGAGTTATGCGCATCTGTCAAACTTACCACTACCCGACCCAGTTAACACAAAGCCCTTCATAATGGCTGTTTCTAATACTAGTATACCACCTAGGCAGGCATTATTTTAACTTGACCCTTAGCGACAAACAATCATCGAACTATAAAAAGTAAGCGTAGCCAACTAGCATTAATGAATGGTGATCAGGTTTAACTTAACTTAAGCTAGCGTTAGCAAACATTTGGCATCCATTAGCTTTCAAGGCAGCAAAACAAGCGGATAGTCAGATTATAAAAGCCAATTATTCAACATTCATCTAGTGTAACAAACCTTTGTTGTATATGGTTAAAACCTCTTCTGTTTTTTTTTAACAAACAAGGATACTATCGTGAATCCAATAAATGTCTGTTGGGTCGTGCTTGTTCACTGATGCCGCGGCCATATTGAAACAACCGCCGCTCCCACTAGCCAAGCGTTGCGAAGGAATTTTAGTCCCGCCCCAGTTTCATTTTTTGATTGGCTGTTCCTGATGGGTTTTAGTATTTTATTCGCTAGGGTGGATGCCAATTTTTTCTCAGACAGTGAAGAGGAAACTACAGTTCCCTTGTTTGGAGTCTAGTGCTAGTAGTAGCTGCGCTGGCTCAGCGTTCTGCTACTGTACTGCTGCAGAAAGACGATGCTTCGCCCTCGGCAAAGACATTTCATCCTGTATGAGGATTCTTAATCCAACGTCAGAAATCGAAATGGAAGATGCAAGAGTTGTCATATCCTTAAAGTGTGCTACTGAAAGACTCACGCTTGGCATCACTAGGGTACTTGGTAAGATTTAAGCAAGTGATGAATGCATGATGTTGTTATGTAGCTAACGTTGGCTGAAAACAACAGTTGTAGTATGCTGCAAGATAATAAATAATAGCGAATCAAGCTTTCAACTTAGGTGAACAACCGAAGTAAATCAAGCGTCTTAATATATTATTTTGAACAGACAGTATGCCTGGAGTGATGGACGTGCGTTTTGTTGAGAGGGCCCCAGCAGAGAAGAGGTGCTTGCTGTCATGGGAACAGGTAAGAAAACAGAAAAAGTAAACCCGCTACTCAACAAACTGGCAAACGCTGTTTAAACAACCCGTAGTGGCTTCTGTCACCAAGTAACAACATTATATAAATATATAAAAAAACAAGCTTTTATGGGTAAGCCACCGTCCAACGCCAGCTTTGTTGCATGCATACTACTACATGAATAATACTAAATTGTAAGCATACAACACATAACCTATCATTTTGGTCTCAATGGATTTTATCCTCCATAGAAAAATGCCTGTCTTCTACCAGAGGACCTGAAAGACTTCTATCTAACAACAGATGGGTTTACACTCACATGGGGTGTCAAATTGGATAGTAAGCATACCTATCAAGGCTTTTATTTATTTAGTATCCTGGTGTAATACACTAATATAAACATGTATAATTTGTGCCCCAATGCAATTCTTAACACCATAAATGTTGATATGTCCCATGTTTCATTGCAAGCTTTACCAACTTGGTGTATTTAGAACAAGCACACTTTACTCTAAGAAATGGTGGGGAGAAATGCTAGTTCTAGATGTGGCAATGTTATGTGTTTATCATTTTCTTAGGTGAGTGTGTGCCAGTAGGCTGCATGGTCATCAATAGTGTGGCCAAATTACGGCCTCTGTGCCAATCGTCATCGGTGTTCTCACTCCCGAACGCACCAACACTTGCTGACCTGGACTGGGAGGTCAATCATGGTGACACCATAATGAAATTTAACGTTCAATGAAATCATAAACAATTTATATATATATATATATATATATATATATATATATATATATATATATATATATATATATATATATATATATATATATATATATATATATATATATATATATATATATATATATATATATATATATATATATATATATATATATATATATATATATATATATATAGCATTGCTCTTCTGATATCTTGTCTCAATAAAGAACAGTTATTAACCATTAATGCCATTCATTTTCTAGTTGTCTGACTAGGCCACTCAAAAGTTTAATTTTAATTCTATTATGGTCTCTCGTAGGGTCGGAGGATCCAACTCCACCACATTTTGATTTCCGGAGCCGTATCTTTGAGCTGGACTCATGTGGCGGAAATGGCAAAGTTTGCCTGGTTTACAAACACTGCAGCAAAGGTATGGGAGCTCACAGAGCACATCCATTATTATTTGTGTAGGTTTATTGTTCCTTATTTGTGCATGGTTAGTGTTCCTAAACACCCTTTCAGAGGTGGGGGTACTCTTCTCCTTCTCTGTCAGGATTATTTCTCATCCTCTTGAGAGGGGTGCTAGGAACAATGTCGTTGGGCCTCTGAGATGGAGAGGGTTCTTCAGTGTCTGCAGTCCCAGCTAGAAGAGTAGCTCTCCTTGGCCTTCGTCTATGTAGACGTGCCACATCGTCCACTCAGACCCCCTGAGGTTCCTCCCGGGTCGGGTGTGAGTGACAGCTGCACTTAGCCAACAATTGCACGTGCCAACCCGTGTTCTTTGTCTAGCCAGGAGGTTAGACAGGAAGTTCTGAGCTCTCTGAAGCCACAGACTCATAGGGTACAGAACGTATCTGCTGGTTCACTGCAACGCTGCATTTGGATTATGCCTCTTTGCTTCATGGTAGTTCTTATGTCCTGTATAAAACTCCTGTGGGGTGATAGGAAATGGTAGTAAGGTTTGCTGTTGGGCTCAGTGGATTTCTACTGGCAATATCAAACCAACTAATATTTGTGCGACATGAAACAAGTTTCCCCTATTGCTCAAGTTTGCCACCCCCTACTGTAATAGGTGTTTTAGGCCAGGGTCTGCTAAAGATCCCAGAGAGCCAGGAGCCCCAAACAGCACGAAACAACCTAGACCCTTTTCAGGCATAGATAGCAGCTGACCTTAGAGAAACTGCTCTTCCTCATTTGAGGTTTCGGGGATCAATCTGATACATCCTCTTGGACTGCTATGCACTTCAAAGGGTTTGACCTAAAGAGTAATTAAGTTTACACTTACAACTATCACAGTGTATGGTGTATAATATGTGCCATTTGCCAAATCTATATCTGATGTATGGTTAGATTAAAACAGTGTCAGATGACCTTTTTTTACCAACAAGAAGTAACAATTTTACTTGCAAGAGGGGATGATTGAATTGCTTGATTCCCATGCTACACCCCGCTCTTTTAGTTACGCAACTGTTTCATTATCTCCTAAGGAAAGGGTTCACTACATTTTCAGTTTTGCCAGAGCTCGGGTGTATAACATTAAGCCAGGGGGCGGAACAACTGTTAAATAACACAACACAACACAAAACACAAAATCGAACTCATACTAACAGCTTTCAATTGCTCACTGCTTAAGTCCATTTCTCTGTCTTGATTTTGGTGTGTGTGTGCGTGTGTGCGTGTGTGCGTGTGTGCGTGTGTGCGTGTGTGCGTGTGTGCGTGTGTGCGCGCGCGCGTGTTTCAGGTATGATAGGCCAGCAATGTGAGGTGTGGTTCCTGGATCGCTGCCTGTACTGGCACTACCTAACGCCTTCCTTCACAGCATACTACCGGTTGATGATCACTCACCTGGGCCTGCCTGAGTGGCAGTACGCCTTCACCCCCTATGGCCCCAGTCCCCAGGCCAAGGTAATTCACCCCCCTAGCCATAGCCCCAAAAGACTGGAGCGCTGATGTAGGATCTAGCTCTCAATGTTTGAACAGCAGTATAAACTTTGCATGTACTTTAGAAAAGGTATTTGCAAAACCATACCTTTCTCTCCCCATCAATGGTTGCCTTAGACTTATGCATAAAAACATGTATGTGTGTTCTATTCCCTTGACATTATATTGCAAAGTCAATTCAAACTGTTACAATATGTCAAAGGGAAATAATTGTTATTAAGATATACCTATACGCTTTCTAACAGCGTTGACATGGTGCTATTGCACAATAAAGTCACTTACGTCCTTCACTTAATATTTTCTCACAGCAAAATTCACAATACATCCTGTGTTTATAAATAATCAATGTTAACATTTGGTCAGGTAGGGATGGGTCCACTTTAAAGTTGGGACATACATAAAAATATAATGGGTATGTTGTACATATGATTAAAACAGTTCCCTATTATTCAGTCATTTTACATTAGCCATTGATCTTTGCGTAACGATAGCCATAAGCCCCCCCCCCCCCCCCAAAAAAAAGATTACGGCCCAGGCAGTGCATCTAATGTTTCTCTCCCTACTTGGTTTGATTGAAAAATACCCCTGTCTTGTCCAATCCATCCACAGCAGTGGGCCTCGCTCTACCGGCCACTGACCTTCCACGGTGAGCTTGGCCAGGCCGACACCGGCAGCGATCCCCCTCTCAACAAGCTGGACCCCACCCGAGCATTCAAGGGCAAGGCTAAGCCCCCAGCCCCCAAGAAGAAGCAGTCAGCCCAGACCGGGGGAATGGGGTGCCCTGCTAAACCCCAGGGGGGCGCAGGGAGACCAAGTGGTACGAAGCGTTGATATGGTTGCTCCTCTACCCACCGGATAGAGACAGCGCCATTCAGCTTTAGGTTATGTATCACAATAGCTTCTGTTGCTGCTGAAGAGTCCGATTTAGTGTGGGCCAAAGCAGTAACTTTAGATCATTCCACAACTACTGGAAAGTAATATCTATGATGGACCTTAGGAGTTTATCCCAGAAACCAAGTCTTAAACGGGCACTTGTAAAATAAACACAATAATTCAATATCTTGGATTCCTGATTGAGCTACTGAAACAATGCATTGTCATCATGCTTCCTGCTTTTATAGTGTTGAAATTAGTCTTATCTAAAAAGTGAATCTTTAATAAAGACTCATAATTCAAACTGATGAATGCATTGTTGTTCTGGATGATTGATTAACGTGTGCGTGTGTGTGTGTGTGTGTGTGTGTGTGTGTGTGTGTGTGTGTGTGTGTGTGTGTGTGTGTGTGTGTGTGTGTGTGTGTGTGTGTCTATTGTGAATAGATAGGTCAATTTCTACTAATGCCGGCCTGGCCCTCTATCCCCCCCTTGTGGGTGTTAAGGGTGACGCAGCTTAACGGCTTTGGAAACAGCAGCTCCTCTGAAACGAGCTTTCACAGGCACCCATCACCATCCATTCCCGGCCCTGCAGACAGATAATAAAGGAGGGTTTAAAGAACATAAGGCATTAGTCAGATACATTTAAAAACAGGCAGCTAACACTACAGCAAATAAACATACGATACCATGTGATGTCCATAAAACCAACCTTAGAGCATTATGTTTCTGAAAGCAAAATAAATCCATCTATCGTCGATCATTTAGCTCTGGTTATACCTGGGCAGCAAGGATTCATATACGTTGTAATGGAATATTATACAATAACACAAGATTTTCTGTCAATCTTTAATGTTTTTGTGCACTGAAATTGAGTGACCAAAAAAGGAAATTATTATATAATCGAAAATGTTTCAGACATATTTAACGCATACTACTCTGTTGTAACCTGCATAAATGGAGACGTATGTAAAATAGAAAGATTGCTATTTGGCTTATATTCAGAGCAGCTGGTATCTATTCAGTGACTTCATCATTGAATACCATCACCTCTACACCAAATATTCGATTTAATTAGCGGATGATAAGGAACAAACCGGTCGCAGTAGAACGTTCCGTAAAACGCTCTCCTGACCATGAGCTGCACATGAGTCCTGCAGCGGGAGACTTTAGTAGTTCTTCCTCACTAAATACACATCCACACCTGAAAACACCTTAGCCCCAGCCAGTGAAGACCCTGGGTCTTAGGGGTCTAGTGGAATGGATGGCAGAGCCACTGTTGATTCCCATTGAGATCCCAACCAGCAGAACCAGCAAGCCTAAAGAGGTTCACCGCCCAAGGCTGCAGGCTGGGTCCGACACATCAACAGCATGGCTGTGCATAACCTGGAACACAGAAGGACAGAGATAGAAGAGAGGAGGGAGGGAGATCTTGATATTCCAGGTAACATTTAAAAAATGTCATTTACTCAGAAAAAGCTCAGATATATCTGAAATATTATCGAATAAGTCTATTTGATCATATTGAATAAGTCAAATGAACTATGGAATAAGTGAAATTGCACACCTTTGAATTAGCCAATACCTAGCCTTGGAATCGAGCGTGCAGGGTAGGTAGCAAAGTTCCAGCTGTAGCTTTAGTCCAAGTGACAAGTGGCAAGTTAAATTGCCCCCGCAATAATTATAAGTAGCATCTGAAAGAAAAGAGACAAGAACAATTGTTAGGGTTGTGCGGACATCCGTCCAGTAGAGGGCACTAAAGGGCCATGATGGTGCGGAGGCGTTCCTCTTACAGGTCACCAGATTGCAACGGGTGAGTTCAATCTGGTGAGTAGTCAGAGGACTGCTATATAAAGGTGTATGTTTCATTTCAGGAGGAGGATGGCAGCAAGAGCTGTGGGAAAGAGAGGCGGACTCAGAAAAGCCAGAGCCACACAAGCCCATCCTCAGGAGACTTTCCTAACTGTGTGTCATTAAATAGGGTTACTTCACTTCCTCCGGGAACACCCCAAAAGACCTGCCATTTTGGAGATGCTCTGACTCAGTCGTCCGGCCGTCACAATTTGGCCCTTGTCAAAGTCGCACAGATCCTTACGCCTGCCCATATTTCCTGCTTCCAACACATCAAGTTCAAGAACTGACTGTTCACTTACTGCCTAATATATCCCACCCCTTGACAGGTGCCATTGTAACGAGATGATCAATTCACTTCGCCTGTCAGTGGTTTTAATGTTTTGGCTGATCGGTGTATATATAACATTATAGGCTATATATTCCACGAGGGGGATTGCTTGTTACTGAGCACGGCTGTGATTATATTCAGCACTCGTCCTTCGAAGGATGTGGCCCCTAAATTGATACACAGCTATTGTGAAGGTCACTGCTGCTGCATTATGGGAAAGGAAATACTTTCATTGAAAATGTAAAAGAAGCAGATTCCTAGCTGACTGCCTACAAGTTTGGAAGGTGTAGGAAAATATTTTGAATCTGTTGACATTTTAAAATGAAGCTTTTTTTTTTTGTATGTGTTTGTTTTTGAAGTAGTGCCCATAATCAGTTTTATCCAAAATGTTTATCCCAGTCCAATATCTTCATTCTATCACTTGGGAAAGGCTTGCCAATCCTGTTTGTTTACTTGATTTGTCAGGGGAATTGGGCTGACAAATGGACTTTGACAAATGGACCTGATTTGCAAATGTGTGCTCTTCTGACGGATTCTATTCAGGGTGTTGAATCATTCTGAGACTGCAGTAGTCATTAAAAGTGGTATTTTGTGTTGAATTTGGAGAAACCCCTTGTTATATTAGTTGTGTTGAGCTATTTACATTGTTCTTGTTCTATTTTTTATTTTTATCAAACAGCTAAAGTTTGTAAATTTTGCTAATAAACCTAATTTGCAATGGCCGTTGATATAATTTTTATTGCAACTGAATGTACCCTGAAGAAGGTATGTTGGCCAAAACGTTGGTAGTTTCCACTTGATATTAAAGGTGAAGATAAAAGAATATCAGTGTGCTCGAGTGTTTCCTTACATTGCTCAATATATTGCCGACTCTGAGAACATGGATTACATGTTAGGTGTGCAAACTTGGAGAATAGGTTGAAACAGGTTTTATGCCACCAAAACTAAATCCGGAGACTTTCATGTGATACGGACAATTAAAAGAAATTACTAAGATTACTTCTCTCCCTTTCTCTCTGTCTAGAAAACAATTATCCAAGAATAGGATTATTGTTCAATTCATCCGAACCAAAGGCTGTTGAATAATAAGACTCTGCTGCTAACAGCTCTTGGTCAAAGATCGGAAGAACCGGAAGAACAGGATCTTTCACCTGCTGGCCAGCATTCAAAATATATCTATACTGTACTTTGCTTGATTTACAAAGACAAGTCATTAGAAATATTTATTTCTCATAAGGAATTAGTATAAAATTCCACAACAGAAAATAAGCTATTTTCCAAGCGTCGACCACAGAAGAACGCAAATAAAACAGTAAAGGTGATATACTTGACACTAGCATTCATCATTATCAGCCACCAGTTTCCCTTATTTTCATTACCCATCCCTTAATTGCTCATCTTTAATCGTTGGCATCTAAAGCAAGACCGTTTTTCCTGGAAAAAGTGGAACCGCTCAAACAGCCCATTGGCTGGTGGTGAGGTGACTGCACCCCAGAGATCAGAAGTGAACCCGGGTCCTCGGTCAGAGGAGATGTAAGACGGGGCCAAATCTGGCAACCCTGGTGCCGATGAACGCCCGAGCCACATCTGCAGACATTGTAGACTGCAGGGGGACGGCCTCTGGTCCCGTCGACCAGCGCAAAGGGATGGGTAAACCCCCTGGAGGGAGACAGTCACCAGGTCCACATTGGTGTGGTCAAAACGTCTCAGTCAATGCCGAGGTGGACTGCACCCGTGAGGGCCCGGGAAAAACAGTCGCCGACGACATTGTCCTTCCCCGCAACATGTTGGATGTCTGTCGTGAATTCAGAGACAAAGGCAAGCTAGGGTGAACCACGGCTCTGAGGCTTACAGCAGCTAGGGCCTTACAGCGGCTGCATTAGTTGGGAGGCCTGGGGAACCAACCAGCGGTAAAAGTTCACCATGCCCAAAAACTCCTAGAAGGCTTTGACAGTGGGAGGTTGTGGGAAAGCTCTCCCAGCTTCCACCTTTGAGGGCAATGAAATCGCCCCTGCTGCCACAACACGGTGGCCCAGAAAAGGCGCTGGCTGACCGGGATGTCGTCCAGGTAAGTGAACAGGAACGCCAAATCCCGCCACATACTGTCCAGATGCTGGAATGCCTGGACCGCGTTCTTAAGACCAAAGGGCACGCGCAGGAAGACGTAAAGTCCAAAGGGTGTGATCACTGGGGTCTTCGGAACGTCCTCGGGCCTGACAGGGACCTGATTACCTGATTACTCACCTGGCTACCTGATTACTCACCTGCACAGCCTACACACCTGCCTTCTATCAAGCTCATCAGCCCAACAGTATATGAACCCCGGATTCTCAACCATTCTTCGCCAGATTATTGTTTCAACCCCCGTGGTAGATACCTGTCCTTGGCTCCTCATGAGTTTGTTTCCTGGAAAGAACAATTACTTGTGCTTGTGGTTTAACTTGTTTCCTTGTGTCGTAGGATCACTCACTGCCATTCAATCAGCTTGCCTCACTGCCTGCCTGCCTGCTTCTCGACCTGCTGCTCTGCCTACATCTCCGGGACTATCCCTGCCACCGACGCTCAGGTTCTCTCCTGTCTCTTCGCCCCCGGATCCACTTCCTCAATTGTTTCATTGACCTCTGCTCTTCCTGACCCACAACCTTCCCGCAATAAACCCTAATCTCTGATCACTATACTCCATCTCAGTGTCTGTGTCCAGCGATTGGGTCCCCCTTGCAACAGCTTAAAAGTAACAGACGCAACACCAACCCACAAACATAATAAACCACAAACGTAATACAAATCTGCAGCTTTTAATATAATAATCTCACTAATGTAATAACTAATGGAGCCCCATACCCCCAGAGTAATTACACTACGTTTTCAATTGAAAAGTCTGACATTGAAACAGAGAAACCTTAACTGAGTAGGTAGGTCTACAGTACTGCCAGTTCAATCGATTAGCTGTATGCACATTACAGATCATAGCTCCACTAGAATATCTAACATGCTGATAGTTTAAGTAACAGCGGGGAAATCCTTACGTTTTTTTGTGTGTGTAATTCCTTAGTGTCTATGAAGCACATAAAAAAATATTTGAACAACCAAAATAAAAAAACATTTTATATTTTGTATTATTATTTTAAGGTGCCTCTTTCTTCCCTTCCAATCACATGACGTTTTAAGTGGGGAATGCCCACAAGTTATCAGTTGACTCACATTGCGCATTCATATTCATTAGCTGACTTGTGTTATTGGCTGGGGATATAGTCACGTTTAGAACTATGCACGTTTTTGGTTAGCAGTGATTGGTTTCCGATTATTATTCAGAACAACTTTTAAAATTGGGTAGATGTGTTGTCAGAGGTGAACTAGATTTAATGCACAAGGCACAGATTTAACTTTCATATTGTTGGTACAATCCCTATGAGTGATAAAACAATGCTAGACAAATAAATATTCCAAACCTTACATTATGGGCCCTTTAAGCTTGGGGAAAATAAAAATTCCGAAAATCTGTCCACCAAATAAGCTGAGTCATCACTCATGCAGCAACTGTCCCCTTCTCACCCTCCGTAAGTTGACTATAGGACTTGGGAGTTGAATCCCGTTCAACATTCAAAACGTCAACTTTGAATTGAATCAATTGGACTTTATACGCTCGCTGGCAAGCGGAGTACCGTTGATTAAAAGTAGCCGACAGGTATTGCCCGGTTGTTAGTTTGAGAGTGAATCTGAGTATTTTGGGGGATTGCTGAACAGTCAAATGTCTTGGAACGATCTTCTTTCTCATCCGTTGTGGGCTTTGTCCACAGTAATATTAGGAGTTATAGTGCGGGCACAGCGGAGAGGTCCTTGGAACCCGCGCGCATGTACCGTGCAATTGAGGGGGAAAACGGCGATTGTTACGGGAGCTAACACTGGTAGAGTATAATTTTACTCAATATTCCGAATTACTTTGCAATAATTCGGTGCTGGCATAAATGTAGCTATTGTGATCATTTTCATGTCAGGGTGTTATAGCCCAGTGCGCAATATTTTCCCTAAAACTTAGGCTGAAAGGAAATGCGACCCACTGAAATAATACGTTAATAAATCAACAAAATTGAAAGGAATATAATAGTTTTGTTCAGTCATGCAAGTTATCTCACCGATAAAGTCTATATATCTGCATATGCATACAATCTGAAAGACATTCACGGTATGTGAATTGACAAAATTACTGTTGACGGGTCGATTATATCTTCTTGGAGATCCCGTTGAGGTTGGTTTCAATTTGTCTCATAGTTACCCCTATTGTAGAAAAAGGCATGCCTCTAGAGGCATAATACATTTGAATCCTAAAATAGCTTTGGACATATATTAAGGTCATATATTAAGTCACTTCCGATTTTATGTGGAGCTCTGCCACTATGTTTAGCCTAATAGCGGACTATCAAGTCTTGTAGGGTTATGCCTTCGATGAAAGTGATTATGACATGTGTCAAGGAAAGCATGAAAAACCTTCCTTACTGACAGGCAGGGATTGAGATGTAAATGTTGGTTTATTAAAGGCAATATAGATAATATTATTCACTTTGACTATTGCGTAGGCTACTTTGTCATCTTCTATGGGTTTTTGACATACACATATTATGCTGCCATGTTTCATTCAACCCACACTGCAACATTTATCCACCAGACTAGGAAATAACTCAGATCCTATATTGTTAAGATACACTCTGCATCTATTTTGAACCATTGACCTATAGCTACTGAGTTTGAAGGTACGCTATGTATTTTAGAACATTTCAGTTAGGCCTCTCTCTCGCTCTCTCACTCTTTGAGGGATAGGAAAGTTCATTGCCCTGGACTTTGCGCAGCGCGGGGCTCGCGTAATTCTGGCCTGTCGGAGTGAAGTGCGGGGTGGCGCGGCCCTGAAAGAGATCAGGCGGCTCAGTGGAAACTCTGACGTGCATCTGAGGCTGCTAGACACCTCTTCTCTGGATTCTGTTCGGGCGTTCGCAGAGGGCATCCTTCAAGATGAGGAGGCCCTGCATATCCTGGTTAACAACGCTGGCGCATCAGGTTAGCAAGTTGGGAACTGTTATTGACTGTTGCATGATTTTGCAGGGAGGAGGGCACGCGAGTTACAGTCAAATGTATGAGGATACCTTGTGAAATTTTACTGCTGGCAATCAATGCAAGAAAATCCAACTGGGCCGACCAACCAAAGTCCAGTGTCCTACTGCATTAAAAGAGATTAGACAGGACAATTACTGGTTAACGCCGAGTCCAATCCAATTGAAAATATTTTGGGGAGTATATATCAGTTTGGACGTATAACTATGTTAGCAGCTACAATAGTTGTTTGAAAACACATACATAAGTAATAAATGTATTAGTTATTGACCTATATATAATGTATTCCATACTGTAAATCACACACCATTCTTATGATTCTCATACTATTCCGGACAATATCAGGGCAATCTGAAAGGATCAGCAAGTAGAGAAGCACTATTTACATGTGTCTGAGTCTGTGTCTGGCCCAGGAGAGTATGACCCAAACGCAGCATTCTCGAATTAGTAATTTACCAACAGGAAGGCCAAAATTCATGCAACATTTAATTCAATGACCAGACAAGGAACAACTCAAAAGACATGGCTTGAGTAATACAAGAACAAACACAGGAGAACAAATCAAGACAAAACACGTGGTAGCAATGGCACTAACAAAGACAGGTGAAATTAATTAAAACGATGGCGTGAAAAACCATTCCCCGTGACAGAGCACCCCAGCAGCGGGTCCCGAAGCAACAGAAAAAAACATTGGGTGTGCGGGTGGGCAGAGCTGACACTGGAGCCCGCTCCCTTCGTGCAGGTGGGGCACTGGAGTCTGCCATCTGCCGGCGGCCCACGCTGGTGGTGTTGGTACCCACCAGGTCGAGCATCTGGGACGCCCGGGGCTGGACTCTACCTAGCTGGAGCTCGACCCGGAGCTTGGCGCTGGAGATGGGGCTGGGGCTGGAGCTGGGGACTCGCGACTGGGGACTGGGGACTGGGGACTGGAGATGGGGCCGGGGACTGGGGATGGGGACTGGGGACTGGAGATGGGGCCGGGGACTGGGGATGGGGATGGGACTGGGAACTGGAACTGGAGCTGGGGAGAGGAGCCCATGGAAAGTCCGGGATCAGGCAACGGAGCAAAAGGCCGTGGGAAGGAGCCTCTGGAGCCGCCGGAGACGAGCCGCTGGGACGGCCAAGAACTTGGGATGAATCCCCTTAAGACCTCCCTGTCCTCAGTAGAAGGTGGATCAAACACTCGCATTATCTCACACATGAACACAAGACAATGAAAAGTAAGTCCATAGAAGCCCCCCCGGCATGCCCAGAGAGGAAGAAGGAGTGTCGCCGCTGAAACTCCCTGCTGTACCGCGCCAAGAACGCCTGGCACTCTCCCAGCTCCCCGCATGGCAGCCGGGTTGTCTCTACAGGACCGTTGGGGGGTTTGGTCTTTCTGTAACACTTCAGCCAATGGAGAGTAGGACACTTATCTCAAATTAGTGTTGTATTTACTTAAAAATCAAGGAAAGAATGTAAGTGTGTGTGTGTGTGTGTGTGTGTGTGTGTGTGTGTGTGTGTGCGCGAACATTGTGCTTGCAAAGTAAGCTGCTTTTAATGAGTTTATACTTTCGTAGGACTGCCGAGAGGGATAACCAAAGATGGACTGGAAGTCTCCTTTGCCACCAATCATGTGGGTCCCTTCCTCCTGACCAATCTCCTTCTGGGTAAAAACGAATGGTTCCTCCTCAGCTGCTAATAGAGCTGGTTTAATCGATTTTGCCTTAGCTTGCCTACGGTGGTAGGTTGGAAGGATTTAACCTGTCAGGATGAATTCAGCTGATTCTAGCGTGAGAGACCGGTTTTATGGAATTGATTTTAGAAGGATCGGATCATTGTTTTGCTTGATTATTGATTTTCATTACTTGAAAAATGAATGCTACCTATAGTATGTTATTATATGCTAGATTATCTAATTCTATCTAATGTAGCAGTACAGTATGTTAATATATACTAGGTAATTGTATAATATCTAATGTCGATAGTATTTATTAGCTTACTGGGGAAGGTGGAATCCTGAGGGACCTCTCATTCCTCCCCACCATCACCCTCTCTTTTGCACCTCTCTGTCCATCATCACCATTTCTTTTGCACCTCTCTGTCCATCATCACCATCTCTTTCAGACCTGATGAAGCGCTCGGCCCCAGCCCGCATTGTCAACGTCTCCTCTGTGAACCACTGGAGAGGGAAAGTAGACTTCTCCCACTTCCGTGGGGAAAACCTTGTGTACACCATGGACGAGGTGTACAACCACACTAAGCTGCACAATGTCCTCTGCACTGTGGAGCTAGCCCGCCGCCTAAAGGGAACAGGTACCTCTAAAAAGCTGGTAATCGTATTGGAGGTTTTATTTATCATCAAATGGTTTCAGCGTGTAGTTCATTTACAAAAGAATAAATGAACAACTCTATCATTAAATGGTAAATCATCAAATGGATATCATCAAATGCTAAATCATCAAATGGATATCATCAAATGGTAAATCATCAAATGGATATCGTCAAATGGTAAATCATCAAATGGATATCGTCAAATGGTTTCAGCGTGTAGTTAATTTATAATACAGAGCTGGCCAAGCAGCTGCACTGTTTTGAGACACAAAAACCTTTCCTATCTTACCGTCTACATGTTGACATGTGCTTGCGTGTTTGTCTCAAAGACGTGACCGCCAATGCCCTCCACCCCGGTGTGGTGATGACAGAGGTGATGAGGCACTACAACTTCCTGGTCAGATTCATCTTCAACTTAGTGGGGATTTTCTTTTTTAAGGTGAGTACTTCCCACTCTTAACCAATATCCTCACCTCAACAAATGACTGAACGTGAGAGACTCCCTCGAGATTACCAACAAGTGCCCTCAGTCCTTAGATGTTCCGTTAGCTACCTATCTCACCATCTTCTCACAGGAACCATGACACACTATACATCCTTTTGCGCTGCTGCGTCCTGTTTTCATACGGGAATCAAACCGATTCTGCAGAGCCTCAAGAAACTCATGCAAAGACGTCATCAGGGAAAAACGCCTACCTAAACCGGACAATCAAAGCTAGTGTAATAATAAGGCTCGGTAAGCATTCCCTGGCAGCCTTTCTCTGTAACAACAGACCCACTTGTTTAAAGGGCATGGCCTTCTAATGTTTGAAATGGTTAATGACGACAAAATCTACTGAAAGGCAACAATTGATATGCCCTCACAGCTCACACTTGCTTTCTGTAGAAAAGTAATCCTTCGGTTGGAGTTTCTTGTCAGAGTATGTGTGGGAATGTTTTTCATAGGTCTGCTTGTGTTTTACCAAAGATTAGTTGTGGAATTGTTCGGATGGTGACATACCACAGCCGCAGAATGTAATGGGTTAACCTTCCGATCCAGGAGGAAACAGTAAATCTATACCACATGTTTTTCAGGGAAAATGTTGAGTTGGAATGTGTAGAAAATGTGTAATCTGTTAGTCCTATTTCTCATATTGTTAATAAAGAACCTCTTCTTCTCTGGTTCTTCTGATGTTTGACCAAGAGCAGTTATATTAATAGAGGATTATTATTCAGCAGAGTGAGAGAGAGAGAGATAGAGAGAGAGAGAGAGAGTACACTTAGATAAAGAACCTGCAGACTACTCCCTTGTCTCAGGAGGAAAAAATTCAGAATAACAATACACCACGCAAAGTAGCAACGTTACTAGTTTAACTACGTTTCTCAGTAGCTTTGTGGTAGCGTCGCTGTTTTCTGAATCAAATAGCTTTTCAGTAGCTAAGCTCTTTAATGGAGTCTAGTGAAGCTTCATTTAATGTAGAGTAACTGGTAGCTTTGCTCACTACAATTTCCAAGTAGCTTGGACCGCTTCTTCTCCAACGTTTAACCAAGAGCTGTTACAATAATAGAGGATAATTATTCAGCAGAGAGAGAGAGAGAGAGAGAGAGTGAAAGTAAATTTACATAAAGAACCTGTTAAGAATGGGTGTTCAAATATCCTTCTCTCATCGGGTCCGTTGATGCCGGTGAAGAGTCAATCAGAGACAGGTATTAGTCACACGAATTTTATTGTTCAAAGCATAATTAATTATTGTCTGCGCACTTTACCTTAGCTCATATCCTGCAAAGCTGAATATAAGGAGAGTGGAGAAGACTGTGACGCCCCAGTTCCCTCTGCCAGTCTGACCTCTATCTCCTGCTCTCCTAGTATATAAGTTTAGCGCCACACTCATTTGCACCCCACATGACCGCCACCAGATGTTTCCTGTTGACCTCTTAAACTGGACGCTTCTTCGTTCTTCGTTCTCTAAGCCTGACTCAGATCTTGGTTTCAGCGGCAGGCTTAATCTGTTGTTCCTCTTTCTCTGTCTGGCCTTAATGATTTCACAACAATCTGGTATTAATTATCTCACAAACCTGAAAAAGTTCACAATAACAATACACCACAATAGGCTACACCACACAAAGTAGTGACGTTACTAGTTTAACTACATTTCTCAGTAGCTTTGTGTTATCGTCGCTGTTAACAGCAGAGTTTGCCACACAGTTGTCTTTGAGAAACGTGCTGTGCCCCACGTTAAAGGACATTGAGCACGGCTCAGTAAAATACCTTGCACATGCTCTATTTATTAAGCACCAGTACATCCTGCCAATATCCCAGACGTTGGAACAACACTGAAATTGTTTTTAACAATACCTGTAACTGTTGCCACAACTGAGCGATCTTTTTCCAAACTCAAAATAATTAAGTCTTACCTAAGATGCACTATGTCGCAAGAGAGACTATCTGGACTGTCAAGCCTAAGTATCGAGAGTCATCGTGCACGGAATCTCGATTTAAAGGACATACTGTAACTCGGGACTTTGTGCAAAAGAATTCCAGGAGACGTGCTAGAAAAAAAAAACGTGTTGCTGCTGTCATTATAGCCTACAAAATATGGACTGTGAAAAGCTACGTGATAGTTTCAATATAGGAGGGAGGGGCCCCATGTCGCGACCTTGCGGCGAGCCACGCACATCTCCGCTACGCCAGTGAGTAGTGCTACATTTATCTGGGAGTAGCTTCATTGTAGTGAAGCTTCATTTAATGTAGAGTAACTGGTAGCTTAGCTCCCTACAACGTCCAAGTAGCTTGCCCTACACTGATAGCTATTATATTGCTGCTTTCCATTCTTTCATTCGTTTGGTTGGTGTTCGGACAGGTGTTAATAGGGTTAGGAGAGTGTCATCCAGATGTTGATAGTGAGGGTTAGGGGTGTGTTCCCCAGATGTTGATAGTGAGGGTTAGGAGGAGTGTCATCCAGATGTTGATAGTGAGGGTTAGGGGTTTGTTCCCCAGATGTTGATAGTGAGGGTGAGGAGAGTGTTCCCCAGATGTTGATAGTGAGGGTGAGGAGAGTGTTCCCCAGATGTTGATAGTGAGGGTAAGGGGTGTGTTCCCCAGATGTTGATAGTGTTAGGGTTAGGAGAGTGTTCTCCAGATGTTGATAGTGAGGTATGGAGTGTGTTCCCAGATGTTGATAGTGTTAGGGTTAGGAGTGTTATCCAGATGTTGATAGTGTTAGGGTTAGGAGAGTGTTCTCCAGATGTTGATAGTGTTAGGGTTAGGAGAGTGTTCTCCAGATGTTGATAGTTTTAGGGTTAGGAGTGTTATCCAGATGTTGATAGTGTTAGGGTTAGGAGTGTGTTCTCCAGATGTTGATAGTGTTAGGGTTAGGAGAGTGTTCTCCAGATGTTGATAGTGAGGTATGGAGTGTGTTCCCAGATGTTGATAGTGTTAGGGTTAGGAGTGTTATCCAGATGTTGATAGTGTTAGGGTTAGGAGAGTGTTCTCCAGATGTTGATAGTGTTAGGGTTAGGAGTGTTATCCAGATGTTGATAGTGTTAGGGTTAGGAGTGTTCTCCAGATATTGATTGTGAGGGTGAGGAAAGTGTTCCCCAGATGTTGATAGTGAGGGTTAAGAGAGTGTTATCCAGATGTTAATAGTGTTAGGGTTAGGAGAGTGTTATCCAGATGTTGATAGTGTTAAGGTTAGGAGTGTGTTCTCCAGATGTTCTGTGGCTGTGTTTTCTTGTCCAGAGTGATTGCCATAATTTAAGTTGCTGTAGTAAAGATTGCAGACCTTGCATTCAAACAATTGTTAACCTTTGTATAAATTGTTTTATGAACTCATTAGTGGTTGTGTGTGTGTGTGTGTGTGTGTATGTGTGTGTGTGTGTATGTGTGTGTGTGTGTGTGTGTGTGTGTGTGTGTGCGTGTGTATTCATGCTTGCGTCTGTCAAAAAACGACAGCTATGTAGTAGGCCCGTGCATTCGTTAGTGTAACTGTTTTATACCCTTTCTCTTATTCTTCACTTCCTCTCTCTTTTCACCTTCCTCCCTTTTTCTCTGCCAGTCATCAGAGGAAGGCGCCGTGAGCACCATCTACTGTGCGGTGGCGGAAGAGACGGAGGGGATCACAGGGAAGTACTTCGACAGTGACTGCTCCTTGGTTCTCCCTGCCCCGTTAGCACGAGACCCCGCCCTGGCAGCCAAGGACTTTGAGTTCTGTGAGAGATTGACATCAAAGCTGTAGAAAACAGCATGAGACTATGTATTGTAGTTCTGGTCACGTTTTGTTCGCGTTGCGTGCCACGTATTTTGCCTTTGAGTGCTGTTTAGCAATGGGATTTTAGAGAACAACCAAGTTTTTTTCACGCATCTGACCCAACATATTTTGGTTCTGTCTTATTGTAATAAACTGTGGAATTGACACCAAAGTGGCCTCCATCTCTATTTCTCTACTGAGCGTCGTAACTAAGGGTTCTATTGATTATGCAGTGTATGCAAGGGTGTCCCGGGTGTATCATTTTCATAACATATATTTTACATTAGGATAACCATCATTTTAAAGACTTATTTTATGGTTAGAGGACAATTGAAGTCTTGCTGTCTTGTTTCACATTCGTATCTTGTCAGGGGTCCAGTATTCAGTATGTCAAATGTCAAGACTGGTTTGCTGTTCAGCCTTGCTTTACTTTTATCGGACAGAAATGTTTTGAAATAAGGTAAATCACTTAAGGCTAACGCGTCAAACCTTTTACCAATTATTTTTTCGGGAGGCGGCCTGACCGTTCCATTAAGCTCTTTTAATGTTCCATTGCAAGAAGTGGTTTCCTCTTGCCGTAATAATATATTTTCTGACATAAACAATCAGACAGTAATGTTGTCACTTGCCTTTATTGAAATACCACTGACATACATTCAAAAAAGATGGTGCTCCTAGTCCTTGTCGGTCACGCTTGATGGCTGCTTCTGGCCTCAGTCCTCCTATTAGACTAACATAAAAGAGAATGTGAAGGCTTTGCAATCCAGGAGGTTAGGTCTTAAATTAGTAATTGAACTTGTAATGTGTATAATGCACTTACAACCAATGGTTATATCTTGTTCATGTTTTATGTTTGTAGGTATGTATATAGATTTGCATTGTTTGCTGACTACCAAACTAAGTTTGTAGCCATTAACACTTTTGCCTCACAGTTCCTCATATCATATTTTCTCTGGCATCATCAGACACGTTCAAAGTCACATCCAACTCCATCTCTTTTCTTTATCACATATTGTATCTCCTTTCACTGTCTACTCTTCTATTTCCTTTACCTTGCTCTGTCTCATCCACCATATCATGGAGCATCTCTTCCAGCACAGGGGCCATGTGCTCCAGTTGCTTGGGTGACAGTCGAACAGCTATTTCCACTGTCTCGTCCTAGACACCAACAGGCAAGCATGCAGAAGAGGTGACATTTTGGATTTTAGGAATGTTTGAAATTTCTTGAAATATCTTCATAGTAAACACATTTGACAAAAGTTAAAGGCTGAGAAGTTTTTCAATTAAATCAAAATCTTTCTGGGAAGGTTTGTTTACTCTATTTGTGGACGATGTATGTGTGTGTTTGTACAGTATGTGTGTGTTTGTACAGTATGCTCACCGGAGCTCCTTCCATCCCTTCTTCAGGAAGCTGCTGGATGCTGACTTCATTCAGCTGGATGTCCTCTGATCTGGGCTCCATGGCCTTCTTCAGATCCTCACGTTCCTGGAGATCACACACACACATACACACACACATTGGTCAACAACAGGACCAATTCAGTGTGTAGATAATACAAAATGTCTTGAAATTACAAATACATATACTGAAACATTTTTCAGCGCTTTCTTTTCATCAGCAACATGGTACACATTTTTTATTTACTTATTTATTTTCTTACTTTTTGAAGAAACATCTGAAGAGTTTTCAGATTGTTTAGAAAAAGGGGGTTCACATTAAAATGGCCATACAGAACTGTGTATACCATCAGTATGCTGGCCTTGTAAGACTCTCACACTGTGGAATTCCAGCACCCGGAGTTAATAAGTAACTATGGGCATACACGGTTTCATCGGCTTTGTAGCTGTTATTTATTCTTTCCGGGTACAGCTCAGTTCCTGTAATGTAGTTCATTTCCAGTGCATTTCTTTCCCCCTGATTACCTTCATTGTCTTCAGCTGCATGTTATGCATCTCTTTAGGGCTGAAGAAGGTGATGTGGGCCTCGGCCCTCTCAACCAGCATTGCCACAAGGCACACCAACACCAAACAGGCAGTAACCGCTTTGCACGTTTTCATTCTGTTCTGCTCCGGCCTACAGAACAAACACACATGAGAACAAAAAAGCACAGGGAGTAAAAATGTAATTCATAATGCAAGATCTTTCTTGTTTGGCTCCTGTCAGGTCTGGAAAGGTATCCGAAGTGGTAGTTCTCATCCTTCAAAATATTGAACTATAGATAGATCTGCCAACAGCTCATGTGGTTAAATGTTCCCCAGTGTAACAAGAGCTACTGGGGATTCCCTGACATTACGTAAGACTGAGAACACAGGGAGAACTGAAGTTTTGAACCGCCCCCAGGACAAGATAAGCTAAAGATAAGATACCATTCCCACTGTGGCAACACTTAGAAAAATAGGAGTTCTCCACACAGAAAAGAAGGTAAGACAATAAGGAGAGCGAGAGAGAGGGGAGAAACAGGGAGAGTCTGTTAGAAATCGTGACGAGAGTGAACTACCTACTTACTTGCTCTGCTAGGTCTTATCAGTTTTCCTGAGAAGTGATCAGAATAGCCGTTGCACTCTGAGTCTGTCCACCCACCGCCACCACAGCCTATATATCACCTCCTCATCTGTGCCTCCGTGACACCCATCTCAACAGCTCCTTCAAAGACCATAGAAACACTGCCGTACCTCAGGAATTCATCCGTGTTATCAGGTCATCTGTCTTCCCACATCAATGTCATGAAGAAAGAAGCCCTGTTTTGCTGTTTATTCATTAAGGGCACATCAATAAGCCAGAGTGAGAGTGAGAGGGAATGAACTAGCTTAAGGTAACATGCAAAGGCTTGTCCTAGGAATTTTAATCCTTAGAAAATATATTATTGCGCAAATCATTACTGACTTAAGCTGTGAACCATGTCATTGTGAGGGCTGTATTCAGCCCAGATTCATTCACAACTTTTAACCTCTAAACGATGCTGCCTTGCAAGAACTGGTATATAATGACGTATTATTCTCATCAGTTGTGAATGACATTCAGCTTGTTTATTCTGTGAGCTACAGTAAACTTTGATGTGTGGCTGTTTTGTACACTGCAAACTGTTTTTATCCTTCCCATGATCAATATCTTCTGAACTCATCTCTAGCGGTGGAAACCAACAGACAATATTTTGTCGAAGTCGGCACACAGCCATAAATTCTCTGCTCTTAAATAATATCCAGTACCCAGCGATATTTATGACCTTGCAGTAGTACCCACTCATAACAAACATATCAAAATGCATTCAGTCCTTGGTAACAAGTAAATCTAAAGGGCTTTTAGCATACCTTTTACGGATATATTACTGATTTAAAAAATACTGTTGCTCACCTATAAGTCATTAAAAAACATCATTACATCATCAACTTGAATGTTTATGTTGTTTGCTTTATTGTTTTACGACTGTACCAATGTTTTATGCTAATGTTTCCTATTGGCCAGGGCTCCATCGTGAAATCGCTTGGTTATAGGGATAGAAAAATAAACAAAAAAATTGGGCTGTGATCCAAAAAAGCTGATTTCTTTCTTTTCTTTTCACTGATGCCGATGTTTCACTGGGCCTGTGATAAGCCTATATTGCGGGGGGAGGATATGTATACCCATTCCAAAATCCTGAAGTTCCCATTCAAGGCAGTAGCTTATTTGTTAGTGAAATTACAGCCTCAGAGTGCCAGTATGCTATGTCGGTTGGAAAACTTCTTTCTTTTATTATGATGTAAAAGATTATTGTCTTAACTAACTTCAACACAAAATGAATCGACTTAAAACAATCTATTCATCATGGATTACTTTATCACCTTGATTTGTGTGGTTATTTTTTCCACTATTTAATGATAGGCCTACTGCCTTTATAGGCAGCTATTACTTGAATATGTTCATAATGAACTTGCAATATGTGACAGCTAATGTTTGGCATTGTGTAGGGAAAGTCTTTAATCGTTCACTTCTACAAAGTTGGACAAGATCAAATGGAAAGTAATGGTCAGATTGGTTTGTTTTCACCCAAAATAACCCTAATGGGCTAGACGAAGCAAAGTGGGTGCATATTGCAGATAATGCATCAGACAGCATACCAGACTTTCTGATAGAAGTCCAGCAAACATTATACAGAATTCAAACGATATTGATAATGATATATTACTGTAATATGTGTATGGGTACCGGCACAAATTGGCGTCAAAGGAAATGAAATGGCAGATGAGGTTGCAAAGGAGGGTACAAAAAGTAAACAAGTTGATTTAGCAGTTAGCCTCTGCAAGACAGAAATCAAGAGTATTATTAAGCAGAGGTTGAAAGAAATGGTGTCATAAAGCAATGGGAGAAAGTTATTTACAGTTATTTTGTACCCCTATCTTGACAGAGTCCAAAGGAAAGGGGGAGAAATTAAGTGTGCAGGGAGGAACAAGACAGATGCGAGTGAGACTAATGTCAAGCGTTAGATTTGGACACACTGGACTAAACAGTACACTTTTCTAAATAGGTAAGCTTAATACAGGCAAATATGACTACTGTGGACAAGAAGTAACAATGGAGCTTGTTATGCTGCACTGTCAGAAGTATGAGGCAATAAGGAAACAGTTGATTCAAAACTTCAAAGAAATAAAAGTACAACTTAACCTAATAGATTTTCTTCAAAAGAATTCAGGATATAAGTATTACATAAATATATTTCAGTATCTAATTAATTTGATTTTGATTTTAGGTATACTGACATCCTAGTCGACACTCCTTACCAGTTGGTGGCGGTAATTCTCCAACTTGTTGTTTGCCAACCTCCCTTAAAGCTCAAAGAAAGGAAGAAGAGATAATAAAAGACAAGTCTTTCAGAGTAACGGAGCTAGAGGGAGGACGCGCATTGCGTGTCGCAGCAGACATTTATACACCATGGTGAGAATCTTGTTATAATTTACGCCACCTAGTAAATGATATTGAACTTACTCACTGGCATGTCTAGGAACACACCTTACATCTGCTGGCTTATCTAAGGACATTCGTTTTCGTCATATTTTTTAAACCTCGTGCTAGTTGGCTAACATTAACATGTGGTGTAATGCCTTTTTAAACTTAAACGTAATGTAAAATAGAATTTGAGTTACCCAGTTAAGATTGGGAAACATTGGGAGTTAAACTTACAAGCACATTTTGTTGGGAGTATTCTTAATGATTGCATTAGATCGTTTTGCTAAAGCAAATAAGTTGGGTCAGGTTAGCAGTAACTTGCGGCCCTTGTCGCTGCACCAGTAGCTTCACGCATGGTGAAGTTTGTCTACACGTGGTAATCTATAGAAAGCCATTGCGCATGTATCGCTACTTAATCCTATTTAGTTTGCTTACATTGAAAGTCTAACAAATTGTACCAGATTTCTTGTTACGTACATAACGTTATTATTGTGCATTAAAAAAAAAAACTGCTAACATGGTCGTCACCACGTGGTACATGCCTTGTACTGGGCCCATTATGTTCCAGCTCACGTAACTTTTTTTTTTTTTTTAATATGACAATGCAAATTCATTTTCTACGTGCTAAGACTACCGTGTCACTACTTTACGTCTAAATAACACGTATTGCTTTTTACAGGTGCTGTTGCACGTGTTATTCGAGCATGCTGCAGGCTACGCTCTGTTCGCTGTCAAAGAAGTTGAGGAGATTGGCATGCTTTTGCCACAGGTGAGACCACGCTTTTCTATGCTTCAATGGGATTGATTATGTTGCACCTGGCCTTACTAATTTCTTGCTGGTATTTTCAGGTAGAAGAAAGCATATTGAACATCGGAAAATTCAATAGTATGGTAAGCCTGGCGGCTTTCTTCCCGTTCAAATCTGCCCAGGCAGCCCTGGAAAATATTAATGCAATTTCAGAAGGCAAGTTTCCCGACCTTATGACTTATTATTGTATATTACTTGCTTCAAATTAATTGCGCTGATGTAGTGATGTTTCAATATCTGTCAATCCACTGACTGACTGTGCTGACAACAAATCCATTAAACCTGAACATCAGAGTTGAGCAAAGTTGGGCTTGATGTGCTTGAATAGAATATTTGTAGTCTATTTGAGAACCAAACGTCGTTTTTGAAGTGAAGGTTGTCTATCGCCACCCTCCAGGTGTGGTCCATGGGGACCTGAAGCTGTTCCTGGAAACTAACTTGCCCCAGGTGGGTAAGAAGGCCATGCTTGGGGTGTCTGATACCAAGATCGGGGCGGCGCTGCAGGAGGAGCTAGGAATGTCCATCCAGACTGGTGGAGTGGTTGCTGAAATAATCAGAGGTAAGCTAGGCTAACAAGCTGGGAATGGATGACCCTTGCAGTTTGGTTTGAAGAGCTACGTTGGCCTGTTGTGATGCTTTGTTCTAACGCTGACCTACATGATGGTTTATACTGAAAATCTGAACAGCCCAACTGGCCTGGTCTCAGCCTGTCCACTGGGCCTGCTTTGGAGTAAGTCATTCTCCACCTCCCCCCAGGTGTGCGGCTCCACTTCCATGCCCTGGTGAAGGGCCTGACCGCCCTGGCTGCCTCCAAGGCTCAGCTAGGGTTAGGCCACAGCTACTCGCGGGCCAAAGTGAAGTTCAATGTGAACCGGGCCGACAACATGATCATCCAGTCGATAGCTCTGCTGGACCAGCTGGACAAGGACATCAACACCTTCTCCATGCGTGTGCGGTAAGATGGGCCAGTAGCATATTGTGGCGATGAGATGCCTCAATTGAGATTTAGGTAAAGAAATAAACCAAACATAACATTGGCGTTGTTGAGCCAGTAGGTCAGGCTTGTATATGTGATTCTGGAATTTGTCTATGCAGTCAAGTTAGAACAAACATATTAGACGGTCTCCTAGCGTCTTTTCGGTGGTCTTATATTAAACACCTAGCCCCTTTTATGTCCATCCTGGACTTAATGTGTCCTCGATGTCTAACACGGGGGGCAGAAAGAATTCTCTCATAAACCTGTCGTGAAGCGCTACCACTTCATTGCGGATCCTGTCGGGAGAAACAAGTTTTTATTGTATGAATCAGCATTGTAAACTCAGTCAGCCATATTAACCCTGCAAGTCAACTCGGTCAGCAAGTTTCTTTTCTCCCCGTCCACATACCAGTTTAACTCGACCGTCTCCACTCAGACATTTCCCAACAGCTTCACTGACAAATGCCGATTGGACCGCTTCCTAATATTGTGCGACTTGTTGTTTTGTAGTGAGTGGTATGGCTACCACTTCCCAGAACTGATCAAGGTCGTGCCCGACAACTCCACGTACTGCCGCCTGGCCCAGCTGATCGGCAACCGGAAGGAGCTGAGCGAGGAGAGCCTGCCATCGCTGGAGGAGGTGGTGATGGACAGTGCCAAGGCCCAGGCTGTGCTGGACGCCTCCCGCAGCTCAATGGGTACGAGACGCCCCCCAACCAACACCTAGCTGTGTGCCCCTTTTATGCCCATCCTGGACCGATAGTTGTCCTGGATGTCTAACACAGGGGGGCAGAGAAAGTGTTCTCTCATAAACCTGTGGTGAAGGATCTCTTCCTCACTGCGGATCCTGTCGGGAGGAACAGACTTCTCCGATATCGGCAACGAATGTTGCACCACAATATAAATGGCATTGGTTGTTTCGTCAGTAAGAATGCCATCTGTGATAGTCGGTGGAATTGCAACTTTGAAAACGAAGTGTAAAAATGCATGGAAATTATCGGGCGGCCCAATTATCCAACAGAAATAACTTTTCTGATCTATGGTTCAGTGGTTGAGCCTAGTTTATGGTGCTACCATTGTCTGTTCTCTAACCCCCTCCCCCTTTGCAGGCATGGACATTTCCCCCATCGACCTGATAAACATTGAGCGGTTTTCCTGCCGAGTGGTATCCCTGGCCGCTTACCGTCTAGAGCTCCAGGAGTACCTGCGCTCCAAGATGGGCCAGGTGGCCCCCAACCTGGCAGCCCTCATCGGAGAAGTAGTGAGTAAAAGTTCCCACATTGAAACTAGGCTTTGGTTGCAATGGGGTACCAATGATGTTTCAAACCAATCTGTCAATCCCCTGAACTTCTGTGTTGAGTCTTCCAATGGTGCTGATGGTCCCTACTGCAATACCTTTTAGGTATAACATTTCCCTTTCTACATAACTGACTCCTTCCACTCTTTCCTCTAGGTAGGAGCGCGCCTCATATCCCACGCCGGCAGCCTGACCAACCTGGCCAAGTACCCGGCCTCCACAGTGCAGATCCTGGGCGCAGAGAAGGCCCTGTTCAGGTACTGGGGCGCCCCCTCCCTGCTGGGGGGACTGGCGGCTGCAGTGATGGCAGGGCGGGGCACGAGCAGGGCTGGGTTGATAGAAACCCCCTCTGTCACTGTACACCCCCATGGTCTGAGCAGCCGCCCAGGGAGCTGAGGTAGAGAAACATGGAAGAAACCAATCTTGGAATTGGGCTTCTAGAAAATCGGTTATGATCATTCAGAAGTTGTTGTTGCCCCCTTGTGTGTTTTGAACCCACATTGAATGTCCACAGAGCCCTGAAAACCAGAGGCAACACCCCCAAGTATGGGCTGATCTTCCATTCCACCTTCATCGGCCGCGCCGCCGCGAAGAACAAAGGTCGAATCTCTCGTTACCTGGCCAACAAGTGTACCCTCGCATCTCGCATTGACTGCTTCTCGGGTATGCATCTCGCTCGCCCACCAGTTTTTACTTCATGCACAACTTGCAGTGATGTTCATATTTTTCGTCAACATACTACAGCCTCCGGGTTGCTGATGAAACCATTTTGTCCCTGAGCAAAGCCATTTGTTCAGCAAGTCCCTATATCTTCGAGTTTTTCTTCTGTGTAACTCTATTTATTTCTTGGTCCCAGAGGTTCCCACTAGTGTTTTTGGGGACAAGCTGCGAGATCAAGTGGAGGAGCGGCTGTCATTCTACGAGACTGGCGAAGCCCCACGGAAGAATCTGGACGTCATGAAGGAGGCTGTGAAAGAGGTTCGTTCTACTTTGAAATGAAGGCTGTCATTTGTGTTAGATTTGACGTAGCTTATCTGCTGAGTGATGACCACCTTCTCCTGACTCAAATGTGGGGGCTTAACTGATTTAATGAGCCTGACAGCAGTGTCTGATTTGTTAGTGTTGAATTTTGGATCTTATCAAATCCCTAATCTCTATTTTCTATTGCAGGCTGGAGAGGTTGCAGCTGAAATCAAGAAAAAGCAAAAGAAAGATAAGAAACGCAAGAAGAAAGAGAAATTGATCAAAGAGGAAGCTATTGAGGAGGCCAATGGCCAAGCAGAGGTATGTCATAGCGCTGTGTCATGAATGTAAAGCATGTTTTGATTTGGGATTTGACCTCACTGTGGTCCTCTCTCAGTGTACGACATGCAAGATCATACCCACTCCGAACCATTGGCGGGTCCCATACAGTGGACCCAATCACTGAAGCGAGTTGGACAACTCACGCATTGTCAGAGGTCTGAACTGTCTACTATTGCACTTTCTGATGTTGTCTTCTGCTCTCAGGAAAATGAGGCCAATGGCCAGTCCGACACCAGTGTGGTGAAGAAGAAAAAGAAGCAGGAAGCCGTGGAGGTGAAGACTGAGGAAGCTCCAGAGACCGGTAATGGTGTGGAGGATGCTACCACACCGTCCAAGAAGAAAAAGAAGAGGAAGTCTGAGGCCATGGAGGTAGAGCCTGTGGCTGAGGAGACTCCACAAACACCTGGGACCGAGAAGAAGAAAAAGATCAAGAAAGAAACTTTGGAGTAGCTACGTTTGTAGAGACCAAGTTTGATTTATGTACAGTTTTTTTCTTTTTATTATGTAAACTAAAACAGTTGGAGGAAAGTGTAAGCATATGTATTTTATATACTTTTTGTTGGAAATTGTGCACTTTACAGTGACGGAGCCCAAAGTACTGTGCCTTGATGTTTGATTCTAGTTTGATATTGTTTTTAGAAATCCCGACATTAAATACCACAACTTCAGAATCAAGTCTTATGAGTGTAAACACGTTCAAATAAACTTTCAACAATACTTGTACATTTGTTTTGTAGTATTATTGCCATTAGCCTTCATGGCTATGTAAATAACCAAATGTATTAATTTCTTTAAGGCAAAAAAATTAGCATTCAAAAATAGCCTTGCTTCTAAAGATGTTGACATGGTCAATTATGTCAATTAACTTTGACTTCATATGCCTTGTAAAGTGTCCTTGGGTTTTAGAAAGGTGTTCTTAAATGAGTTATTATAAAAAGCTTGACCACACTAGCATAGAATGCCACCATTAAGAGGCCACTGACATTTTTTTTAAAATAAAAAATAAAATTGGAGTATTTTTGTATCAGACTGACCTATGGTGAGGATAATCCTAAGTGGCATTATGAAAGTGATGACTTGTCACACTGACTTTACTGTAGGGTGGGGGTATTGTTAGGCCTGCAAATTTCTAAATTAAATGTTATGCTGCACTTATGTGCAGCCATAGGATAAACCGTGGAATGCTGTGGTCAACCAGGTAAAACTAAACGAGATGTTTTGGCATAATACCACCAAACATTTGAAACTGGAAACATGTCTGCAAGCCATGACGTACTTCACATAAAACCATTACAATGTATACGTAGGTTTTAAACTGGGTGTATATATATACAGGCACTTTCAAGGTTGAAGAATCCACGTAAAACTTGGGGTGTGGGCTTATTCTTTCATTGTTACATAATTATCTGATATTTTCAATTGTTTGTGTCATCTTTCTAAACTTACTTGTGCATGTGAACAACTTTCATTAGTCCTCCCATTTCACCAATCTAAAGACTGGTATTATTCACACACAAGTAAAAAATCAAGGACGTCTGTAAAACACAACATTCGTCGAGGCTGGAGACTAAATATACTCTAGGAGGCATTGACTCAGATGATAAGGGGTCTAGAGGACTTGAGATTAACCAAACGGATTGTTTGGAGAAGATATTGAATAAAATCCAAGATGAGAACATCTAATAATTGCATCTAATATTAGATTAAATATAGTCAATTGTAATAGTTTTGGTAAAGCCATGTCACATTTCAGAAAACCAGTGTTTATCTTGTACTTCCGGTGGTATGTGTAGAAATACTTCCCCCTTCTGCAGTAGTTTAATAAACACCAGCATCTTAGGGTTTTCTGGTTTCTGGGAACTACTATAAAGTCGGTCATGAAAAAATAAACAAATCCAAACAGTTTAAAACTTTTAATTGTTTGACAATGAGGGTTAAAACGATGTTAAAATGACAAAATCCAAAGCCTGGCAGGCTGTGGCTGCCAAGTAGCTGGGTAGGAATCACAGAGAAGGAATTTGGGGCAAAAAGACAAACGTAAGATATCAACTTCAGTCCCCCTCAATAGAAAAAGTTCACAGATGGAGTAGACCAAAGCTACAAAAAACATTGTTTAAAAAAAGGCTTTGCCATGAAAATGGTGTGCAGAATGTTTGGACATCATTCTCAAGGTTCATGTATGCATAAAAAAAAAATCATCCATGTCACGTGATGCTTGCTCATGTTCAAGTATATATTCTCCATTAATCTTCATAATTACTTTTCATATGCTTTACCACTCTCTCTATTCTTTCCACAATTATTTTTGAAATAAAACATCCTTCAAAATAAAAAATAAAACAAACATGAATAAAAACCACATTTAATGTCCTACCAATACATATATACTGTATAAATACATACATAAATATATTTTACATACAACAGCTATTAATTTGAAAAGGGAGATATAGAGCAAGGGGGGTAGTGTTTGTGTATTTGAGCTTGGTGCTGAAAACTAGGTCTGTTCATCTATGGTCTGATCAATCAGACGGAAGAGTGTGTTCAGACACACCACATCCATCTATCCATCTTAGTTGGCCCAGTAGAGGGAGCTGCCATAGCTGGACTTGACCTGGCTCTTCTGCTGCATGCTACTGGACTGGGCACGCTGGCTAGGACCACCCTGAATACAAACAACAACATCACAATCAGCAACAGTTACGATTACTCGACTTAATACATCACCCCACGGCCCTCTGGTGTATATTCCATACAGCTTGTAATCCAAGGAAATGAAGTTGGTAGACATTTTTAATAGCATTAGTGTGTTTTGATAAGACTAGGACCCAGGTGCATCTTGATGCAAACATGTTGGCTAAATGCCTAAATTGGACGGGGAGAGTAGATTAGGGAGAGTAGCACACAAAATGTAGCAATAATTACATGGCTAAACTTATCCGCAAGCTGAAATATAGTATTATTCTATAGACAGCAAATTCATTTGCGCAGTTGGTTCAAAGGTCACATGTGAAAATATGCTAAGTATAAACTCTGCACATCCTGTTAGCAGAGGGCCTCCAAAGAAAATGTATGGTTTCACGATAACATCTTCTATTTTTCATGTAGATATAAGAAGTTTAATGTAATGAGGCCTTAACATAGAACATTTTAACATTTCCACTCATTCCTGCTCACTCTGAGCTATGGGTGGTGTACAGTGAATGAACCATTTAAGTGCAGGTGATTAGAAAGAAACTGGAATTTCACTTACGTTACATTACATTGACACTACTGTCCAAGTTCCATATACTTACTTCATTTAGCATAAACAACAACATATATTCAGGGTTCCCACTCTAAGTCAAATGTCAAATTCACGAACTTTTGCTGACTTAAAATCTGAATTTCCATGACCTGTTTGTAGTCTTACCTGTCCGTCCTGGGCCAAGTGGTGGTGCAGCAGCTGGGAGTGTGTTTGCTGGTGAGGCAGGATGTGGAGGAAGGGGGCCGGTGCGTAGCCCCCCGGGGCCCCTCCAGGGTTCAGCCCTGGGCCTCCCAGAGCAGACGGCAGGCTGAAGGGAGGGGGGGTCCCCGTGTGGAAACCCTGCTTATCAAAAGACTGGGACAGGACAGGAGAGGAGAGATTACAAGGAAGCAAAGTCAGCAGCGTCACAGTTTGTTGGTTGTGAAGCAGTCCTATTGGTCAAATAGTCTGTAACTCTCTAGGGTTGGGAAGCAGTCCTATTGGTCAAATGGTCTGGAACTCTATGGGGTTGTGAAGCAGTCTTATTGGTCAAATGGTCAATGGTCCTATTGGTCAAATGGTCTTTAACTCTATGGGCCTGTGAAGCAGTCCTATTGGTCAAAGGGTCTGCAACTCTATGGGGTTGTGAAGCAGTCCTATTGGTCAAATGCTCTGTAACTCTATGGGGTGGTGGGCATACAGGCTCACCTGGCTCTTATTGTAAACACTTCCACTGATGTCTGGTACACCAGAGTTGCTTGACGTAACAGATACGCCTGTGGGAAGAACCACCATTGTTTTAAAATAACATCAATATCTACTCTCATTCCCCCTTTCAGTGATCTTTCTCTATAACATGTAATATCAGGAGCATCGATCATCAGTGTCTTCTGCTCACCTTTTCCAGGGCCTGTAGCAGCAGCTTTGGCCTGTGGCTGGGAGGAGTTGCTGTAGCCTTTGCTGTAGTCCACTCCTGCTGGCCCGGCCGTCAGCTCCTCGTACCCTGAACACAGGGGAGGCCCTCTCAGTGAGACCTCAGCCACACAGGAAACACCTCCATATGCCTTCAGTACAGTGCCATCATCATGTAGACCTCAATGACTGAACCAAAAGGGGTGTGTGTGTGCGCGTGTGTCCACACCCTTAGTTCATGAGCTAACCCGGATGCGTGTCAAAGTGTTTCTGCAGAGCATTGGTGGTGTGCTGGCCCTAGCCAGAGCGTGAATTAACCCTCCAGTAACTGAATGTTGTCACGTGTGCAGAGGGCCAACCTGAGCTGAAGCTGTGCTGCCCGTAGCTGCTGGCCTGCTGCTGCTGTTGCTGGAAGGGACTGGCTGACGGGTTCCCTAAGCCCAGGCCCATGCTGTGCTGCTTGGCGGCGGCCGGCCCAGGCCCCCCGGGGGGCACAAACATAGTGGGGCCGTACTGGAAGGCGGCGGCGCTGGGCATGGAGCCGGGCACCCCGGGGTAGTAGGCGGGCAGGCCCGTGTAGCTGTACCCGGGGGGGAGGAAGGCCTGCTGCTGGCTGCTGTGGGCCTGGTTGGGGGCCTGGCTGGGGCCCGGGGGGGGCTGGCCCGCCGACAGGCTGGTGGGGGGCGCCGGCGACGTGGAATCGTTCCGGCCAAACTTTGTGACTTCACCTGGGAAGGAGGGGACAATGAAACACGTGATTCCAAATAATACTCAATTCACGTAATGTAGAAGGGGTTATTATTCACGCCGTACCACTTTTAAAAGCGCTCGTTTCTCAAACTGTGTTCTTGCGGAGCTTTCTGGTCCTACTGGTTAAACCTTCCTAATGTCAGAGTGAAGCTGCACCAGGACAGGGCCCTGCTCAGACAGATTCTCACCTGGCTAGTAAAGCTTTGTGAAGCGTCACCAGGACAAGGCCCTGCTCAGACAGACTCTCACCTGAGTAGTAAAGCTTTGTGAAGCGTCACCAGGACAAGGCCCTGCTCAGACAGACTCTCACCTGAGTAGTAATGCTTTGTGAAGCATCACCAGGACAAGGCCCTGCTCAGACAGACTCTCACCTGAGTAGTAAAGCTTTGTGAAGCGTCACCAGGACAAGGCCCTGCTCAGACAGACTCTCACCTGAGTAGGGGTTACTGGCCAAGCTCCCATCTCTCCCAGGAAGAGCAGCGGCTGGGCCAGGGAATGTGATCCCATAATAATCCTGCAATGAAGGCTGTGGAAAACAAGAGGATCCAGAGAAAACATAAGACCTAACACCACGAAGGCAGTATGACATGGAACCAAAGCAACTAGGGATGCACAGATATAGAAAATGGTTATCAATACTCCATAAATAAGCAGTCAGTCAGTCATCGGCATGATAGGTATAAAACTGACCAATAAGTACGTCAATAACTGCCATTTGTTTCTTTCCATGCACCCACACAAAAGGTTTCTTTCCAACATGATTGGACAGGCTGTGACACAGTAATTATGTGCCATGGCCCATAGACATTATCGGCAACACTTTTCAGATGTTGCTTCGTCTACGCCTCGTCACCTTTTAGGGGAAAACACATTGCCGCTGATTTCAATGGGATCTTGGCAAACTTGACAGTCATTGTAATGATGTTCAGGTTTAACTGTTAGATGTAGTCAAGAAGCAAACAATTGGAAACGGAACTATTGAATATAGAAATTGGTTAGATATTCCTAAACTGTTAAAGGGAAAATATTCTTTTATTAAAATCCAGCTATCAAATTGTCTTTTATCCCACTTTTCCTTCCCAGCACCGCTGCTCCAGTACTTGGTTTACTTATATTAAGGTTGGAGCAAATGGTTTAGATATTTCTTTCCTGCCAGATGAATTTAACTGCATAGTCTCTGTCTGCTGATGAGACTATTAATATGGGCCTATGTGCACACAGTGAATTACTGTAACGCATCATTGCAAAAGTAGGCTATTTCATGTTACTGGCTTACAGGCTACAATTGTCGGGGATTTTTTTTCTGGTAACATTTATTCTTGCATTTGTTTATATGATTTGGCTATATAAATGTAATGCTTTGTATGGCGACCATGTTCAGTTAATTCTCAAAAGCATGTTCCCGCTGCCTAAAAATAGCATATGCGTGGGATTATAGGCACTATAGATAAGGTTTGATGAGTGGATCGAAATGTTTTTGTTTATGTATTGAATTCAAATTGTTATTGAATCATTGGGAAGGCTAAATTTCACCAACAAGAATTGAAACTATTATCTTTAGTAATTATATTTACTTTACACCTACAACTTTAACTCAAATATAAAAAAGACAAACATGTATAGAAGCATATAGGCCTACGTCAACATACAAAATTGGAAAGAGCAAGTGAAATCGACAATACTCAAAGACAATACCTGTGACTAGCAGCAACTATTTCTGTAGCAACAGATTCCAGTAGACTTGTTTGTTAATATAAACAATTTAGGGTTAAGTCTCTCATTCAGGCTGCGCACAGCACAGGGGAAAATTACCATTCTCTTTCTCCAAATGTGCAAAAAGTTGCGTGTTAAGATTTGTTTTTTTATATTTATATGCTGTATTGTCATGCAATACATAATTATAATGCATATTAAATATGATCTATACTTTATTTTATTTATAAGTTAGGATATGACATGTCTTTTTTACAAACCCACCATCAACACCCTAGGCTTCCAGATCTTCTTCTCCACACTGCTCGCCTCCTATTAAGGTCTTTATGTACATCAAGACTTAAATCATATAATTCAGGGAAACCCAACAGTGCTACGATCGACTTCTCCACAAACATTTTCGCTATTGTGTGGGAGATAAAATGTGGCAGAACTAATATATTGTTGTGGGCTTGTTTTAGGTTGTCGTCAGCAGCTTGGCTAGTGTTATGAGTGGGAATAACAAGCCGCAACGAGAGATTCCAGTTAAAGACTTGTCTTTAGCGAGATGTCTGATCAGGAACAGGTTACAGAAAACAACTCACCAGGCCGGTACAGTTTGAGTATCAACAGAACAGTTAGTAGATATTGGTTAGTGGGGTTGTTGGGGTCCCAGGGCACGGACGGAGATATACTGTTAGGGGATCCATTGTACAACTGCCGTAACTAAGTAACAGGGGTACACTGTCTACTTAAACCTAGGGTCTCCAACGTGCGCAGGACAACACAATATTGCAACCAAGCAGGGCAATATGAAAAGGCTGCACTTTACAGTATAGTATAGAAATATAATGTGGACATGAACACGTGTCTCACAACAATACTCGTGTTTAATTTCAAACTCTATGATTTCTCCTGCTTGGTCAATACACTGGCACTGACTTCACCTTCATTTGAATAGGTTTAAGTGATTGGCTAACTACCCCCCTTCCAACAACGCGAAGTAGACGCCTAGTGCTAGTTCTGGGCTGGTGCTAATGCCGGTATGTAGTTGGTTCAACTTCCGAACCTTTTAAGAACCGGTTTGCTTTTCCACGTGCAAGAGAGACAGGTCTTATAATATATAATAATATATAATATTATATATATTAATATAATATATATATATATATATATATATATATATATATATATATATATATATATATATATATATATATATATATATATATATATATATATATATATATATATATATATATATATATATATATATATATATATATATATATGATAATATGTAATATATTACATCATTGTGTTCGTCTGTATGCTTTCCCAACAAGGCTAGCGCGAGCTTCAAGCACAGCAACATCAATGGCGGACCACAAATATTCATATCAATGCATCCGTAAAAGCAACAGTTGAATAAACAGGTGCCAAATTAAAACGACTTTTGAGATGCACCGAGCTTGGTGAAAACCAAATTGTGTTGCAACATGGATTTTCAGGTGGCAGCAGAGTTTGGCAAACTGTTTATGGCTATTTCTCTAAAATGACCTCACCATAGGCAATCTTGACTGGAGCATATGGAGGTCTTCGTAGCCGTAGATCTGCTATAAAACGAAAAGGAGAGAGGGTGTCGTTAAGCTCCACAAATCCCCAAGCCAACAGGCAGCCCATTAGGAAACAGAATAAGAGAGGAGTTACCGGGTAAGCTTGCAGTATCCCCCCAGGACCCATGATGTACTGGTTGGGCAGAAGAGGTGGAACTCCCTGGGACAGATTGGGAGGCGCTTTACCTTGAGAGAGACATGAGAGAGCGTTTAAGTAGACAGTCGGAGCGGGAAGGCCGCAATGTAGTCCTGAGGGTGTGGGATGGGCCTCATTTAGGGAGAGCCCCGGTGCAGTCCTACAGGCTGAGGAGTTACAGCCTGCACGTAAAACCTTCAGAGCTTAGCATTCCTCCCAAACTTTAAACTCTAGCAAATGTCTGCAAAGTGGGGGGTTCGGGTTCTGTGCTCTAAGTTGTGGTAGAAATTTGCACTCTTGCTATTGAAGGTGATTGATGTGCTTATTTTATTGCTATTTATTAACCAATAACCCATGATAAGTATTCTATATATTGGCAGTGTATGGAACTACATCACAGCTAAGAGGCTTTGTTCTGTTACGAATGTCTACAGTGTGATTGGACGCTGCTGTTGCCAGAGAGGGAAGCTCTCTGATGAAGGCGGCGTAGATCTTCCCAGGAGTCTGCTGACTGGGGACCACGGCTCTAAACGCAGATAGGTTGGAGTGATGGTATGTGTCAAGAGGTGTAGTCTAAGAACATAAACACAATTCTGCGCTAGATGCTGAACCTCTACGTCAATCTATCTGTGTGTGTGTGTGTGTGTGTGTGGGGGGGGGGGGGCTTACCAGTGGAGGAGAGCAGCTGTGCAGCCCTGGGGACCAACAAGTTTGATGTGGTGTTGGCTCCATTGGAGCAGAGGCCAAGCACTGCTGCTGCTGTGCCCCCCAGGCCCATGCTGCCCAGGTGGCTCATGCTGCTACTGTTGCTGCTGCTGATGGTGTGAAGCGAGGGGCCGCCGGCCGGGGCGGAGAAAGATCCCGAAGGGGCCAGGGAGCTGACCACACTGCTGTTGCTGCTGCTGCTGTTCTCCACGCTGGTGTACTAAACACACACACACACACACACACACACACACACACACACACACACACACACACACACACACACACACACACACACGCCTTTTTTAAGCAAGAAATCTGCCATCGGAATCACCCCCCTTGCTTGTAAAAAAAAAAACGCCAAACAGAATCGGCCATGAAAAAGCGTGATCGGTGCATCCCTAGTATTTATTTTTTGCATGTGTGTAATGGTATAACTCATGACGACAAAGGCTAAGTTGAGTTTGATTGTTGTGACTCCTGTTTGTGTGGCGAGCTGTACTTACGGCAGAGAGCGAGCTGGAGCCTAGAACTGAGGAATGACTGTGGCTGGCATGGCTGGAGAGGACAGGGGACAAAGACCAATAAAACACATCAATACAATACATCCTTACGATACCAGACCTGAGGTCAAGACCACCTTGGTCGAGATCGAGACAAGACCAAGACTGGGGCGGTCGAGACCGAGACAAGACCAAGACCGGGGGAGGGGAAGGAGGTCGAGACCGAGACAAGACTGAGACACAAATTAGGTCCGGGTACGAGACAAGACAGAGAACATTGAATGCGGTTTCGAGACCAAACCGGACTCGAGTACTACAGCGCTGACTAACACACAATGAACAATTCAGCTTAATTGACCTCTCTTTGTGGCACCTCTGGATATGTCTAACAAAGTTGGAGGTAGTCCCTGCAGCCTCCGTACTACATTTTGAAAATAAATTACAAGTGCCTTTATGCTTTTTCTTTAGGGAATTGTTAATTAATTCCTTGTGGTTGGTGTATCCAAACCGATTATAAAGGATTTAGATGACTTGGTCACAAGCCTACTTCCTAGCTTGCAAGTGATGCTAAACTAACGAGTAAGTGAGGTCAAGAAAATTGCATCTGCTGAGCTGAATTACAGGATAGGGTGAACCTATAAGGTCACAGGTGATTATTGCATACCTGTATAGCGTATCCAATCTTACTCTAATATAATTTTGATTGTGATATTTGTGAGAAAATATATATTTCCGTAGGCTCATATTTAGTATTTTAAAAAAATTAAGAAATGATGGATCTAAACCGCCGAGATTAAGTCAAGACCGAGACAAAATAGGTCAGAGACCGAGACAAAATAGGTCTGAGTACAAAACCAAGAACATTTAATGCGGTCTCGAGACCACGACCGGACTCGAGTACTACAGCTCTGTACATCCATGTGATACATCCATATGATACATTCATACAACTCTACTCCTTCTGCTCCCATCCTTTCTGTTTGGAACTTTATCAAAAGTAGACCGACAGAAATTAGCCATTGGTGGGAGTATAGTTTGTAAGCACTTAGTGGTGCTTTACATATAAAGATTGCTAGTCCATTACGATGTAATAATACTACAATTATTTATACAGCGCTTTTCTAAAACCCACGCTTCACATGGCAAACAGCAAACATGGCGATAAACAATGTCACAGAGAGCGAGAACTGACAAAAAACAGAATATCAGATGAAGGACTGAACAACTAACTTAAAACAATTAAGACCAGCGCTGCGCTTCATTAGTAGTTCCACTTCCCCTTGTTCACTTACACTCGGCCCTTTGTATGACGTAACAGCATATGTCTCACAGAGGCAACTTAGAGAATAGAGGGAAAGTGGGCGGGGATTTAAATGGAACGCACCTGCCCTTGTACACTTTCAGCCCAAACTATCCAACCGACTGCCAGTTCTAGGCCTAGCGCAATGCATTGTGGGCAATAGACACTTCTGGAGTGACCATCGTTGATCACTCGTTCCCTCTGCCCTCTGAGGGTCAATTTCACCAAGTTCGCTACAGGCTTTTAGACAAATGGAACGACACTTATGATGGCGGCGGAGATTCCCCCTAGGTAAGTTAACAAGGGCATATTGAACGGCTAATGAAATGCAGCCCTAAGTGAACAGATGGGTTTTGAGGCGAGATTGAAAGATAGATAGTGAATGGGAGTTGCGAGTTCCATCATTTGGGTGCAGCCCTATCACCCAAGTTTTGAATTTTGAATATGGGGATGACCAGTTGACCAGCTGAGGAGAGTTGGAGTGACGGGGAAGGATGACAGGGTTGGAGAAGGACGGAAGGTTGAAGGAGGTCAGAAAGGTAGGGAGGGGTGAGGTTATGTTGAGCTGTATAGGGTTAGGGTGAAGGATGATATGGTTGACAGAGGTCAGAAAGGTAGGGAGGGGTGAGGATATGTAGAGCTTTATAGGGTTAGGGTGAAAGATGATAGGGTTAAAGGAGGTCAGAATGGTAGGGAGGGGCCAGGTTAAGTTTGAGCTTTATAGCGAAGAAGGACTTTGTAGTGGATGCGCTGGTTGACAGAGAGCCAGTGAAGGTCAGTGAGGACAGGGGTGATGTACTGAGATTATTTAGTTGAGGTGAGGAGACAAGTTTGGAACCATTTGGAGTTTATGGAGTGAAGTGGCACTGATGCCAAAGGGAAGGGAATTGCCGTAATCAAGACCAATACCAAAATTGAGCGTCACAGCTGCACTGTGGGAGAGCGATGATCTGATTTTGGCTACGCTCCGAAGACAGAAGACCACGTTGTTGATATGACAGTTAAACTAGAGTGTCCATTAGGATTCTCAGTATCAGTCTTATTGCTGTTGAGCTTTGAGATAGTCCTGCATCCAGTGGTTAATTACAGGGAGACAGTTTTCAATGTCGGCAAGTGGTAGGTTATCAAGTGGTGTGTGCGTTACCTGTTGAGTGCTGTCAGGGTGCTGGTGCTGTGTGGGGGCATGCTGGCCAGGTGGGAACCAGGATTGGAGCTGCTGACACTCAGAGAGGGAGACTCCGGCTTTGGTGTGGAGGAAGCTGACGAAGCTACTGGGCCAGAGAGAGAAGGCTCACTTTAATCTGTTATTTTCCATTCATTTTGTAATGAATTTGTCAACTCTAGCATTTTTGCATATAATACATAATTTGCCTAAACTGTTTCCTGCCATATTAAAGCCTTGATATGGGAGTTGGTCTATATCTATGTGCATGTTAAGGGTCAAAGACATAGAATCTCTTACTATCCAGAGCTGCTGGGGTCCGTACACCATTCAGACCATTCTGTAGAGAAAAACAAAAACACAGTCATGACTTATGGGTTTCCCACAAATAAAAAATGTAAAACACAAAGTCACACCTTTAGATAGATATCTACTTCAAAACCCTCAGGAGCCGGTGGTCTCTAGTGTTTTCCAAAGAGCCGATTTCACTATTTACTCTAAAGCAAACGATTGACTACAGTAAATAGAAGATTCTGTCCGAGAGAGACAGACAGACGCCTCACCATGATGGGGCCTGGGGCCTCTTTGCTCTGGGAGAAGGCCAAGCGTGAGTGGGATGGGATGCTCCCATCAAAGCTGCCACCAACCGAGCAGAAGGGAGGAGCAGAGGAGGGGATGGAAGAGGAGGAGGCAGGGTTGACAGAGCTGACTGTGGCCAAGGACGAGGGGGTGAGGCTGGGCAACGCGACCGAGGGAGAGGGGTAGATGGGCTCTGATGAGGGAAGGGACAGGGGCACGGAAGGAGGGCTGCCCAAAGACTCGCTGCAAACAAACAAAAAGGACATGAATAACATGCTACGTTAGCCTGTCCAATTTTTAAATGGTGAAAGTTTGGCAGCAAGCCACAGGCCATTGATCAATGGAGTAGCACATGGTTGAGAGTACGAATATGAACATTTGCGTAAACTATACGCAAAAAGCACATACACAAGGTATAGAGTAATATCGATCTATACAATATGAAATAGCTTAATATGGCATACAGATGATGATTTAAAACTTATTTTACACTTTATCATAAGGAAACTCCACTTCCATGGGTTTCAGGCAGCCAACATAGTTATGTTCATGTAAGCAACTAAGGTGAAGAAACTAAAGGAAAAACAGAAGCAAGTGTACTTTTCTGAGAGTGAATGCTCGAAAAGTTATATTGGACACACTTTGAACAACTTGAGTTTATTTAAACCAATAGACCATAACACTTATGCAGATGCCAACCCCAGTTCCCACAGCAGTCACCAACCTGAGGGGTTTGGAGTAGAGGCTGCTCTGGCTCTGTGGAGCTGAGGCGGGGGGGCTGGCTGGGGCCGGCGGGCACTCCCTGAGGGCTCCGCCCACACAGTTGTCCATGCGGCCAAAGGTGGGCAGCGTAGCCTCGGAGCCAAAGTCCAGCGCCCCGAACTGGAGGTTGAGACCCGGGATGTCAGCCGAGCCCGGCATCTCCACCGCCGTAGAGGGGATCTGGGAGGACCAATAGTCAACCATCTTCAGTGGGAATGAATTTGGTACAAGCTGTTTTGTTAACATATTTATTTTCATATGCATACTTAAAGTGATAGTTCAACATTTGGGGAAGCAACATATACCCTAACTTACCCCTAGTCAGACAAAATGATTGATAACAATTGTATCTCCGTACGTCCAGTATTGACTGCGTTACGTGGTCGTTGTAAAAGTAGCCTAGCGATATAGTAAGCGTGAGGTAACTGCATGGCTCACTAAAGTGACTAAATAACATAAATCCAAAGCTGTGTTATTCAGATGTTATATCTTATGTATTTCGCATGTGTCGAAATAAAATGTAAAAGCAAGATGTTGTTATTGAAACAGATAGACGGTTGGAGCTATTGCAATGCGGAACCTTTGTTTCACATTGTAGCTGGTAGGTTAAGGGACCTAACATCTGAAGTAGAGTGGTGACCATAGACACAGACATATTAGGGATGCACCGATACCAGTACTCGGGATCGGTCCGATACTGTGCTCATGTACTTGTAAAACTACTCCGATACAATCACACCCGATACCACTTAATGGCAACGTGAGGCTGAATGTCCACATAGCGTTTTTTTCGGAGCGCCAAAGTCTTTTTTCAATTGTTCCCGATGAGGCAAGTGAGTGTGTATGCGGCAGCCTAGAGAAAAAGCGCTGCACCTAGCGTCTTGTTTTGTGCTGCTATTGGATCTTTATTTAGTCACTTTTGGGAGCCATGCTAGCAGTTACTTCAAGCTTACTATATCGCTAGGCTACTTTTACGACGACCACATAACTAACTCAAAACTGGGCGTACGGACATAGAATTGATATCAATAATCTCGTCTGAGTATGTTTAAGTTGGGGCATATCTTATTTCTCAAAAGGTTGAACTATCCCTTTAACATTACTGCTTAACAGTATTCTGTGTACTGTCTCGTTAAAATGAGGTGATATGCTCTCAATTTCATTGGTAGCTGCAATTTAACAACACATTTACCAAGCAAAAATGCCCCAAAATTTGTACTCATGAGTACAAATCTCAACAACCAGATTTGTTTTCCCCTTCCATAGCCATTGATTGTCCTTACCTTGGAGGTGGGAGGTATCCTTCGTTTCTGGCCCTTGAGCTGTGCCCGCTGATGCTGCTGAGATGGTTCCGGCCCTGTGCTGGGAACAGGAGGCCTAGCAGTGGCCTGGGCGGGCGTACTGGCCTGGTAGAGTGTGGGTGAGGCCGAGGCCGTGAGGGGCAGGGCTGGGGGCGCTTGCTGTGTGGGGGGGCTGGCCTGGTAGAGTGTGGGTGAGGCCGTGAGGGGCTGAGCGGGAGGCTGTGTGGGGGGGCTGGCCTGCCTCTGGACCAGCTGGCTCAGTACCAGCGAGGGTTCTGGCTGTAGAGCAAAGTCCCCTGGGAGGAGAGGCACACATGTGGAAGAATGGTTGGAAGAATTCATTCAGAATAAAATCATATAACAATCATGGATAAAAGAATTATAACGTTTGTCCATGGACCCTCCAAAAAAAATAAAATCATAATCTTGCTTCCATGGCAGGACCAGTGCATCTTTAGGCAGATCAAGGTTGGAGCCACATGCCAATTTCAAATCTGGTTGTATCGTGAACCACAGCTTTACAGTAAATTGTAATGTTTTGTTTTTTTCTTCTTTAATTTGACCTTAACTAGAGTTCCACTCACACTGCAGTTTAACACAGATCAGGAATAGTTACCAGCCAAATCACGGCAGAACATTCTATAGAAGCCCCCACACTGAGCTACTCGATTACATTAAACACTCACACAGGCATACAAACGCCCTCTACCTAGGTGTGGGCAATATGACGATATTGAATCGTGAATGGTTATATTGTCTCCATGATCTACCCTTACAGAGAGATTTGCATCATGCTACATTCTATAAGCTGCAGTTCTATGGCTCATACAAGCAATAAGCAGGCAAATCGTTTTCTCAGCCAAATCTTAAACCCCACTATTTGCTAGAAGTCTGTTATTTGTTTTTCTTTTACGATTTGTTACCTTGTAGCGGGGATGGCCATTTTAAGTCATTTCCATTTTTGAGAACTCACATTAAATGAATACTCGAGAAGGCCCTGCTTGCAAAAAAATCTTCAAAGGGTTTGAAAATGTACCTTCAAGGGAAATTGCGGTACTATAGGGGTTAGGGTTAGCCTACCTTTCTGCGCTGCACATAAAGAAAAACCACAAACATTAAGATAAATAAATAATTTCAATAATTCAATAATTCGGCTGGTAAAAAGCTGTGACTGGTTTACATATTCATCTTCAGCCACAATGGCCCGTATAGCTAAACAGTTATCTATTATGCTTTCACATTTAGCTAAATTGGCTAACAATGGAAAATAAGTGCAATTTAGAATTAATTTATTGAACAACCAAAGTTTAACGTGAGCATATCTCCAGACACCATTTTTGGGATGAGCTGGCTTATCTTCTCGGCCCATAGTGGCATCACAATGGCGCGCACTGCTAGTAAATGAGGCAATGTGAGATTGCCTGTCAGCTGTCTCCGCTGTTTTCTCCTTGTATTTAATCCGCAAATGGTAAGTTGTTCAATGATATGCAAGTTCAACCTTACATAGCTTGCACTGCACATCAATTTAGTACATTTCCGAACATCACTCTTATGCCTGGTTGCAATTCTTCCTGTAACGTTAGATCAAGTGATGTTTGACTTTAAACTTTGAACGTTCTATAGTTTGTATTAAAAAAATCAATCTGCTGATCAGTTGCGCCGCATAGATTTATAATTTTTTAGCTATGTGGATCTGTGCAGATTATCATAGACATCACTGCGTCTCGTCCCAAAATGTTGTAGTTGTACTTTTAATACAAAACATGGTCAAATTACGTTTATATTTATTATTATTGTTATTTTTTTCCAAAGCAAAATAAAGATTATTCTATGTTGAACGAATAGGCCTACTGAGGTCCAAATAGAGTAGGCTACTATAGTACTGTTGCTACTCTAGTACTGCTGCCCATCCCTATCTCGTAAGGCGAGCATTTTTAAATAACGATATTTGTTTGGTTGTACTGCTCAGTAACTTGCAAAATAGTCTTAAATACCAACATGAAAAAGAATCGTGATGAGATCATGGATCTTGATCCTGCCTGAAAAAAATCGTGATATGATATTTTTGTAATATCACCCACCCCTACCTGTACCTCAGGTAAGTGGTGTCCAAGGACATTCACAAAAAATGTATACCCTGGCAACAAAAAGTTCAAAACAGTTCCATGGCTTAGCATAAACAGGTGATAGTGCTGAAAGAATTGGAATAACTAATATGGTAATCAATAAACAATAACTATCCAAATCATGAATATGGAAATATATGATTCTTTCAATACACACGGTCTGTCAACACCCCCTCAGAGGACTTTGACGGACACACACACACAAAAGACAAACACTTGGCTGAAAGGAGCCAACCATGTTGAATTAACACAGGTAAGAGATTCAACCATTTCAGGTTTGTTGAGTAGATACCAGAGGCTGATCCTGTTGAGGTACTCACGGGGGAGGGAGGTGAGAGAGGCTGCGTTGAGCTCAGGAGCCTTCATATCCCAGCTGGAGGAGGAGGTGGAGGAGGGCGTCGGTCCGGGGGAGCGCAGGCCTGGGAGCCTGCCTATGGAGGCGGTGCTGGGTGGAGGGGCCGCCTGCGAGGAGGGCAGAGGCCCCAGGCCAGGCCCCTTCAACTGCTCCAGGATCTGAGCTCCTGCGCTGGATGCACTCCTCTTGGACTGTCCCGGGTCAACAAAGGCTGACCCCAACACTGAAGACTGGACCAAAACAAAAGGTTAGAGGAATACCATCAGTAGGATGTCGGTGTAAAGAAAAGAATGGGTCACAATACAATAGATTAAGAATCAAATAGAGATAAAGAGAGTGGAAACAAAAGATAGCCATACACTATACACAGAGAGAGAGAGAGAGAGAGAGAGAGAGAGAGAGAGAGAGAGAGAGAGAGAGAGAGAGAGAGAGAGAGAGAGAGAGAGAGAGAGAGAGAGAGAGAGAGAGAGAGAGAGAGAGAGAAGGCAGGTCTCACCAGGGCTGCATGAGCGTAGCTGGTGTGGCTGGGCTGCTGCTGCTGGTGATGGTGGGAGTTGGTGAAAACCAGGCTCTGCTCCTCACGGCCCTCGCCCGCCGGCTTCTGCAGCAGAGAGTCCAGGTCCAGGCTGCAGGGAGAGACAGCATCATGGAGGCACTTCTCACACAGCAACTCATTCACCGTTTGGCCTTTTGCTTTGCTTGTTCATATCAGACCGTATTGTATTGACATTAGGTGGATAGGGCTGAAAGACATCCAGCTGGGGAGCATGGCTGAGCGTTACCTTTGCCCAGGAGTGATGTGGTTCTCTGCAGCCGGCGCACTAGAAGAGGTGAACACTTTGGTCTCCGAGAGCTGAGTGCAGACAAGAGACAGGGACAGCTGCTAAGCCTCAACGATGGTTAGAGTACGACAAGCTAACTGGCTACCCACAGCCATGTTAGGACAGCAGCCTCATCCCCAACAAAAAGGTGGCCAAATAATTGCATTGGTTAAAGTGTGTGAACATTACTTCTTTATAATACACAGTATTTTATAAGTGCCTTTCTGCCAACTCAAGGACCCTGTACACTGACTGACCAAAGCTGCACAGTGTTTATAGGGCTGCAGACTGACCAAAGCCCTGGTGTGATGTACAGCGTTTATAGGGCTGCAGACTGACCAAAGCCCTGGTGTGATGTACAGTGTTTATAGCGCTGCAGACAAGGACCCTGTACACTGACTGACCAAAGCTGCACAGTGTTTATAGGGCTGCAGACTGACCAAAGCCCTGGTGTGATGTACAGTGTTTATAGGGTGGCAGACTGACCAAAGCCCTGGTGTGATGTAAAGTGTGTGTAGGGCTGATGGTGTGATCTGCACTGACCTCCTCGCTCCAGTCCTCAGCTGCCCAGTCCTCCAGAGAACTCTTCCAGGCCACTGGGGGGGCGACAACAGAGGAGGATCTTAGGCTGTACACTATCTAATGTGCACTTTCAAGTAGTAATGATACGAAGTACCCCAACGGATGCATGCACCCTCAACAGAGTTTGTTCTAATATTTTGTTCAAATTATAGAATGAAAAATCTTTACAAAGAATACAAACCAGGCCCTCGGATACTCTCAAAAAGAGTGCAAGCAAGTCCTAGGGAAGGATTTCAAAGGCAAGTGTCAAACCCATCTGTTAAAGGCATTGGGCCTGTACCGTCTGTGCTGCTGTTGGCCCCCGCCTCCCAAACATCTGTTGGTTTGCTTCTGCTGCCCGCCTCTGTGGTATAGTCCGCGGGATTGAAGGTCCTTGAGGGAGGAAGAGAGGAGGCCCATATGGCGGTTAACAGGGGGTTCCTAACAGCAGGCTACTCGGGCAGTGCAGTGCTGGCAACACGAGTCCACCAAAATGTAGGAACAACGCAGACTCACCCCATTCCTTGAGCTGAGAACCTGCTCCCTGCTGGCGCCCTGCCTCGTCCTCTTCCTCCAGGCCCTACTCATGGAGGGACAGTCACAGGTCAATATACAGGCTTTGTGCTGACCCTGCAATGTGGACCGTAGGGAGCAACTTACCTCGACCTCCCCTGCCCCTGGGCCCTCGCTCAGCCCCCCTGTCCACTGGCGCTGCCTGAACCCCATTCTCCTCTGGACGCGCTGGAGACAGATGGGGCACCAGTAAGACCGTGGGATGAGACACATTACACGCAGAAGGCTTACAGAGGGCTTGAACCTTTGCCATCGATCTATTCAGATGTGTGATCAGGCCCATTTGGGCAAATACGTTACAAACACGTTTTTACGGGAACAGACTTGTTACTGTGCGTTAAGTTCTCTCACCCTGTCAACTTGATCCTGTACATAAAGTTCTCTCACCCTGTCAACTTGATCCAGTACGTTACCCTCTCTCACCCTGTCGACTTGATTCTGTACGTAAAGCTCTCTCACCCTGTCGACTTGATCCTGTACATAAAGCTCTCTCACCCTGTCGACTTGATCCTGTACGTAAAGCTCTCTCACCCTATCGACTTGATCCTGTACGTAAAGCTCTCTCACCCTGTCGACTTGATCCTGTACGTAAATCTCTCTCACCCTGTCGACTTGATCCTGCACGTAAAGCTCTCTCACCCTGTCGACTTGATCCTGCACGTAAAGCTCTCTCACCCTGTCGACTTGATCCTGTACGTAAAGCTCTCTCACCCTGTCGACTTGATCCTGTACGTAAAGCTCTCTCACCCTGTTGACTTGATCCTGTACATAAAGCTCTCTCACCCTGTTGACTTGTCCTGTACATAAAGCTCTCTCACCCTGTCGAGTGCGGTTAGCGGCCTTGCCCCTGCGGCCGGCTCCACCGCGGGCACGGCTGCCCTCCCTCTCAGCCCTCTTCTCTCGGTTCTCTTTGTTCTCTGACGACGGGCAGTCCTTCACTAAGGGCTTCTTCTTCCCCACCGTCTCCCAGGAAGTCTGCAACACAAAGATAATAGTCCAAATCAATACCATTTATAAAGAGTAAAGACAGAAAGAGTAAAGACACAAAGAAAATAGTACAAATCAATACCATTTATGGAGAGTAAGACACAAAGAGAATAGTCCAAAGCAATACCATTTATGGACAGTAAAGACACAAAGAGAACAGTCCACATGAATACAATTTATGGAGAGGAAAGACACAAAGAGTTTTATATATATAAAAAAAAAACGATGCATTGCGATCCGATCAAATAAAACAGGGTGCACAAACTACAGCATCAGGAAAAGTTAACCCACAAGCGCGTCCCGTTTGAAGCAATAACGGTTGGCACTGCAACCAAGCACATAGAAGTCGTGGCACAATGTCTCACTGTTCTACCCTGCTGGAGCACTATTACAGAAAAACACAACCCAACATCATGAACAAGATGCCCAACTGGAGATCACAGCACAGTGATGGCTATTTGCTCCACACTAGTGACTGTCCCATACGAGTGAGATGATGCTGCCAGATAACACCCCGACTGCTGAGGCCACGTCTGGGGGTCTGGCAAGCCAATATGCTACGACTCCATTAAATCAACAAATAATGAATCAGGGGTTGATAACTTTGGCAACAGTGATGATGCGTTTGTTAAGCTTTAAAAAAAAAACTGTAATAACAAATAAGAAATAAAGAAATAAATTACATTCATTTATTGAGTTATTTGTTAATTTAGCATCCTTTTAAGTCGAAACGAAATCTTTTTAATGGTATGGCAATATGCTGAAAGTAAGCCGCGGGTTGAATACTTTGCAAGGCACCGTATACCATGGAAACAGAGCTGTTCAAACTCCTAAGCCTAAACCAAATGTCTATTAGAAAGGGGCCACGCTTGGTGATGGAGAAGAGATAATCTGCTGTGTAAATCAGTGTGAAAAACATTGAAGCACCCAATTGAATGTCCCAAGACGTTAAAACTCCCCTTATTTTCTATTTCCATAAATGATGCACTAATTCACCCCCCTCGCCACCTCTAAACAAGATTTTGAGAGAACAGGGGGTTGCAGTCAGAAGGTGGTAGGGAAGTGATGGACAGGGCTGATCATGGACTTACAGTGTCAGAGGTGCTCTCCAGCAGCCAGTTGATAGCTCTGTTTATGTCCTCGTTGCAGTCATGGAGGGCTACCATGCACTCGTCCTGGTTTTTCCCTGACACCTCCATTAGCTGAAGAGTACACACAGAGAACCATTAGACATACGGAACAACACAAGAGCCAACATCCTTCCCGGTCTCTACGATCCTCCTCAGCAGGTCAACTGGTCATTCCCAATTCAAAACATAAGAACTTGGGGGATTGTCCGTTCTCTAGGGCAGCACCTAAACTATGGAACTCTCTCCCTCCTCGCACTTCAAACTGTCAATCCCGCCTTAAACCCCATCTTTTCACCATAGCGACCCTTAATTAACTCTGTCATTAATCACCTATTCAACTCTCCAACTGATATTCTGTCCTTTTTGTTTTACTATTTTGTTTCTCTCTAACTCAGTTAGAACTGATGTTAACGTTTTGTCTGTTCTCCTTCTTTCCGTGTGATTTTCTGTTCTCTTGTTTTCTGTTAACAATTGTGAAGTGTCTTTGGGTTTCAGAAAAAAAGCATTATTATTTTATTATTTACAGCCAGTCCAAGCCTTCCTTGCACATGCACAGACGACCTTAGAAAGGCCGTACCTTCACACACACCTGATTAACTTTGTCCTCAAAATCAGCGTCATTCTTGTCATATATCATCTGGGCAAGTCGGATCTGCTCTGCAGTAGCCTGCAGCAGGGACCACAAAGAAAGGAACTGATAAGTTGGAGGGTACAACAAAGGGAAAGTGGGAACCTTATGTTGAATTTCAACTTGAACTTGGACTTAAATTCATAACAAAAAGAGCATGCATTTCAGATCCAAAACATTTTACTGTATTATTGGTCATAGAAATGATTGTGTGTGTGTGGGTGGGTGTACAGTCGCAGTGTGTTGATCACCGCCCCCCTTTCACCTGAAGCTGTTTCTGTGGTTGAGTGTTGTGCGTCGCAGTGGGCAGGACTTTGTCCCGAGGGCCCCGGGCCTTTTCGCCGCCCAGCGAGCTCATCATATGCAGTATATACAAAACTATGTATGTACAAAATAGAAAAATCTGGAGAAAGAAAAATGAATAGGCATGACACGACCAACCTTTAAAATCCATTTACTTTAACAGCTTCATAGTTCTTGCAAACTTTCCAAAGATTATTGTTGCTTTCCCTGTACAGAACGTACACATATGCCAATCCAACAAAGGCGAACCCCTTGTTAACAGTTGGCATAGATTATGCCACCCTTAAAGCAGCTCCCTTTCCCATACACAATCAGTATGGGTGTGGTGACGTAACGGCAATGCCGTAGATCTAGATCTAGAAGGGGAGAACAGCCCAGTGGCTCCCCCAAACACACACTGTGATTGTGAACCTATACCAACCAAGTGTTCACATTCCACCAGCATCCACAGTTTCTTTAGATATCAAACACTATCTTACCAAACAGTTGGTTTAGCTTGAGTTGTAAAAAGCAAAAAAAAAAAACGACTTCAGTAGTAGGGGTGCAAACACTAAATTGCTACTGTCATCGGTACAGAATGACAATGGAAGAATTAAATATTGTCAGTAATAGGCTACATTAGATATATAAGACAATACTCTTTGGAGAGAGATCAGCATGATCCTATCAGAAAATACAGGTTAATGCATGAGCCCCTAATTAAAGGCACTATAGGTAACTTTCTGTAGGCGGGAATTTGGTTTGATGGTTTGATTATTTTCCCTTGCAAAAACGACAAGCACTTGTTTATAATGCTGACGGCACATACATGACGACTTCAACCGGAAATAAAAGAACAGCTGCAAGCAAACATATTCACAAACTATGGAAAGTACGATTGTCAAAGCTTTATATTTAGTGAATGATAATCAACAAACAATTCTGATGTCCATCGCATACTAATCACAGTTTCTTTGTTGATGCACCCAAATAAAATGTCTTCATGAAACTTGGGATTTAGTCCGTGTCGGTTTGAGCATGAGCTAGAAGAAAACAGTGTAGTTAATTATATCAGTTATTCTAACTTATTTAGAATTTGAAATGTAAATTCGGTTGGTAGGTATTTCTTTATTACGTAAATAAACTGAGTATGAGTGCTTATCTAAAGGTGTTTTAACTTTAGCTAGCCATAAATGCCCTAGACAGCTGAAACGAGCTAACCCATTAGTATCTAACCGAGGCACAGCCGCTGGCAACGCTGGCATCACTTTCTCTGAGAATAAACCAGCTAGCCTCTGGTCACCACTACCTAACTGACTAGAGAAATAAGGTAGCAATAATAACTTAGAAATAAGATCAACTCATTGTCCGTTTGGAATCCTTTCAAATCTCAGAGCTCTTTTCACTGACCAAACGCTGTCCAATGTTCACTAAGGTTTTGCCCCGTGCTCGATCACACTCCCTCTTTGCCTCATCTGTCAAAAGTTTTCTTCTTTGTCTGCTCCTTTGTCCAACATCTCTCCTAATAAGAGGACTGATCGCATAGTCCATTGTACCATTTAAGTAACTGTTGTTTGCACACATATGTAGTACCTATGGACATAACATTTATTATGTACATCTGGCTAGGAACAACTAACACTGTTATAGACAATGCTAAAGACTCCTGTGGTGCAATATTGAGTTGGAAAATATTTAAATTGATTAAATAATCCCAGAAAGTTTGTGCAATTCAAATAAAGGAGAACATTTATATTCAGAGACTCCTTAACCATGCCCTGTAAAATTAATCCAACAATGGGTAATTCACTGTGTGGGCTATATGTATGATTTTGGTGCTATTCATCAAAATACAATTTATTTTCCTTTGTGCAGTAAAGTTTACTGTGACGATGCTGTGGTCAAAATAGACTGCTGATTCTAAACTTCTAAGCCACGAGGATTTCCCAATACATTCAGATATCGAAGTTTAACACAGAGAGATAAGCAGACTGGAACAATAGCTGTGCAGCAGGTTTACTGACAGGTAGAGGACAACCCTCACACAGAAAAAAAAAAAAAACGTTATTGTCGTGATGCAAGCACATTACTAGAGTACGTTGTAAGCTGTGCCTGGTAAACTTAATATTTTACATCCTGTTACTAGACTGAAAGAATTGCATAGTATACGAGTCCAGAAAAACAATAACAAAGCTAAAGCTGGTAGCACCCCGTAATATCAGATCACCGTAGTCGATTCAGCCCCAGCCCATGATAACTACGAAATGCGAATATTATCGAAATATAGATTTGACAGCAAACCATTTAACATTAGCAGGGTAGACGTGGGTGGAATAAATTACTAAACAATAACTTTTTGTTTAACGTTTTGTACAGACACTGATAATATGCGTACATTGTTGACTACCCTGTCCCGCTACTGTATTAGTGATCACGGTTACGTACAATACGAAATCGGACCTTAGCTTAGAAGTCACTATTCATGTTTAAATGGTAAACATAAGCATATCGCTTTGTTTGCACGAACTGTCGGTATATACACTGCGAGAAAAGTAGCCTTGTAATCGTAATTGACAAGCACTCAACGGTGACCAAATCCGTACTACTGGTGCTTGGAACCCCTTTGTCTTATCCAGCTAGCTAGATAGCAAGCAAGACAAGTGTTTGGGTAGCTAGCTAGCTATTAGCCCCAATTGCTAGCTAAGTAGTTAGCAACTTAAGCGCACACAAAATCCCGTTGGTCAGCACTAGACGAGTGACGCCTAAACCTGCCAGGACAATAACAATATTGGCACCCTATGTTACTCACCCTGATTTTCAAAGAACTGCAGTTAACGTAGGTTTATCTACTGACAAATAAATAGTCTATCTTTTATGCTAGCGGCGAAGTACAAAAGCTTTTGAATCCTAACGAAAATGGCCCCAGTTCACAATCCAATCCCGGTTACATCCTTTGCCGTGGAAGGAACAAGCCAACACAACAGCAACCGCAATTCCGAAACACAGTCCGTCAAACTCGTCTAGTTGATAGAAAATAATGGGTTTGTGACGTTGCATTGTACTCAAACACAGTTATAATTACTTAAATGTGTCCATATACATCAAGTTGCTTTATTTGAGACTGAACCACAGTTGTATTTTATTACCTGCTAACACGATTCACACAGCAAACTGCAGACAAGGTGTTCACGTGATTCGCGGCTGGTAGCTGTCTAAAGACAGCACAGTCGCAGTCAGTGCTCCCCAATGACAGTATGGTGTTCCCATAGAAAAATACTGGTTTATTCAGTGTAACTAAGGGTCCTAGTCCGAAGGATGTAGACTCGTGTAGTAATTGTACCGCTTTATTCTGCCCAATAATTAATATCGTTGTTTTTCCTGCCGTCGCTCAATTACCCCTTATATGAGCTCTTTTATGCTAAAGAAGACTTGAAACTTAACATGCTGGTTTGTAGGCCACCAGTAGGTAACCGCTACTCCCAAACCAAAGATGACCCTAATTGACCTCATGGTAGCGCTATAATAAATGATCCAAATTTGCCAACTTTGAAAGGCCATATCTCCATATGATATGACCTAGAGACCCCTTTATCGGCTCTTAGGTCTATCTCCGCATAATGAACAAATCTATTCACCAAATAAGGTGAATATAACTTTTAGTTTGTTAGACCAATCAGTATTAAACTTGGTATGTAGACATATAGGGCTGGTTTCCCGGACCGAGATTAAGCCATGTCTTAGACTAAAACTGAATGTTCAATGAAGAATCTCAATTGACAGTGCAATTTAATCTAGGACTAGGCTTAATCTGCGTCTGGTTAACTGGCCCATAGAGATAGTTCTATCAGGCATGCAAACGTTAGCCAGACCCAGAGCCTTCTGGCCAGACCTACTGGCCAAAACACGTCACCACTATAAGCCAATGAGTCAAACTCAGTCTTCATGAAACTTGGTACAGCCTCAAACTCTCTAGTCTAGAGGCTTCATTGATCGTATTAACAAAGCCATTTTTACATCTGCCTTTTGAGGGCAGAAAAAATGCCGCACATTCATATCTCTTGATGTGAATGCCCAAACTGCATGAAACTGTAAATGCTGTAGAGTAGTGTCTAATGTCGCATTCAATTGCTCATCGAATGGTCCGACTTCCCGAGTTCCGATATCAGTGTGCTCTTTAAGTCATAATTTGGAAACAACGGAGACAATAGACTAAGTTTTGTCTTATTTATTGCTCAGAGCTTAAACAACAGGTTGATAGCTGTGTACATTTTTCCCTTAAAAATGACATGACCCACTGTCCTGTCTCAATAAAAAAAAATCCTCCAAAATACATAACTTAAAAAAAAAAAAAAAATGACGTGAGCGAAAAATGATGTGCAATGTGTGATTTAGTAAAAAGTCTCCTTCCATCAACCTATCATTTACTTTTGTCCGTCATGTTTGAGCTTAAGACGTCACAAGTCGTGTACAAAAATCTTCGCCAACTTTCCTTTCCGTGTTATTGTTCCGACATGAAGGGGCGTTCACGTGAATTTTCCTAGCTGCCAAGCAGGGGCGATTCTAGGATCAGACCTTAAGGGGTGCTCAGCCCCTATTGAAAATGTGATGTTAAATCACCAATTTCACTGGGAAACAATACATTTATAATGTATAAATTAATTAAGAATTTTGCATGTTATTGTGCAAAATATTGAATGAATCAAAAAAAAGTATTCATGAATTACCAGCATCAAATTAAAAGATGAGGTGGAAACATAAAACTAATAATGAATTAAGATTGTTTTAAAATTGCCTCAACACCAGCAGCAGACTGGGATCTAGAACCGGCTCGTTATAGTAACGCAATTTGACTGAAATTTTAGTCCCGCCTTTATAATCTATTTTGATTAGCCGGCTGATTGAAAACAATCTAAATAATGCACACCCCTCCAGCCATTCAGAAACAAGTATTTATAACGAGCCTTTCATACCTTGTCTCTACGAGACAAGCTTGCAGAATCTAACGTTATATTAATCTAGCTAAAAAGGATAACAAAAAAAATATATATCTTAAAGTCTTAATTATTATAAGTTTTAGGGGTGCTGGGATGAAACTGCTTAAATTGAGTCTAAGGCCGGCAGAAAAGCCGTTAACTCATTTTACCGATACTTCCAAGACCGCATGAATGCAACATTTGTCACCAGCTACAAGAAGTTTGTGATTGGACCAATGGTTGGCCGTGTGGGCATGGCTTATCACATAAATGTATATAACTCAAGTCAAACTTAGTCCAATCCTTATGTCACTTCATACACCGCCATTTCTGTTTATCTGGTTGCATCCGCAAGGCTGTTTTCACATCCACCATTGATCACATGGCAAATGGCTAGGGGCCAAAAAATGCTGCTTGCAGTTTTAATTGTATAGATTTGGATAGACGATCTACTGGCAGATCAATTTGCAGTCCCAGACATGTTTAAATAAACACACAAAATGTTACATCAATATACCTTTATTTTTTATCATTATTTTCTTTTTAAAGATTTAACTGGTTTGTTTTCAAATGCAATTGTTATTATACAATACCCTCAAATTCAGTATTTGTAAAAACATTCATGAGGTGTGTATAAAAAGAGGGAACCACCAAAAGTAAAGACAGATCACACATCTCTACACACTTCCTCAAACATATACATAAAAATGTATGTATGTATCACCTATGCATTTTACATACACTTTAAAAGTGATGTTATTTGTTAAACTTGTGGTCGTTACTGGGATTTCTTTTATCTCTTTTTTAAAATCTAACAGTATCATGAAAACTCTTGATAAAAGTTCCATGCGTAAAGAAAATACTACAGTAGCCTTCAGCAGTCTTTCACAGAAAGACTTGAGAAAGGCAACAAATTACTATAGTGTACCCTGCCTCTGCGATACAAGGGGGAAAGCACACACACTCGTCACTTGATACAAAGAGATAACAAACAAGTGTTAGAATTAACTGTGCCAACAATGCCTGCGTCAATAACAGCATCTAACTCAACAGCAAAGTCTTTCCTAAATTCCTGGTACTCTCCATCTCAAAATACAGGCCCAGAGTTGACAATATAACTTTTACCCCAACACATTTAGTCAAGGTATCAGGGAAAGGACAGTTATTCATCTTCAGACTACTCAAAGGCCACTTTTTCCACCTGTCAACTTTCTGACTACTGCTCCCAGGAGAAACTCTGACAATGATTAATATATCTTAACTAAGAGACATAATCCAAACATTACATCCACTCTAAAGTAAACTAGTCCAGGAGTAGGTAGGTAGGACAGGAGCTGACAGGACACAACCTTCAAAATCCCCCCGACAGAACCATAAGGGTAAGAGTGAGAAGGGAAAAATAAATAATTGCAATATAGATAATGGTAATATTATCAACAAATGTACGTTTATGTAAAATCACACTGAATCAAAAAAAAAATATATATAATAAGCCGGGTTTTTCTCTCCAGGATTATTCATAACAGAATACCTACAGTATATTGTATTTATCAACATAGCATCACTACTATTACATCATCAGTGAGAAAACAACAGAACAAATTGCTACTTTCTGATTGGGTAACCTCTAGCATGTCTCAATGTGATTGGAGAATACTGCTTTGCGACTGTTGTTCTTGACAGCTATGGCACCAAATGGCCTCATCCCGTCAATGTCCTTTGTCAAGTTTTTTCAACAAGTCAAATTCCACTCATTTAAAGTCGTTCAAAACGTAATCTGTTTCATCCTCTTCTTTTTATTGTCTTCCATATCGGTGAGTGAGGTGTAGACAAACTGCTGCGGAAAAATCCCAAGCGCACACACAAAGTGCAAGTTTTCAAGCTAAAAAAAAAAACAATAAAGAAGGATCCCAAAAATCCTGTCAAACCAAATGTCAAATCCCATGGCATACCACCACTTAAAATTTTTTGAGTATATATACGTTCACCAAAAGTTCCTAAACGGTATATATGGCAGCTTGTTTTGACGATTTCCACCATTCACACGGAACTTGATCACTTGAAGACAGGAAGAGTGCCACTCGGGTATGAAGGGACAAACTGAGGACTAAATGCACAATGATAATTGAAGCTGTTACGAGGAGGGGGGCAAGAGTAGGCTCGAGTCCACAGGTGAAATAGGCCAACAAAAGGATGTGCAAAGGAGTGAGGGAAATTCCAAAGTGAGGCCATTAGGCCCTGAAGAGGAGAATATTTGAGAAAGAAAGAGAAGTAGTGATTTTAAAATGGCTGTCGATGGATGACACTAGCTCCAGAGTCCAGCATAGTTGCCGTGCAGGCCGGAGCACAAAGGGCCCCCAGCCACAAACAGCTTGGTGCCAGAGTCATCATAGCAGTGGGTGTACACAGCGTTGGGGAAGGAGTTGATGTCAGAGAAGTAGCTCCTCCACGTCTCGTCATGACTCTGAAGGCAGGGTAGAGGGAAGCATGTTTGACATGAGGTGACCACAAATATATTTGTGTTACTACAGTCATTTCAAAATACACAGGACACAGTGTTATAATATCCATTATACCACAATCCCAGATTAGCACTTTAAGAACCAATATTTAGAATGGATTTGGGAACTCACATTCTTTGTAATTTTGGCTCAGGTTCAGCATGACAAAATGTTACTAGAACATGCTGCATTTTTCTGTTCAGTTATCATTTTGTCTGCCATTCCAATTTCTGCTAAAAATGCTAAAATGCTTATCTATGAATGCCAGTTATGGATAATACTTGGGCTTGGTGGACCTCTACAGTTTTATGATCAAATGTAAGCGGGTCTAAAGTTGTTTGTACCAGCCAGCCTTTCCCTGTGGAGAGCTTGAGGACGCCCTCTCCTGGGCGCTGCCGGTACCCGCCGGCTGGACTAAGAGGATCCTCCAAAAATCTCTGGGCTCGGATATCGTAGAAAAGCAGGGAGCCTTGGCCTGTCCCCACCGTTACGATGTGCTCATAGAAACTCACTGAGCGGATACCTGGACATGTATACAGAAACAGTTAACTAATTGCCTTAGGACAGAGACTCAAAATGACAAGCTTTCTTTTAGGAATGGGAACGTTTATGAAAATTGTAAATGTTCTGCGTAAGAAATTTCCAACGCTGGAAAGTGTTCTGTGTGAATTAACCGATCATCGGTTATCATGCGTATTTAGAAATCAAACAATAGTAAATGCAGCTACCGTGAGCCTTCGATAATAATTACAATATTATTAAACTATGTTCTGTGACGTCTTGCTTTTACATTTTCATTTCGACACGTAATTCATAAGATATGACATGTAAATAATTTATTTTTCGAAGGAGTATTTGGTCACTTTTGGGAGCCATGCTAACGGTTACCTCAAGCATACTATATTGCTAGGTTACTTTTACGACGACCATGTAACCAGCACAATACTGTGCTGACTAGGGGTAAGTTGGGGCATATCTTATTCCCCAAAAAGTTGAACTATCACTTTAACATTGAGGATTAACAATACACTTCACCAGGAAGGCTAGTTACTGCATGAACCCCCATTAGAGCTCTATGTTGGTCCTGACTCACCGCTACCTCTCTCCCGGGAGCTGACGGACTTGATGTTGTGTGTGGGCTGACGGGGGTCCAGGAAGGACACGTGGGCCTGGGAGCCCACTGCATACACAGACCAGTCCTGGCCATATGCCAGGCACACATTTTCCTTGCAGTGGGGCAGCTTGGTGGACAGAAGCTGCAGGGAAGACGTTACACACGTTTGTTGGTGGTTGTAAAGAAAAGCTAGCAATCTCTGCGTCTCCTCAAATGTTTGCTTGTAGTACAGTACACAACATTTAAACGAGCATAGACTCAGTTTTCAAGACACAAATGGAACCGACCTTGCACAGGTTGTGCTCAGCCTTCCAAAGGTGGAAATAGCCATCCAGGGAGACGGCCCCAAGCTCCTGTAAAAACAGCAGCAAGTGGATTAAAATTCCACTGAGCACATGGATGTAACTCAAGCTTATATGTTGGCCTCCTGGTACCAGATAACATAAACAAATATAAAAGGCAACTTTGCAAATGGCAGAACAGCGAAACTTGGAAAGTTTCTTCCTGTGGCCACTTAGCGTAGCTTCAGTCATACATGCCATTTGAATGATTAGGCCCAATAACCCATAAGACTGATGCCCACACTTACTGACTTGCTTGCTTTTTCCCTATACATACAAATAACTGAAGACTTATGCTGTGTTCCCACCAAACGCGAGATGAGGTTTTGCCTCGCGTTACTCGCACAAATTTGACCATGCGAGTAATATTTTTTTGCGTTTGGTGTGAACACAGCATAACTGATAACTGCTGCTTTGGCAGGATTTCTGCGTAAGAGGCTTCAGCCAGTCTTACCTTGTGGTTGTTGTTGAAGGCCAGAGCCCGGACTTTACAGTTGTAGGGGTTGGTGTACTCCTTGGGGATGTCTTTGAGGGCTCGGTGGGAGATGTGCGAGTAGCAAGGCATGCCCTCCTCACTCTGGCTCCTCTCCGTGTGGCTCAGCACCTCCTCAGACACCTCCCAGAGGCCCATGGAGCCGTCCCGAGACCCTGCCACACAGTCAAAACAGCGGCTAAGTATCTCAATACACACTTTCTGTTTGGCCAAAAGACTAGACAGGTCAATTGAGGTAAACGTAGACCAGTTGGTTATTTGAAATGTAGAGATTGTGTTTGGCAAGAAAATTCTGATTTAATTTGAGTGGCAAGACGAGTCTAAGTTGAAAACCCACCAGACACAGCCATACTGTCACTGATCCATGCAATGGAGAAAATCCAGTCATTGTGGCCATCCTAAAAAATAAAATCAAGAGTGTATTAACGGTTTATATGCGGTGTTAACTAGTCAAAAGGATGCATCCAGGTAAAGCTAATATCATGTCCGTAGTTCACTTGTGTCTGAAGAATCAGGGGTCATGCCAGTCAATATGTATGCATGCGTTTTGGATCCTTGACTTTTTCTATATACCGATGCATTATTAAAGTAAGTATTCTGATGCTTAGAGAAATATACAAATGCACTTACATCTCCGACACAGACGGGGTCAAGTGTGGGGAGTCGGTAGACAGCAAGGCTGTTGGGGTTGTCTCCCCCGGTGGCCAGCAAGGTGCCAGAGGGGTTCAGCTCGATGGCATGTATGCCACAGCCCTGCTGGTCCAGTCCCGAGCCCCCGGCCGGGTGGAAGTGAGAGCCCAACCCCACGCCACCTGTCTGGCCAGAGCCCCCACCTCGGCACTCCCGGTCCCTCAGCATGGGGATGCGTGTGATCTGGCCCGTCAGAACATCCGCCACAAAAAGCTGATGGTGGGGAAAGGGAGGGGTGATGGGTAAAGAAAACATTCAAAGCAAAAAGGTCAAATCCGATCGGGAGCTATCCATCCCATTTGTATTGTGTTCGAATTATTTACTTTCTCCCTCTTGATTCACCAAGCATACCTAACAGTTTAAACGATTAAAACAGTTTGATTGTTTAGCAAAAATGCATGTCAACCCTGAATATCTTATTTACTTTGAGTGGCAGGAAAAGGTAGCTGAGCCTGGTCTGGTTTTCTGTATATTTGACACTGAACGATATCTGACGTTTAATCAAAACGAATTAAACAAGAAAGCGGCCTCTGAAAAGCGGCCCACCAGGGCAGAGAGAGAATCTTTTTGTTTGCGTCAACCATTGAACTGAACATCAATCAGCTCTGCTTAAGTTTTCAAATAATGCCACAAAAGTAATGCATGCAACCACACCCATCTAAAATAAATTCTGAACAAAAATCTCTTTAATATAATAATAGAACCCTTATTTAGTTTTGAGTACATTTTCCCAGCCCCCATATTTTTTATTTGCCTATTTTCTCACCGTGTTGCATTTGGTCCCACACACCACTTGCCGGTGGTTGAGCCACTGGGAGGCAAACACCTTGTTGAGGCGCCCCAGGGAGAACTCTCTCTCCTTAAGGATCCCAGGTAGCCTCCCAGCGGCAAAGCCCCGCAAGCTCCTCTGGAGGCGCCACTCATGTTGCTGCTGAGGACGAAACTCCCGTCCGCGGAGAGCACAAACCACCGAGCACCGACTGCGCCACCACTGCTGGGCATGGCGTGACGATGAGGAGACGCGGCTCCGCTTGTGTGCTGACTGACACCAGCCCAACTGAAAGGGAGGAACAGAGGCCAGGGGAGTGGTTGTTAATACAAAGGCAAACGTTGAATTGCCCAGAAAACTGGTAAAACTTGTCTACTTGTTTTCATTTAGTGTGTATCTGAATCTGAACAGCTAAGGTTAACGGTACAAGTCTGTCATTTTAACAAATAGTAAAATTTTTCGAACAGTTTTGATCCATTTTATATTCTTATATTTAAAAACTAGAAACGCTGTTGAAAAATGCTTTATTTAATGCTTTATTCCATGATTTATTCCATCGTTCTGCCCAGTGAAATTGAAGGTTTTCTTCCCTGCCTTAAACTTGAACAACCTCACCATACCTCTGTGACAATATCTAATCCATTACTCTTCCATCACTGACCCAGATTCTAGGACTATGAGCCAACTGGGTCTGGTAAGGACTTGGCACGCATAGACACGACACTTCATAGGGGATTTGGGGTTGGACACTCATCTATTCTTGTCTTATGTACATGCACACTACTTAATGAGCATGTTTTACACAGTGTAGCTAGCCTTTGGCATATCTCACAATGCTTGTATAAGTGTTTAACAAACACCCGTTCCATAGAATAAAATAGACATGATCGGAATATAACATGGCACGTAAAATACCCATACGTAATAGCAGAATTGCTGAAAGTCATGTAGTCATGGTCGATCTGTTCGTTAAGGCCCTTCTAAGAAAGGTTGGCAGAATGGATCTGTCAGAGCATAGCATGGTAAGCAACATCTCACAGTCACGAAGATATCATGTTCTGAAACATTTGGGAGGACACACATTCTTACACTTAAAACTATGATGATAATTCAAACTTATTTGTAGAATTGACATGCATGAAAGCATTTTTTGTAAATAAATAAATGGTTTAAATGGTAACTGGTTGCATTCACTCTATTGTTGATCTCAAAGTGTAGTGCAACATGGAACAGACTCAGGGATTTTACAGTAGTACCCACTACCCAGTAATAATAATGAGCCTGTTCCATTAGCTGTACATTGTAGATGACATCCTTACACTTAGGTGGCACAGAATGATGCATTCTCAACTGGTGCTCCACTGGCAGTAAACATCATACATTTGGTCACTCAAACACTTCTGGTTTGCAAGAGGAGAAGTTTGCCATTTGTAATCTCCACCTTCCAGACACATGACCCTCCTCCATTGCTAACAACAGCCAAAGATACGAAAAAGGACAACATTCTGATGAAATTCAAGACATTGTAAAACTTGGCAGTTATCCTCTGATTGATTATTACAATTTAGTCCATTCCCAAAACATAACAAAAGTAAAAACTCTGCACCTTAAGACAAACACTATTAACTCAGTTCGTCGTTTTCTTCACATTTGCAGAAAATGGACAGTTAGCCTAATTGCCATAGGGTGACAATGGGAACACCAAAATAAGTCGAGAGCGTTGGCTTGGGGGTGAACGCAGAGAGATTATTTTTGTTCATCAGTAATACTTTTTACTCTATCTAGATACAAGACGGGGAAAGGTAAAGTCGAGCTAAGGTCCTGAATTTGATTACAATATCATCTTATCCCTCATAATGCTGTTAAGGGTTACGACATGTCAGTGCTATGGCACCATATCTCGTGGGACTGTCTTATTCTCACGTGCAGGTACAGGCAGTATATAACTGTTAAATCACCAGTGATGCTGATCAGGTGTAATTAATCAAAGCTCTCCAATATGTTGTGTATTGAGGTGCCATGGGCTGTCAAGGTAGGCTTAGATGGAGGCCATCGCTGATTTTAACTTTGTGTACAAGCCCCTTGACTAATTTAAGTTTTTTTTTTGTTTTTGTTTAGGCGGTGGTGCACGTCAGAAATTGCGAAACGTCAGGTTAATGTTAGCTGATAGCGAGCGTTAGCAATCTTGCTCGCTAACTAAAATGAGTGACTAATTAGGCAAATAGCGTTAGGTTAGCTAACAATCTGGCTACAACACAGCTCCCTATAATATAGCTACCAAGTTAGCGTCGGCTAAGTTGCTAACTAAACTGGTTAGCTTATTTATTGATGTTATCCCACCTTACTGCTAGCACGCACCGCAGTTTCGAGTTAGTGTGCAACTTAAAATATAAGTAACATCATTAACGTTACCCTTCTGTTACTGGCATGTTGTAACTAGTAGTAGAGAGTAAGATATTGTAACTGTCACATGGGTCAATTATAATAGCTAACGTGACCCAACTCAGCTAACGCTGAGGCAGGCAGAAGGCCGGAGTTAGTCATGGATGGCTTTCGTTGAATAACGTCGTTAGCTAACATAGCTAGTTAGCTATGCAACGACAACGCAGTGGGATACTTTCGAATAAAAATAACGTGGTTTTAACATAAATAGGTATTTCGTAACCACTTCAACCTTGCGGTATCTAACGTTAACCACACTAACGTTAGCCTATTGCCATTGGAAGAAAGACATCCCTTATTAGTTAGCCAGTTAACTTGCCTTATTAGTAAACGTTAGCTTAGCAAACGAGATGAATGATCGAAACGAAAGACCCGCCGGTTTCCGCCTACCTGTTGTTGGTCCTTGGGCTCTCCTGCCTTCCTTTTCCTGCTAACTGTTTTTCTCGCCATAGTCTGACACACACAGGTCCCTCACCCACATGGAGGGTAATAGTGACGCTTGATACTGGATCATATAATGGCGATTATCTATTTAGTTGCTTGTCCCCAGCAGTCCCACGACGAAGAAGGGCGATCACATGAAAAGCTGGTGTTGTTAACGTTAGCTAGCTAACATTAGCTTCCCCGCCAGATTTTGCACTGAGCAACTCCGACTTCACTTGTTCGTGTCTCCACTAGATAAATTCAGCAAGTTAAGTTTTTGAAATGAGTTCCGATTGAGAAGCCAGAACGAGAAGCTCTTTCGTAGATCGTATTTTCTTTACGACTTTAGTCGCGTCGGCAACGGCAAAAACATTAGGCCGCGCGCAGCCGCACTAAAATTAAACATCAACAAATACAACGTCGAACGTGACACGCACGCCAATGCGTGCTCATGCACTTCCCATCTGTCATTGACGTCACACTCAGCGGTTTTGTTATAGATTGGAACAAGTATAATGTATATTCATAGATAGAACATAGTGTTCTATCTGTGGATATTACCATAGATATAGTTTGTTTTGATGTATATGTATAGCCTACTATCCACAATATACTGATCTTCATTAGTTCATTGTACACATATTGTGTATACATAAAAAAGTGATAACACAGATAAATTGTAAGACACACCATTGAAAAGATGTGTACATTTAATCACATTGGACTTCCAAATGATTCAGAAGAAAACAAGACATTTCCCACATTACATATTAAGGAGCTATCAGGAACCCCCAACTCCATATTGCAGTCTATTCATTGACAGATGTTCAAGGTCTCTCTTGATCCGAGCAAAATGAGGTGTGATCCCAAAGTGAATGTATTCTTTGTCCTGTGCAGAAATAATGTCTTCCCCTTCATTCCAAGTCCCCGGAATATGAACTAAATGGAAATTGTCCTACTGAAACATCCATATCGAGAATGCAATTGCATTTTCAAAGTTATCCAGAGGGAGAGCTGGGTCGAGAGCGTTATGACTGATCTGCTCAGCTCTATGTTAAAGCTATCATATTAAAGGAGTTATAACAGGGTAGGAAACAACACTTAGGGACACGTGGTTTCCGTTTACCCACTAGAGCATATTGAGCCTAGTTATCCCAATGGCTAAGCAATGGATTGAAGTGTAGCCAAGATTGGAAGAAGCACATGTCACATGTTAGGATTCTATTCAAATAAACCATAACAAATCTTGACCATATTTTTAGAGGCTTGTAGGCGGTGCACCTCCAGAGATTGACAAGTAGAAAGTGGGAAAGAAGTATTAATACATGCAAGGCTACCTTTTTTTATTTGTCTGGGAGCGAGTAGCACGCCAAGAAGGCAGGTACAATATCTCTCGGATGGCAATGCAAGTGTACTGGTGACCTTTCTGCACAAAATTCTCAGAGGATTCATTTTACCCTCTAGGAAACTGTTAAAGGAATAACAAATTTGGGACACCTCTCTAGGAAAGAGCCATATCCCTTGTACACAGCTTGCGCGCTGTTTGAGCACTCTGCAATGGGAATACTGCTTTGCCTAAACCAAACCAAATTTGCTTCCTAGGCAAAACCAAAAAAAGTACCTCAAAGATCATTACAAATAATGAGGGACCATGACTCAGTACACATGTGGTTTAATTTGTGACACTTCACCAGCCTATGGGATATGTGGCACTTGAAATGTACTTTTGATTCCACGCATTGGCAATCAAACGGGATAGTAGATAAGAGAGGGGCCACCCTGACTGATGTGCTTACCATTTCATTATCAAGAAGCTTAGACCCACATTTAAACTCAGCATTTTTCGTTCTTATAGCCAGGAAATGCTATACCACTCTTGACTTACAACTTAATGAACATGTTTACTTAAAATGTTGACACAATTTATTTTGTTAAAGTTAGAGTATGTTTAACTTCAATTCCACTGTAGAGAAAAAATGATAAGGGAAATAGTTATACATTTAATCCCCAAAAGCCTCTTATTAAAAACTTCTTGTTAGCTCCTCATCTCCCAGGAGTCACCAGGGCTCTAAGGTGCTAGTCAACATTATGAACGGTCTCTATTGCACTGCTGTAGGTTACAACAACCAAACATTTTCTTTTTTTCCATCTTCATTTGCTCGCTGATTTTGTCTACAAAAGAAAATCCACGAGAAACCACTTATTATATGTGTTTTAAAATGATATCAAACTCTTTATAATTAAAAAGAAAGTGTCAGTGTACGCATCAAATTATATATATAAGACTTCCTTTTCTGTGTTTGACTGTGTAGTATTCACACATTGGTGTCAGTGGGTTATTTGTGTGACCTAGGGCATATTTGAACACTTCTTGAAGAAGGGCACTACCCCATACATCCCTCTCACCTAATTTTTCAAACCCTTTTCGTGCAGGAGGAGCAGCTTGTGGTTGGGCAGTAGTATACGTTAAAACTAAGATTCCATGTTGGACCTGTTGAATGCAGTTCCTAAAACAGAAAGCAAAGAGCATTTATAAAAGAACTCGTGACCAAAACGTTTGTTTTGTTGACGGAGGAAAAGAGCGCCCCAAAAAAAAAGCAGTCACCACCCACCAAAGAAACAGAAGGTGGAATGCTGATTGCCAGAGAAGAGAGGGCACTTCAGGGGAGTTAGTTCTCTGTCATGGGACAGCAAGCACATCAAGTTTTAGGTTATGACTGGCATCTGTCCATCGAGCAACGTCCTCAGTCCATACCTTCCACCATTGTGTAGGGTACGCGTACAGCAGTGGGAGATGGCAGCTTAGTTAGCTGGAGTGTCAGTCTTCAAACAGCTCCTCTATGGCGTGCACACACAAGCCAGGCTTACCCACTCTGCTTCAGCCCCCATTCTCCACTTCCAGAGTGCCACCCCTCAAAGTGCTTGCCAGCATCAGAAAAGCTTCATAACACCCTGACAAATCTTTTCACATTGTTCTTAACTATCTAATAATCTGCATTCGAATCTGCAATATAACAGAGGCAACTAAACAAGCTGAAATGGAATCCCAAAGCATCAGATCAACGACCAATACCTTCAATGAAGTGTACACTAGCCAACTCCTTTCAATCCCCACCCTTTTCAATCTAGGCACAAAGTCTTTCAGAAGTGCTGAGTCATTACACAAGTGTGCTGGCTAGGCCAGATTGGGGAGGAAAAGCAGTTCAGGTTGTTCATGGTCTCAGGGCAGGTAGGCAGGCTGGCAGGCAGGCAGGCAGGCAGGCAGGCTGGCTGTACTGGGTGGCCCTGGGAGCCAGCCCCGCTGGCCTGGACCCCACCGAGGCTCAGCTGGCCGCCGCACGGGCCATCAGGTCCTCCAGAGCCTTGTCCTGGTCGTTGTTGTGCACCACGAGCACCTCCTTGATGGCTTCTCTCTCGAAGCCCATCTCACCAAATCGCGACATCAGCTGGAGGAACTCTAAGGCCTAGAGAGAAGAAAGAAGGTTACGAAATAAGCAGAGGTACTGGAAGACAATACTGGACCTGTACATCTTGTAGGCATAATTTGCCACATTTTGAAAAAAATCGATAAATGTTAAAAACGAAATAAATACAAAATTTGTTTCATTGATGTGTTTCTTGTTTGCACACAAAGAAAACAGGCCTAACCTTTTCTTCAGAGCCCTGGTACATCTCCAAGCCCTCCTCCACTGCCCCTGCATCAAAGCCCCGTTCACACAGCCGCGAGTGAACAAAAAGATAATCCAGCACCTGGAACATGGGGCCAGAAAAGGGCACCCAGCATGAGGACACAAAAGTTTGAGCATGCAAATAGAATCAAGATAGTCATCTTAATGGTTAGATGAATTAAATGCAGTATTGACAACAACTTCCCACTGATATCTTGTGATTTTATGTAGATTTGCTATTTGTTGGGTGCTGTTGCTTAACTTCCAAGTCTACCGTGGCAACGCAAGTCACTGAATAGACATTTAGTAGGCCATTGGAAATAAGATCCTTGCACCACGCAAGACAAACTTTGTTACACTTCCGTAAATCTCCGTTCCCTGGCTTTTGCGTGAATTACATTTTAATGCCCGTCTTCGGTGATTCTATCTGTGGTTTCCGAAAAGTGTAAATCCTATGGTCCCATCGCTGAGTCATAGTTGTCATGTTAAACATCTTATGTTACCTGTGTGCGGTGCTAGAACGTTTGTCTGAACACATATGAATAGACATCCTTGACATTGCGAGTCCTAACATTGGGTTTTAAATCGGACCTATCTAATATCTTCTCTGACCATTTTTAGCACAGTTCGGGAACATTTGGGATTAATAATGAGGTATCTAAAGACAGTAACTTTTACTGTTTCTAATGAAGTGTGATTGCTGGAAGCATTTCTTATATATATATATGTATATATATATATATATATATATATATGTATATATATAGATATAACCTTATCCCTCTTTCACAGTATTTCAATTCAATACTCCTTATGTTTTAAAATGATTTATACACATCCTCTTTTGTATCACTTTATGCAACCCCTGTTGATAAAAGAAATCCAATGAATTCTACTTGCACTTTTCAAATTCCAGAACTGTTTGCTGTGATGTTGTAAAAGAGTGAATGGAAAACATTTTCAATGTTGATGCTACACTGTTCTGACCATATGTCAACACTTTGCATGGATAAGGAGATGGCATACAGGGTGATATACAAACAAAGTTTAATGCCATATGTACATTTACATTTTGGATTTGGTAAATGATTGGCAACGAAGCAAACTCTCTTTGTGTAACAGCCAACGCATACTTAAACATCTTCATATAACCCATTGTCCATTTAAAAACTTCTAATACAACATTTAATATTTATACTTTAGTTCCGGTACCTTTTGTGGAAAAAACAACCTTACAGGTAGTGTTTTATGCTGCAGACCCTATTCCATCTTTGTGTAACCCTGATTAGCCGTTCAAATAAGTAATACGCTATAAAATGTTTGATACCATGTATATATTCAAGTTCCAGAACACTTAGCCAATTTAGTGAACAGAATTGGTAACTATAATATTTGAAATTACTTTTTCCTTCGACATCCTTCTGTTTTTTTTTTACCTGCAACTGTTTTCACTACTCTACCCTCTTGCTTACATCAAGAAAACACTTTTTCTCACGGACCTTCCCTAGATACATGTGATCTATGATATGAGGGGCCGTGATTAAGTTAGCCTAATGCCGAGTATGTGGTCGATCCTTACCTATGTGCATTGAGACAGTGACTGTGTCAAGCTACTGCAGTATATTTATTAAATACTGTATCGTTTATTATTCATTTGAGTACATCCCTGGATTTAAATCATACTTCACAGACATAGATATGAACACAAATTCTTCTGATCAGTAAGGTATCTGCGTGCTGCACACTTATGAATCGAGACATGTGGACCCCACCTGCTCCACGTTCTGGCCTTGCTTCTGCATGGCCCTCAGGACTCCTTCGTAAGAGTAGCCCATGCTCACGATGGTGTCCACACACTGGCGCTCACTGGGGGAGAGGCTGAGCAGAGCTCCTCCACAGGGCAGGCCGCCAGGCCCTGAGCCGGGGTGGCTCTGTCACAGTACAATCAACTTTAAAACTCAGAAAGGGACATTTAAACCCTACAATCAACTTTTAAACTTGGAAAGGGACACTCAAACCCAACCTTTTAAAAGCTTAGGGGAGTAGAGAAAGAACCACTTGATGTTTTAAATTGGATTTGATGTCGGTCATTACTTAAAAGGGTGAATAAATACAAAACACAAAGATTGCACCAATAGTAAGAAATATGCGACATATCGCCAAGCAAATGCACTTCTACAACATTCACCTGTTTAGGTGCCCCATTGTGGGTGTGGCCTGTGAGATCTGGAGGGACGATGACCTGGGTGGTTTTCTGGAGGGCTGTGGGGCTGCCGTTGGCTATGCTGCGTGGCTGGGTGGGGACTGGGACAGGGAGGGGGCAGTAGCCCACTCGAACAGGGTCACCGTCGCCAGGGTCCGACAGCTTGGGAAATGACAGCGAGCGGATGTTACAGGGCCGGTCGTCCATATCCAGTCCCCCTCTGCCAGGACCCCCCACTCTGTCAATGTCCAGCAAGGCCACAAGCCCATTGGGTTTATGGAGGAAGCCTGGTTTGGCTAAGAGGTTGGTGGTGGTTGTAGAAGGGGGAGAGGGGCTGTTCCCCCGAGACCCTAGCCCAGGTAGTGGGACTTCTGGCGGGGTTATGGAAGGAGGGGGTTGAGGCTGGCTCTGGAGGATGTTGCGGAGTTCCTCGCGGTCGTCCAGAGTCTTGAGCTCCAGCTTGTCGAAGGGGTCCTCCTCCCGCTCAAAGTCGGCCAGGTTAAGGCTCTGCAGCTGCGGGGTGCTGGGCTGGGTGGGCCTGGCAGGGCCTAGGCTGGGGGCGGGCAGCGGCGTGAGGATGGCATTGTGCCGCAGGCCCGCCAGCACAGGGTTCAGTGCTGGTGGAGGGGGGTCGTGCTCCTCCGGGGTAGAGCGGGCTCTTTTCCCGCCCCCTCCATCGTCCTGGGACTGAGGCGAGCATTCCCTGTTGTCCGCCTCCTGCCGTGCAGACAACGCCGCCTCCTCCGCTCTGGCCTCGGCTGCCCTGGCTTCGGCCAACTCCATGCCCCAGTGTACACTGCGTTTTTCCAGGGAGAAATCGTACTGCAGCGGGGAAAAACAGGACGCCGTGTCAGACAAACTGCACCACTGCATTGTGGGAGTCATGTAACACTTATTAATAGTGAGTTTTGGAGAGACTTTGTAATAATGAAAGTTTGCATGCAATGATTTCTGTCCTCTTTGAACTGTGGTGCCAGGGAGGCAGCAAATTAGCTGCCTGCTGTTCACATCAAAGTAATTTCACCATCAAAGGGATAGACCAGAGAAGATGGTATATGTTTCCAGTAACTTAAGGGGTCGGGAAGTTGAAGATGTAAAAACTATGTACATATCCAAACCACAAAATAAGTGTTCCGTCACCTCACGTCAGTGTATCTCCTCCCCAACTCCTACAGCCTTTGTAGACTCACCTGCATCCCAGCCAGCACAGAGTCGCAGTCCGGCAGGCACAAACCGATAGGCAGTCCAACTTTAGCTGGGCAACGGAACTTGTCATTGACCCTGAAGGGAACTTCATCAAGGTAGCTGATGGGTCCTGATGGATGGGGACAAAAGATTCCACTTCAAAACATATTAAGCCAAACACAAGAGTGGATGTTAGGGTGGGAAATATGAAGCGACTGACAGCCAAGCAGCCCCATAGACTCACCATTGTTGTGACTATCTGATCCAGACCTCCTCGCAGCCATTTATAAACTGTAAAAGAAAAAAATATATATATATTAAAATGAGGGGGGTTTAACTTTAGCTACTGTTAAAACAAAAAATATTTGTGTATCCTTCCCTTCCAGTCCTGAAGAAATTGGATCCTGAACATACACTGAAAATAAATAAGAAGTAGCTGGACAGGGTATTGGGCCTGTAGTTAAGCTAGGAACTATAACTTAGTACTATTACCAATACTGTCTGATAGAAAGGACAATCCAAGCAAAATTTCTCAATACACGCTGACGGCAGTAGATGAATAAGTACTTGGCTGGAATGTTCTTTGGTTGTTTTATGTCACAGGACAGGGCCAATGAGCACCGCTTTATTCCGTGGACACAGCGGCCCCTGACATGACATCTCTCTTTGATGGCCAGTTCTTGTAAATACTTTCAATCACTAGAGATATGGAAAACTTAATTTCCTTAAGGCCTTTTTTTTTTATTTATGAGAAGAATCGAGTCACTGTGACACAGTCAAATCTACATGTGCCCTTTGAATAGGTTGTTGTTGTAACAGTTTTGTATTTCTCTACCTCAAGCTTTTGAGTGTTAAATCACATAATCTGGTTATTTGATTGCGTGCTGCCACAATGCCAGCCTTATAAAACAGAGGCAGTACTGTTTCACATTTCCACTGGAACTTGGGTGCTTTGCCGGCTGAGCTTCTTTAGTACAGAATTCTTCCAATTTAAAAAACAGTTTTACTGTAGACGAAGAATGACACTTCAATCACTTCATATTTTACGTAGTTGAATGTTACTTTAAGCATAGTCACAAACTAGTCAAATGAACTGTGCTATCGGGGCAATCGCACAAATAAAAAAAGGCTGGGTGAACTCAAATTCATAGAAGAGCTGATGAAAATCCTAGGTATTGTTCGGCCAACCAGAACTAAGAGCAAGCTGCCCTGATTGTTTTTAAGATTGACAGACACAGGGGTCAGGGCTGCATAGTGCACATAAAAAAATATCCTAAATACAAAAGAAAAGGTAGATTCAAATGTTCTGGATCGAACATAGGGAGAGTAGCTGACGCATTTTTTACATTTTAGCTTGCGTTTGCAGGACTACCATAGATGCTAGAAATCGTTTTCCGATAGCACAAGTTGGGCAGTGTCGGTTATATGAGTGAGTACTTGTTGCAATTACATTATCTATCCATGGTGATAAGGAAAAAGACCACAACAGGCAGGGACTTCAATAACGATTCTGATATGGGACATATTTTCTATTTATGCGTGGTTTAAAGTTATGCTGAAACTACAAGCTGCGCAATCCTGATTATGTAACGTTGATGGGCCGACAACGTACAGTTTGTACTATTCGGTTGTAGTTAGCTAGCTAACTAACGTTAAGGTTAGTTGATGTTCAACGTGCTTTAGAGTTAAAACGTCAGTTCGATTGCTAATGTCACGGGCCATTTCATTTTCAGCTACTGACATTGTAATGAAACGATCCTCTTTTATCTGTCACCCACACCTTAAGCATAGACGAATAAGAGATGACTTATTCGATAAAGCAGCTTTCTAGCTAGAATAGCAAAGCAACGTCATATAACCTTAGCCAACACTGGCCGGACTACCTAGCGACTAACGTCGTTAGGTAGTGCCAGTGTCATTCCCTGCCCTAACTGCGAGCTAGCTACTAAACTAGCTGGTACGAGCACGATGACTGAGCTCGCAATGTATGGTATTGGTGGTCGAGTTAAGAGGATATAATATAACACAAGACTCCTGGGCTAACCACCAGGCTAGCCATAATAAACTGATAAAACAACCATCAGACTTAGTATATGAGTTAACATTTGCAAAGTCAGCCTCAAAGCAACATCTGTGGCCTGTCTTGCTGTGTTGTGTTCTTGTTCGTTTGGCTAGCTCTGTACTACTAGTACCAGTGGTGCCGTTGCTGCCACCGCCCCATAAGAAATAAAGACGGCACATTTAGATTTTTTTTTTTACCAATTTCTGATCCCGTCGATTTTCTCCAAAAACTTGTTCAAGGCTTGAGGAAGACAGCTTTATCCAAGGTGTTCTTTGAATACGTTTTATTCAAATTGAAATCTCTTTCCTGCTTCGTCGTGGGACGCCATCTTGATTTGTCGATCCCTCCGGGATTGTATCTGACGTCATGATTTTACTTAATGACGATATGACATTGTACCGTAGAATTAGAACGTGTAGAATGAACATGGCTGTTCAAGTCAACTGGATCAGGTGGCATATTGTGGTGTCATTTTTGCTTAGAATTAATAAACCTTAAAAATAAAGTGAATCATGTTGCTGCACGTAACAGCAGTCTAGCTGAAAAAGGGCCAGCCATATCAAGGTCTCCGAATTGCCATAAAGCCCGGCTCTCCGTTCGTTCTACTCATTACTAACCTTTTACAAGGAACACTGCCCAACTTGTGCTAAACAATACCTTGTTTAAGGGCTACCATTCAATTTCGGTACCCTGTATAATTTTTCGGATTGGTTTTCTGGTTTCTGGTTTTTGGTTAAACTGGTCAATTCATGAGTTGCTTTCAACCCTGCATTGAAAGCAACTCATAAATATTATTCAATAGCCTACTGAAAAGAACACAACGCACCTTACTGTGACCAAAGTGAGTCACTAACTACTAGGTGGCAAAGCATTTAGACCGAAGGTAAAATTTGTATTTTAATAAGATTTGAGGTTACATTCGGTTATAAAACTATTTGGATGGATGAAGAAAGTGCATGTATGCAAGCTATAAGGTTATGAATTGTGCCTGTTGGCTACACAAATAAACATGAGCCATTAAACGGTATAGGGTGGTTCAAAAGCTTGTGATAAGCACAAGTTGGTAGGCTTAAACAATTCTTTTAAACAATTTTTAAACTGGCCCACTCACCGTGACCTATATGACTCAATCAATTTCAATAATGTGTTAAAATTGACCAGTTTAACCAAAAACCAGAAACCAGAAAACCAACTCGAAAAATTATACAGGGTACCGAAAAGGAATGGTAGCCCTTAAACAAGACCTATTATGCTTTTCCGTATTTTCGGACCTAAACATAAGTATTTTCTGTTTTAAGTATTTTCTGACCTAAACATAAGGTTACAATGTCGGATTTTCATAGGAGCTAAACAGCTTGTTTTAGACGAGGATAAAATAATGTGCCACATGAGACAAATGCGGATTTTTTTAAACTGAATCATGAGAACTACTCTCGGGGAGTCCCAGAATAAAACAAAAAGAGGTTAAATGAGCAAAATAGGTCCTTAAAGCTGCTATAGGTTGCTCTCTGTAGGAGGTGACTTTGGCAGCCCCTACGGCTTGCTTGGTGTAATTAATTGCCCTAACTGTCGCAAAGAAGACGTGCATTTATTTACAATACTGAGTGATCACATGACGACTTGAAGCGAAAAGAAAAAAAACAGCTACGAGCAAACATGTTCACAGACGTGGTAAAGTACGATTGTCGAAGCTTTATATTCACTGAATTTTAATCAATAAACAAATTTGATGTTCATTGAATAATCAGAACTTAGCTGATGCATCCCAGTGACAGTATATTAGTGGACGAAGTGATCTTGACGTCACCCATTGGCTTGTGGACCACCGTTTTGAAGCCTCGAGTTTGGCATTTTGAAAATAGCCATGTTGGTTTCATAGGCCATCGCCATCTTTTTTTTCTAAACCAGAAGTGACGACATTGACCATACTTGGACTAGAGGGTGGGGCTGGGGCGGAGCTGGGAGAAGCGAGGTCTGGAGCCCGTTGCCACGTCTCTATCCCGATTGAGTGTCAATCACAAGGTAGCCACGCCCTAAAACATACCCTGCTTTATCGTCCATTTTAAAATAAATGAATAAATAAAATAAAATGAACTACACCCTCGATGCATCCAAATAAAATGTCAGTGTGAAACTAAGGATTTAGCCCATGTCGATTTGAACATATACCAGAAGAAAACAGTGTTGTTGAAATCAGTTATTCTGTGACATGACAATGAATGTAACTTGATTAGAATTTTAGAATGTAAATTGGGTTAGTAGGTATTTATTTATTACATCAATGATATATGAGTATGAGTGTTTTTCTAATGGTGTTCTAGCTGGTCATAAACGCCAAAGACTGAAAACAAGCTAGCCCCGTAGTATCTAACACAGCCACTGGCAACGCTACGCTAGCCCTGCTCGGTATCACTTTCCGCCCGCCCTAAATCAACTAGCCTTCGATCACCACTATCTAACTGACTATATGATAACAAGGACAGGCGATAATGGCACATTGTTTTAATTTAATAACCAGGCACGTTTTAATTTCGCTGCCTATCGCTAGCACGATCAACGATTATAAGATACCAAAATAAATCTCTTCTTGATTTAGTGACGCACTTCCTTGTGCTGTAAAGAAGTGTGTCACAGTTTTGCCGGAGATCGTATTGTGGCAGACAAAATTAATATAAAATATTGAGACTAAGAGGACTGTTCTGAACTGCGACTTTTTTCATTTTCTTATAGACATTACAACCTGCAATCAGAAGAAATGTATTGATAAGACGTTAATACCAAAAATTTTACCTATAGCAGCTTTAATTGTATATATCACCCGCCTCACCCGGAAAGCTACCTCAATTGCGAACGACACCAGCCACCCAGCACACAGTCTGTTCAGCCTCCTGCCCTCTGGAAGAAGATACAGAAGCCTCCGTTGCCGCACTGCCAGACTCAGAAACAGCTTCATACATCAAGCTGTCAGGGAACTGAATTCTCTCCCAAACACGACCAGGAGACGAGAGGACCAGACGACCACAAGACGAGAGGGGGGGGCCAGAGAACCACAAGACCAGAAAGTGGACCAGGGGACCAGAGGACCAGAGGACCGGAGGACCAGAGAACCGGAGAGCCACAGGACCAGAGGGTGGACCAGGGGACCAGAGGACCGGAGGACCGGAGGACCAGAGGGCGGAGCGGAGGACCGGAGGAGCGGAGGACCACAGGACCAGAGGGTGGAGCGGAGGAGCGGACCAGCGGACCGGAGGACCAGAGGGCGGTGCGGAGGACCGGAGGACCACAGGACCGGAGGAGCGGAGGACCACAGGACCAGAGGGAGGAGCGGAGGAGCGGAGGAGTGGAGGAGCGGACCAGAGGACCAGCGGACCGGAGGACCAGAGGGCGGAGCGGAGGAGCGGAGGACCACAGGACCGGAGGAGCGGAGGAGCGGAGGACCACAGGACCAGAGGGTGGAGCGGAGGAGCGGACCGAAGGACCAGAGGGCGGAGCGGAGGACCACAGGACCACAGGACCAGAGGGAGGAGCGGAGGAGCGGAGGAGTGGAGGAGCGGACCAGAGGACCAGCGGACCGGAGGACCAGAGGGCGGAGCGGAGGACCGGAGGAGCGGAGGACCACAGGACCAGAGGGTGGAGCGGAGGAGCGGACCAGAGGACCAGAGGACCAGAGGACCAGAGAGGACCAGAGAGGACCAGAGAGGACCAGAGAGGACCAGAGGACCAGAGGACCAGAGAGGACCAGAGGACCAGAGAGCACCAGAGGACCAGAGAGGACCAGAGAGGACCAGAGGACCAGAGGACCCCAGCTTGATTCTTCCCAGTCAAAACCACCAACACCCTCTGGATGGACACTGAACACTGAACACATGGACTAGCTAAATCCAGCTCAGTTTAACAGCAGCACTGGTAGTCTGCACTACCACAACCATAACTTATACATCAACTTATGCTGCTAACCTAACTTATATATACTACAAACAAACTTACAGTGACATATGCTGCTACCCCTAGCAATACATTGTAGACTATACACTTCTGCATATATATATATATATATATATATATATATATATATATAATTTTATTGGACATCTTTTAGTTTTAGTATATATGTCTTACCTGTGTTTGAATGTGCACTTTATATGTTTACCGCAAGAGCATGGGAAACGTCTTTTCGATTCCTTTGTATGTCTCGACATGTGAAGTAATTGACAATAAAGCTACTTTGAATGGAAGGGTGGAGGGGATAGGGGAAAAAGTAGATGGAATTAAAAAAATTAAAAATTGTCGATGGAGCGCGCACGGTAAACGTAACCAACAACGTCAAAGACACGCGCAATGGTAACCGGAAGCATTGGTTGAAGGGAAGTAGAATCGATCAAATTAATTGTTGTTCGCAAGCGTAAGTTGTCGTGGACGACCGTTTTTGCAAAAGTACACTGTGAAATACTTTTGAAAGGTATCTCAATTGTCACTTAAGTGGAGCGAATGTTCATGAGGCGAGAAGCTGATCCATTTTTGTTCGAACTAACTCGGTAGGGGCTTAGCTTTAGCTGACGTGTGGAGAAGTTGAGTCTGCCAGATAGAGAGCAGATAAACAAACATAAACAACTACAGATCAGCTGAGCGCTTCTCTGAACGAACGACACGGAGAAATGTCTGAAGGAACAATTTCTTGCCTTTGACCCCAAGAATGGTTCAACATTGTTTATGTCATCTGTAAACATCGGGTCACAAAGAATTGAACGATATAGCACGAGGACTGAAAATTTATTCCTATGAGTCTCCTTTTCAGGATATAGCATAACATGGATAGTATACGCCAGTGTTGACTTGTTGATGGTTTAAACATTGCCAACACATATAGCTATATCCTATCCCCCTGAACAAGTACAAGAAGAGAGGTAATTATAATTTTCAGAATATTTTTGTCATTACTGTCAAAGGCCTACAGGAGCCTGTAGGCCAAGGTTATAACAACAGAATACTTATTCACTTGGTAGTCTGATTCTTGTTTTACATCAGAGTTGTTGTAGTCTAATTGGTTAATATGTAACAAGGAAGGCCTTGTCTTGAAGGGCTAGCACAAGAATTGCAGTGATAGAAAAATTTGACAACATTTTAAGGATTTTTGAAAAGGTAGCTCATATGCCACAACATCAGAAGAATTTTTAAGGGAATTAATCCCATCGCAAAAGGGTGCACTAGAATGATTTCACCTGCTTACAACAACATTGTTCCAATATTTGAACAGATCTAACAATATATCCCCTCCTCTCTCCTTTTGTGATGCCCTGGTGTCAGACGTGGGATCAGCATGGCCCACCAGGCAACCCCTAGTTCTCAGAAAGCCCTGATGATGGAGCTGAAGTCGCTGCAGGAGCAACCCGTGGAGGGCTTCCGCATCACTCTGGTGGAGGAGTCCGATCTCTACAACTGGGAAGTGGCCATCTTTGGGCCCCCAAACACGCTTTATGAAGGGGGCTACTTTAAGGTGAGGCCAAGGGGAAAACCTACAGAGGACCAGGTTGGTGCTATGTCCAAGTCTAATTTACCCCAGCAACATCTTTGTATTATTGCTGGTGTAAATTATAACTGGATGTCCGTGTCAAAAGTGTTTTTAAATCACACAAGTGTGCTTTGTTAAAGCGACCTGTTCTGCTCTCAGGGAATTTATAGATCTGAATATTCGGCTCATCCGTTATTTGGTCTGACTCTTTCTAGTCTTCTCCTTGCTCTAAAGCTATCCTTCTGTCCGGCCTCCCTGCCTTTGCTGTATGAATGCTGTGTTTCATATTGCTATTTTTAGCCATGGACAGATATAAATGGCATCTCAGCACACAGAGAGAGAGGGAGGAAAAGGGAGTGCATGCAGAGTCTCGTCTCCTTTACCTCCATGCGTTATACTTATTCAGAGAAACTGCTTTACACAGCGTTAGCTGTACAGGGAGCGTGCTGAAAATGATAGTCAAGCAATGGCAAGAGTTTATGAAGTGGGAGTTTTGGGGTAATTTTTGTTCTGTTGACTGACTTTTTCTGGCTAATTCTTTTTTTTTTTTTTTTTTCATGAATGGGATCCACTGTAGCATTCTGTGTATCCTGTCAGTGTTGCGGGACTGCTAGCACTATGAGAGTGGTAACTTACCTGGCTAAAGAACATTGTGTTCTCAGCTATCCAGCATTCGTCTGTTTTGAAATCAAAATCTTTCATTCAGAGAGGTTCTTCTAGCCTAAAAGGATGTAAAGTGTTGTGTTAGTGTGTTCAAAACGTCATAGATTTACCTTTTTCCGTCACTGCATGCTGGTTGACACAAAATTTGGACTGTTCCTAACAGTTTTGCACTGAAGTTACTGTGTTCTACACCAAGATACTTTGTGGTTTTCCAGTGCTGGCACGTCCCCATAACTAGTTGCTGTAAAGAAAAATACAAAATATATCTGATACAAACACAGGAGTTACAAACAACCAATTTTTATGACTAATGAGATGCAATATTATACAAGAAATATTTTGACTGATTTCTTCACCATGTTTTTCTTATTAAAAGAAAACCTTGGCTTTTGGTTGTAGTTAAAAGCTGCTTTAGGATATCTGCATGACTTTTTGGTCTTCCTCTTGCCTAGGCTCACATCAAGTTCCCAATCGACTACCCTTACTCCCCACCTACCTTTCGTTTCCTCACCAAGATGTGGCATCCCAACATCTACGAGGTAAACGTTAAAGTAATGTCCTGATGTTCAACCTATCTACATTATTTGTTCCCTTTAGCAAGCAGAGTCTGTGTATTCATCTAAAAAAAATATTATCGCGATTTATCGCAATCGCAATACTCTGATCAACATGGGATTGGACAAAATCTCGTGGCTTTGTGCAAATGTATTTATTATTAGAAATCAACAACAAAACAAATATTGTCCAGACACCCTCACAGGTACTGCATTTAGCATTAAATTATGCTCAAATCATAACATGGCAAACTCAAGCAAAATTTGACATTACTTAGCAATAAGGAAGTATCTCACACAATGTAGTGTGTCCAACCTTTTTTAAGCATTTGCACAAAACAACGGACTGAAACAATCCAGGGACCGACACAGGTCAATCATTTACCAATATACTCAAATCAATGGCAAACTCAAGCCCAAGAAACAATGCATCCCAAAAAAACGGACTAATTGTACAACAGGTACATTGGTCAGATACATGTTCTATTAGGCTACTTGACTATAGAATGTATTTGACTTACAACCCATGAACGGCTAGACTCCTTCGTCCTATTGATGAGCAGTTATAGATTAAAGAGACCACTCGTGAACAGGTCTGGTGCAAATTGGCTGCCATGGCATCATCCAGGTGGGTGTTGTGCATTGACGACTTAACTGTGAATATGTGTAAGTGCTTTGGGTGTCTAGAAAAGAGCAATCAATTATTATTACTCGTACACTATCAAGCGTGACCTGCCGCCAGCGATTTGCTTCAGGGCTAACATGGCTGTATGCATTAGCTGTGTGCTTGGTAAGTAAATTAGACTACATGTTTGCCGGTTCTTGACCCATTTGGCCCGGGTTTATAGCGGAACTTCCCACTCAAATTCCCACTCACACTACATATATATATATATATAAACACACACACGGTTGACTGAGTGTATGCCTGTTATATTTATGTATCTCATACATCTTTCATGTAAAGATGGCCAGGGTAAATGACTTGGTTGTACATGTTTGTGTGTGTGACCAGAATGGGGATGTGTGTATCTCCATCTTGCATCCGCCTGTGGACGACCCCCAAAGCGGAGAGCTGCCCTCGGAGAGGTGGAACCCGACCCAGAACGTCAGGTAACCATGTATCAATAGCACAGCACCTCTCTGATTTGTGAAGACCTTGGGAAAACAGTTGTTGATATTTGTCACTCTGGAACGCAGCCCAAACTATTTTCAGACTATGGGGCTCCATCAAACCTCAGCCAGACCAAAATAGTACGATAGAAATGTTGGTAGTTCATCTTTGCAAGGGTTTCTGTCCCAAATTATTAAAAAAGCTAGTAGTAAAATCATCCAGGAAGTTATGGTAGATACTGTATAGACAGCCAGGCGATACTGTATAGACAAAGTCAATGTTCAGTCATCTTAATCTAGTCTTCATGATTCCAAAATGGGATTAAGGTGTCACTAGCAATGCACAAAAAATGTAAAGATCATGAACATTTGTTAGTGCTGCTTGTCAAGTTTTCCATGACTTCATGTTATCTGCCTGAACCTTCGAGGATATCTCCAATTATTTAAAGACAAAAATACTAGTTCTTATGTTTTTCTACTGCCACTTTAGAAACACTCAATTTGGCACTAGGACTGTTCCTTATCAATGGACCTATATCGTTAAAATCTCCTGACACAATTGAAATAACAGCCGCAAAAACCTTTACAAACTACTTGTGTCCCCTTTTAAAATGAAAGCACATACTATAGCTACACTAACTGTCTGTCTGTCTCTGTCTGTCTGTCTGTCTGTCTGTCTGTCTGTCTGTCTGTCTGTCTGTCTGTCTGTCTGTCTGTCTGTCTGTCTGTCTGTCTGTCTGTCTGTCTCTCCAGGACTATCTTGCTGAGTGTGATATCTCTGCTGAACGAGCCCAACACCTTCTCTCCAGCTAACGTAGATGCCTCGGTCATGTTCCGCAAGTGGAGGGACAGCAAGGGCAAAGACAAGGAGTATGCTGAGATCATCAGGTACACCATAGACTCTATAGAATATTCCACAAGTAGTATGCTGAGATCATCAGGTACACCATAGACAGTAGACCCTATTCCACAAGGAGTATGCTGAGATCATCAAGTACACCATAGACTGTGTAGACTATTCCACAAGGAGTATCCTGAGATCATCAGGTATACCATAGACTCCAGTGTTTCCTCTATGAATTTTTTCTGCAGCAGGGGTAAAGAGTTTTGTTGCAGGCTACCTTCGTGGTGCGCGCGGCGGTCGGAGTCGATATCAATAGGAATGTTTTAGCAGTCGAATCAGGCTCCTTTGATCAATTCGTCGATTAGTCGACTAATCGGGGTCACCCGTACTTATTTGACACAGTACTAACAGAGATCACTGTGATTGTATTTTTATTTCATTTTAGAGACAACACTGTAACGTCACTTTATTTTTCTCGTAAAAAAAAACAAAACACAACAGCTTTAAGGCTCTGTCGTAGGGAGTTTAACAGTTTTTGAATTTCGGAGCCTTCTAACCGCGTCCAAAAACCACTAAGTCCTTTGACGCTATTTTCAGAGTACACGTTTTCAAGATTGTACCCTTAATTTAGGCAAAAGATTATATACAGTGTAAAGCCAATGCGTTTTCCCATAGATCTATCTCAAAATATACAGTCCCCTCCAAAAGTATTGGAACAGTAATGCCAATTCCTTTATTTTTGCTGTAAACTGAAAGCGTTTGGGTTTGACACCAAAAGATGAATATGAGACAAAAGATCAATATGTCAGCTTTTATTTCCAGGTATTTTCATCTGGATCTGATAAACAACTTAGAAGATATCATTATTTGTAAAGGAACACCACATTTTTTGTTGAGCAAAAGTATTGGAACATGTGACTAACAGGTGTGTTTTGTTGCCCAGGTGTGTCTTATTATATTTATTATTCAAACAATAAATAACACTGAATGTCTAGGCTCAGTTTCAGATTCTGGTTTTGCCTGTGCAGACTGCAGTTATAGTAATCAACATGAAAAGCAGAGAACTGTCTATGGGTGAAAAGAAAGCAATTGTGAAGCTAAGAGAAGATGGGAAATCAATCAGAGCCATTGCACAGACACTAGCCATAGCCAGTACAACAATTTGGAATATCCTCAGGAAGAAACAAACTACTGGTGTACTAAGTAACAGACATCGAACGGGACGACCAAGGAAAACAACAGCAGTTGACGACAGAAACATTGTCAGAGCTGTGAAGAAAGACCCTAAAACTACTGTTGGTGAGATCAACAACAACCTCCAGAGGGCAGGAGTGAAGGTTTCAGAATCCACTGTTCGCAGAAGACTTCATGGACAACAGTACAGAGGCTACACCAGAAGATGCAAGCCATTCATTAGCATAAAGAATAGGAAGGCCAGGCTGGATTTTGCCAAAAAGTACAGAGACGAGCCTCAAAAATTCTGGGAAAAAGTTTTATGGACTGATGAGACGAAGATTAACTTCTACCAGAGTGATGGAAAGGCTAAGGTTTGGAGAAAAAAATGATCTGCTCATGACCCCCAAAACACAAGCTCATCTGTGAAACACGGTGGAGGTAATGTGATGGCTTGGGCTTCAATGGCTTCTTCTGGGACGGGCTCATTAATCTTCATTGATGATGTAACACATGATGGCGGCAGCAAAATTAATTCGGAAGTCTACAGAAACATTTTGTCTGCCAATTTAAAGAAGGATGCAACCAAACTGATTGTGAGATCCTTTGTCATGCAGCAAGATAATGACCCTAAACACACTGCAAAAGCAACAAAGGAGTTCATCAGGGGCAAGAAGTGGAAGGTCCTAGACTGGCCAAGTCAATCTCCAGACTTAAACCCTATAGAGCATTCTTTTTACCTTCTTAAAAGGAGACTGAAGGGAGAAACCCCCCAAAACAAGCAACAACTGAAAGAGGCTGCAGTGAAAGCCTGGAAAGGCATAACAAAAGAAGAATGCAAAAGTTTGGTGATGTCCATGGGTCACAGGCTTGATGCAGTTATTGAAAGCAAAGGATTTGCAACAAAATATTGAGTCTTATTCACTTAAATCCATTTCAAGTCTATCTGTTCCAATACTTTTGCTCATCTAAAAATGTGGTCTTTCTTTTCAAATAATGATATCTTCTAAGTTGTTTATCAGATCCAGATGAAAATACCTGGAAATAAAAGCTGACATATTGATCTTTTGTCTCATATTCATCTTTTGGTGTCAAACCCAAACGCTTTCAGTCTACAGCAAAAATAAAGGAATTGGCATTACTGTTCCAATACTTTTGGAGGGGACTGTACATAATTTCGCTCACTGTAAACAGTAACGTCAAAGTCAGTCGTATAATGTTTTGGCTTTCTGGCGACTTCAGTTGGCAACATGGAAGTAACAACTCAGCAAATTTGTAAACCTTTTTTTTTTACACTAAAACTGGGACTTTTAGAAAAACTGGCAATCTATAAATTATTTTTTATTGATAAACGTTTACTATGTAACATAAAATCGGAACATTTAATTGTTTAATCACTTGATTTAAAAACAAAACGGGAAATTGGCCTGCCTTTGACCTGCCTACTGTACTAGTACTACTACTAGCTAGCTAGCTAGCTAAAATGATTTAAACCGGGGTTCCCAACCTTTTTGGACTTGTGACCTCACTTTAATGACACAAAACTCTGGGGACCCCAGACATTCAAAACAGATAATATATTTTTTTTTAAACAGGCTATTTAAACAGTTGGTAATACTATTTTGTAGTAAACATTCATTTTAGACCACATTTAGGCTATTTCATGTATAATCAGGAGGAGTATGAGCTCATTTTCCAGCATATTTAGTTTGGTAAACAGGCATAGCATATAACACAGTGGATGAGTGATGGTGCGATAAAAAATGACATGACAAGTATGCTTATACTTATGATTATTATGTTATTATTACTTATTATATTTATTATCACAACTATTTATTATTATTATTATTATTATTATTATTATTGACTGGTTTCTCTTAACCCACTATATTTAATGGGACGGTTGAGCTTGCACATTTTGCTACAGCCGTTCAAAGTTGGGTGGCGTGGTAGACAGCGCACATCTCATCTCTGTCGTTACAGCCAGTCGTGAACGGTACTTTGATTTCATGCACACAAGAGCACTAAATCCTGCTTCACATAGATATGTGCTTCCAAAAGGAACCAAAAGTTTTAAAGCACACTGTGAGATCTCTGGGTACTCATCTCTTGCTCCAAACCAAAATCATCTCTGTGGAACACTGGTCATCGATGCTGTTGTCAGTTAGAAACGTGCCTAGCAGAGGGAAAGGGGTGAAGTTTTTTTTGGAAGGCTTTCTCTCCAGAATGCGAGTTTCCCTCTGAATCCATCAATACGGTCACTCATCTGCATGACATTGTTGTTTTCCCCCTGCATGCTTATGTTAAGTTCATTAAGTTTTCCAAAGACGTCCGTAGCATATGCAAGGAGGCAAATGTTTTGCTGGTCACACAGAAAGTTGACAAAATCATTTTTTCTCACCTCTCACCTGGAAAACAACAACAGTTCATTTCTCAACTTGAAAAATCGCTCCAGCACCCTACCTCTCGACAACCACCGTGCTTCAGTGTGAAAGAGCAAATTGTCGTATTCAGAGCCCATTTCACCGCATAGTTTGGCAAATAGGCGTGCACGCAATGGACGCGGCTTGATGTAATTGACAATAGTTACGAGCAGCTGCAATACTCAGTTCCTTGGACGCCAGTTGCTCACGATGAATCATGCAATGATTCCACACTACAGAGGGCGCAAGTTCCATGATTAACGTCCGCCGTCGCCGTCCCCCCATAGACGGAGCCCCGTCTGTGCAAAATCCTACCATGCCCTCCCATGGAATATTGTTTTTCTCCATATAACTGTGGAGGACCTCGTACATGGCCTTGGCAGTCTCATGTTCAGGAAGAGGGAGACAGTACAAAATATCCTCGTGAATAGCATTTTCCATCATATAACGAACAAATGTGAAAACATGGGCATTTTTTCCTTCAGTGCTGATATCCATTTGCAGAGCATAGGCTGGGGAATTTCAAAGTCGTTGTGTTAGCGATCGCATCTATCCTTCTTTTCACGGTGTTATCAGAGAATGGTATTGACTTGAGTTTTTGCGCTTCTCCCTCCCCACACGTCGTTTTTACCAATTCAACGGCAGCTGGCAATATTACGGTCTCCACAATGCTATGTTGCTTCATAGCCTTTGCAACAAGATAGCTCACCTCAAAAGATGCTTTCAAGGCTCGCTCACTGACAGTCATTGCATTTCTGAAGTACGCTTGCTGCTTATTCAGCTCGGCATACTTATTTTCGAAGAATGATTTAGGTTTTCCGACATATTCTTTATGTGATGTCTCAAAATGTCTTTTGAGCTTGTTGGGTTTCATGCTCTCGGTAGACAGGACGTTACAACACAGCAGACGTGGGCTTTTCCTCGTTGTTCTCAGTAATGCTAACATCCCTACTGAAGGAAGTTTTCATCGTACTTTCTCCGTCTTTTAGATGACTGTTTCTCGGTCTCACTGATGATGTGGTCGGGGTCGCAGGTCGGCGAATAAATCTTAACATTTTCTTTCTTATATTTCTTATATTATTTGCTATATCATTTTCTGTCACTGATTGATTTCACACCGTTTATGTTTGAGCGCGGGAATGCAGGTAGCCTGGTTACGTTTGATTGCGTGAATAAGCAATATATGCCATCATCATCATCATCATCATCATCTTCGTCCGCTTATCCGATCGGGTCGCGGAGGTAGTAGTTCCAGCAGAGAGCCCCATCCTTCCCTTTCCCGGGCCACATCCGCCAGCTCTGACTGGGGGATTCCAAGGCGCTCCCCGACCAGCATGGAGATATAATCCCTCCACCTGGTCCTTGGTCTGCCCCGTGGCCTCCGCCCAGCTGGACGTGCCTGGAACACCTCCCTAGGGAGGCGGCCAGGTGGCATCCTAACTAGATGCCCGAACCACCTCAACTGGCTCCTTTCTACGCAAAGAAGCAGCGGATCTACTCCGAGTCCCTCCCGGATGACTGAACTTCTCACCCTATCTCTAAGGGAGAAGCCAGCCACCCGCCGGAGGAAACTCATTTCGGCCGCTTGTATCCGTGATCTCGTTCTTTCGGTCATGACCCATCCTTCGTGACCATAGGTGAGAGTAGGAACAAAGATAGACCGGAAGATTGAGAGCTTTGCCTTTCGGCTCAACTCTCTCTTCGTTACAACGGTGCGATACAGCGACTGCAATACCGCTCCCGCTGCTCCGATTCTCCGGCCCAACTCACGTTCCATTTTCCCATCACTCGAGAACAAAACCCCAAGATACTTAAACTCCTTCACTTGGGGTAAGGACTCATTCCCTACCTGGAGTAAACACTCCATCGGTTTCCTGCTGAGAACCATGGCCTCAGACTTGGAGGTGCTGATCTTCATCCCAGCCGCTTCACACTCGGCTGCAAACCGATCCAATGAGTGCTGAAGGTCGCAGGCCGATGGCGCCATCAGTACCACATCATCCGCAAAAAGCAGTGACGTGATCCCAAGCTCACCAAGCTGCAGCCCTCCTCCCCCGCGGCTGCGCCTTGAAATCCTGTCCATGAATGTCACAAACAGAATCGGTGACAAAGCGCAGCCCTGTAGGAGACCAACCCTCACTGGAAACGAGTTTGACTTACTGCCGAGAACCCGGACACAGCTTTCGCTTTGGGAGTACAGAGATTGGATGGCCCTAAGTAGTGACCCCCTCACCCCATACTCCCGCAGCACCTCCCACAATAGCTCCCTGGGGACCCGGTCATACGCCTTCTCTAAATCTACAAAACACATGCAGACCGGATAGTCATACTCCCAGGCCCCCTCCAGGATCCTTGCGAGAGTAAAAAGTTGGTCCGTTGTTCCACGCCCTGGTCGGAAACCGCATTGTTCCTCTTCAATCCGAGGTTCGACTATCGTCCGGACCCTCCTTTCCAACACCCTAGAGTAAACTTTCCCGGGGAGGCTGAGTAATGTGATGCCCCTATAATTGGCACACACTCTCCGGTCCCCCTTTTTGAAGAGGGGAACCACCACCCCGGTCTGCCACTCCTTAGGTGCTGTCCCTGACCTCCACGCAATGTTGATGAGACGTGCATTTAATATGGACTCGGTTTTTGATGAGGGGAAATTAAAATGCTCAAATTTAGGATATGCTTGGTTTTAAATTGTTAGTTATTTGTATTGAATAATTTTCATTATTATTTTAATAATTATTATTTGTATTGATCAATTATGCTACTAGAAATTTCAGACGACCCCATTTCAATTCCATGCGACCCCAGGGTTGGGGAACCCCTGATTTAAACTGTTAAATCTATGCACCTTAACGTTACCTTTTTTCTTCACCGGTAGTTCTGTTTGACAGCGCGCTTTTGTTTATTTGGTTGTCATGACTTCGCGAGTGATTGACATCTTGTCATTGTTGCAGTTGTTCATCCTCAAAGCCGAGAAGAGCGTACGACTGACTGTTCGTTAGACTTAGAGGAGAGTTCAGTGGAGCTCCAGTCTGCATGTAATTGCGACTTAATGACATTTCGTAAAATTCTGATGCAGCAGCGGCGGCAATAATTTAGCAGCGGCGGGCCGCCGCCGCTATATACATATAGCGGAAACCCTGGACTCTATTGACTATTCCACAAGGAGTATGCTGAAATCATCAGGTACACCATAGACTCTATATATTCCACAAGGAGTATGCTGAGATCATGAGGTACACCATAGACTCTATAGACTCTATTCCACAAGGAGTATGCTGAGATCAAAAGGTACACCATAGACTCGATAGACTCTATTCCAGTACAGTTCTGATGTTATGCAATGCTATACTTTGGTCAGTGACAAAACTAGCCATTAGCATTGAATTTTCGGTAGCAAATGAGATACCATTTTGATGGATAAAATGTATTGCTAAATTAGCTTTGTAAAACGTGTGTGCATGATCATAAGCACAGTGACAGGAGTGCAAAGACCCTGGTTTATTGAATTGAAGTAAAACAAAATGTATAATATTTGGTAATCAGCAAATCAACTAATTCATATAGAAATGTGTATGATGTGGTGATAATGTATCACAAAATATGTTGGAAACCACACTGTAAAAACAAAAATGTCTAAAACCATTGCAATATTGTATAAAACTAAAGATATCCTGGATCAGAGGTTTCTATATATACTGTATTTTACTCTAATAGTTCCATTCATTACCTATTGTTTGGAGATATGAGGAAACATTATGCTACAGAAGAGAGCTATAAGAATAATAAAATCGATTGGATTATTATGACCCAATCAATCCATGTAATTTAATGCCTTATTGTTTCTTACTTATTTCTACAAAATTATAAATAATTACAGAATTAAATGACTAGTACTGCAGAGACAAAGAACTAAACTAAGGCAGGGCTTAAATACGAAAAAGGGCAACCCAAAAACCAATGAAATACAGGGAAACCTGAACTAGATAACGGGGAACAAACAGTAATCAATCGGGCTCAAATGGTGCTCCAAAGTCCAGGCCGTGACAGGACTCTCCCCTCAAGGCGCGGCACCCGAAGCGCCGTAAGACCAAGAAATGGGTGGACCAGCACAGATTCCCGAAGCATCCTTCTTCTGGTGGACGGAGCTGGTGCGGAGCCTGGAGCTCAGGAGAGACCAAGCACTGGACACTGCCCCCTTCAGCCAGACTGAATCTGTGCTTCTGGCAGCGGTGAGGCCAGAGACCGCCCCCTTCGGGCGGACGTGGCTGGCACTGGAGCAGAGGCCCGGGGCTGTGGCTCTCCTCCAGGAGAAGCCCAGACTGCCCCCACCCAGGAGAGGCCTCGAGCAGGGGAGCCGCCCTGACCTGGAGAGGGTCCTCGGGAGCCTGGAGATTGGCCTCGGCCACGTGCACAGGGGTCTCGGGAGCATGGAGCCGGGCCTCGGATTTTCCCCTCTGAAAAGTTCTGGGACCGGGGCCGGGGCGGGGGAACTGGTGCGGCCCTGGAAGGGGGCAAGGACTGCGACGCAGCTGGGGCGACTTAACCCTGGTGAGTCGACTCAGGAGCCAGAGAAGCCAGGGGAGTCAACTCAGTGGGGACAACCACGGGCTCTGCAACAGGCTCTGCAACAGGCTCTGCAACAGGCTCTGCAACAGGCTCTGCAACAGGCTCTGCAACAGGCTCTGCAACAGGCTCTGCAACAGGCTCTGCAACAGGCTCTGCAACAGGCTCTGCAACAGGCTCTGCAGGGACGGCAAGCTTTGCTGGCACAGACTCTAAGGCTTTAGGGGAGGCCAAAGAGTCGACCCGGCTAGATTGGGCAAGTGAACAAAAAAACATTGAGGTTGAACCCTGACACATTAGTATGGTGGCAAACTAATACGAACTTGTTTTCTTTGCATCATTCAAGGTTTGAAAACACTGCGTCTATTTTGTTGTTTTGACCATGTTAAATATCAAATCAAATCAAATCAAATCAAATCGATTTATATAGCACATTTCATATACATTGGCAATTCAATGTGCTTTACACAAAGCAAGCAGAAACATACAAGGAAGAAATAATACCTAGAAACGAATAAAAACAATTAAAGAAACTCAAAACAGTCAAATGAGACAAAGTTGTCTTACAGACAATTAGATACAGAGGCTTACATGTCACCTTCGCAGGTGCGTGAATTTAATGTTTGAGGGAACATGTTTTTCATTAAGTATTGCGCACATGCGAAGGACAAAGTCGAAAAAAATAATGCATTTAAAGGTAAATGCGGATTTGGATAAACTCAATGACACCCTTAAACTATGTGCCATAAAACATGGAGTCCTTTTCTTCACAAAACTTTACATGTTATAGTGAACATTAATGTTCAATCAGTTGTTCATTTTGGCTGAAAAAACGATTCTACGTTCCACTTTGGCCGGTGCCATCTTGACCCTGTACTCCAGGTTAATATTAAGAAGGGGCAACATTAAACAAATGAGAATTTGTCTCTTCAAAAACCTCTGGACCTTTTTTTAATCTATTTCTTGTCACCCAACAGGAAGCAGGTTCTGTCCACGGCAGCGGAAGCGGAGCGCGACGGTGTCAAGGTGCCTACTACGCTGGCGGAGTACTGCGTCCAGACCCGTGTGCCCTCTCAGGACAGCACCTCGGACCTGCTCTATGACGACCTCTACGATGACGACATGGAGGAGGAGGAGCAGGATGATGACGACGAGAGTGAGCTGGAGTCTGGAGGCGAGGCAGGCGGAGAGGAGGGCGCGACACGACGCTATGACAACCAGGACGACTCTGGCAATGAAGACTCATGATGACCTCAACCACCATGACGGTTGACCCCATTTAACCCCAGCCTGGCTATTCACACAATCTATTGCATTCAACTCTCAAAAGGTGTGTGTGTGTGTGTGTGTGTGTGTGTGTGTGTGTGTGTGTGTGTGTGTGTGTGTGTGTGTGTGTGTGTGTGTGTTGGCTCAGCAGTTCTGTTCCTCGCTCTGAGGGACACACTTTATTTCTCTGGCCCTCCATTCTTCCGGATAGTTCTTTTTGTCTGTCTGCCATTGTGGCTCACTTTTTCTCCTCTCATCTCACCCTTTCTGCTTGTCTCTCTGTCTTTACTTGTCCGATTCTTCCCTATCTCTCCTTCACTGCCAGCCAGTCTCTCTTTCATTTATTTTCCCTCACTCTGTCTTAACTTTATGTTTGCTTGGAATCAGTTAGATCAGCTGCTCTGCCTCCCCAAAAACCCAACCATCTTAAGCCTGGTTTATGCTTCTGCATTGGCGGGGCTGCGAACATTCACGAAGCGTCGTTCACTGACGTTTGCACAGCAATTTGGCTACATGCTTCCGTGGGTTCACTAGGGAGCAGTGTCACATTTACTAATCCAGAAATTACAGAAAAAAACTGATAAAGAAAACAGATATGGACCGTCACCTATAGTGACTTCACTATTTTTGTAGTTTTGTTTTTTTTTGCAGAGGGGCCGTACAATTTTCAGTTTTTGCAAATCTTGTCTGCAATTGGCTCTTCAAACTGCTCCATTTTTCATGTCATGGCGATCTGTGTGTTTTCCAACCACAATGTTACCGGATATCTTCTCGCTTCCTTTTTCCTTCCCTGCTCAACCAATCAGCGATTGTGTGACGCACTGGAGAAAAAGCTAGGCGTGATGTGCTGTTAGGATTCGGAGGACTGCACAGTGTGCGCGTCCGCGAGCCTCCGCGAGCTACGCTTACCCAGAAACCCCTGCTCTGCGTAGCGACGCAGAGACGTTTGCGTGCTACAAGCATCTACCAGCCTTTGTCCTTCATATCTGTCCTCTAGACTCCACCGAGCTGTACGACCCCCTCTGTCACCCAATCATGTCCAGCCGGCCTGCTGTGGCTCTCTCTCTGCCTCTAAACCTCAGGGCCTCCACGGACTCTCACTAGGGAGCAAACTCAACTCTCCGCAAGCTCCTCATCCCCACCTCGTTGTGTGGCTGGCTTCTATGGGGGCAGGGGGTGTATGTAGAGAACAAACTGAACTGTGAAATTGCTACCAATTGCTGCACCATATTAAGATTGTGCGGTTGGTGTTGCCCTTTTTTTTTTGCTGACGCTTTTTCCGAGGTTGTGATTTGATTATAGCACCTAATGTGGGATCATTTTTAGCCCAGTATGCTATTATTGTACACCTCAAAAGGACTGACGAAAAGAAGGTGGTTCATGGCTGAGCAGAAATAAGAGTGTGCCTGGATCACCAGGAACATGGTTATGGAGAGGAACTTACAGCTGAGGACATGCAAGATGGACTCCATGTTTGTGGTTATGTGTAAGACATTTGTTGCCATTTATGTTTGTTCTTTGAGTTGGTGTGAACTCCACTTTTCCATCATTTTACTCATTAGTACACCTCAACCTATTTTATAAAAGCACTTAGTTAGATTTAATGCTTTGAATTCTACTCACAAAACACAGCTTTAGTTTTGCATTGTATAAAGGTACAAAATACATCAACTACAAAACTGTTTAAAATGGCATCTCTGAAATTGTAAGGTGTCGCTCCAACAACGGGACAAACCATAGTCCCAGTTCTCCAGTTTGAAACTGATTATTATTATTATTATTATTAACTGTATTTTACAACTACCAACGGAATGTACGATGTTGTTTTACAAATTGATGGACCTCAAGCCAAGGAAAATCTGTTTTACAGCCACCAATGTACCTACACCCAGGATAGCCCCATTCTGGAGTTACACTTTCCTTTCTAATATATTCTATTCAAGAGAAATGTGGGAAACAGGGCTAAATGTGTCCCACTTAAGCTTTTCTTCACTTCACAATGACTGGTTTTCGGGCCGGGGGTCAAAATTTGATGGAATCTGCTAACAGGCCGATCCATGAATGAATATGATGTCATGCACCTAGGAGGAGGAAAGACTGACGAGGAGTAATGTGGGTTACTTCCGACATTGTGATGTCATTTCTTCAACTTTGTCTTTCATAGAATAGAATAACATAGAATAGTGATGGCTTTTGATGTGGAGTGCACAATACAATTAAACCAACTGCCCTTCAAACACCAGGTCAGATGTTAAGTCATGGAACTGAACAAGGTATACTTAAGTGCTTAGGTAAAGATTTGGGGTTAGGACTGACCTACCCTTTAATTAAATGAAAGACCGTTTATTATCTGTTTTGGCGGTTTGAGTTCAAATACAGCAGGCCTGGCCAAAAGTTCTGTTGTTTTATAACCCCTTGCCTTGTTTGAAAAGAAGTCCACCAGAAAGCAAGTGGAGGAGGTGTATTTTAAGTGTACCATCCAATAGCAGACAGCCAGGAGAATTGGATGTTCATCTTGAGTCCTCATAAGAAACCTTTCTTTCACAAGGACCATGTTTTAAACTGTTGCCATGTTGTTAAGGAGTCGGACAACAGTGCACTTACTATTGTATCTTTAAATCAACGTGACTGTGTGTGCTAGAGATTTTAAATGTACACCAATTTATAGATGCTCATTTCCCCTCCAGGGACAGAAGTGGCCCCCCACATTTTGACTTAAAAACAGCAAATGGCTTGTATATGTGTGTCCAGACCGCTACCTATGTCAACAACTTTTCACGATAATTCTATGCTCTTCTTTGGTTGGTTTGGCTCATTATATTTTCCTCTTTATTTTGTGTTGTATGGATACAAATGTCACATATAAACATTTCTATTGTAAAAAGGTATTTTGTTGAGTTTGCATTTACAGTTAACAATGAATCATGAGAACCTTTTTATTGCCAAAATATTATAAATGATAATTATTCATGTTAAGAAAAGTTTTAGAACAGGATATGATCTATTTGTCAGGCTTTGCTGACCAATTTTTCACCATGGATTTTGAATCAGAGGAACCCAGGTGCAGAGCATGGGAGGAACAGTTTCTCAGAAATAATCTTGGGAAAAAGAAATTCTCCCAGAGGTCTTTACTGAACTGCTTGATGAACATGACAAACACAGAACCTACAGTGCATCCGGAAAGTATTCATACCCCTTCACTTTTTCCACATTTTATTATGTCACAGCCCAATTCCAAAATGGATTAAATTAAAAAAAAAATCTCAACGTTCTACACACAATACCGCATAATGACAAAGTGAAAAAAGGTTTTTAGAATAAAAAAAAAATGTATTAAAAATAAAAAATAAAAATATCACGTACATAAGTATTCACAGCCTTTACTCAATACTTTGTTGAAGCACCTTTGGCAGCAATTACAGCCTCAAGTCTTCTTGAGTATGATGCTACAAGCTTGACACCTATTTTGGGGTAGTTTCTCCCATTCTTCTTTGCAGATAGTCTCAAGCTCCATCAGGTTGGATGGGGAGCGTCGGTGCACAGCCATTTTCAGATCTCTCCAAAGATGTTCAATCGGGTTCAAGTCTGGGCTCTGGCTGGGCCACTCAAGGACATTCACAGACTTGTCACGAAGCCACTCCTTTGTTATCTTGGCTGTGTGCTTAGGGTCGTTGTCCTGTTGGAAGGTGAACCTTCGCCCCAGTCTGAGGTCCAGAGCGCTCTGGAGCAGGTTTTCATCAAGGATCTCTCCGTACATTGCTGCATTCATCATTCCCTTGATCCGGACTAGTCTTCCAGTTCCTGCTGCTGAAAAACACCCCCACAGCATGATGCTGCCACGCCCATGCTTCACTGTAGGGATGGTATTGGCCAGGTGATGAGAGGTGCCTGGTTTCCTCCAGACATGACGCTTGGCATTCAGGCCAAAGAGTTCAATCTTGGTTTCATCAGACCAGAGAATTTTGTTTCTCATGGTCTGAGAGTCCTTTAGTTGCCCTTTGGCAAACTTCATGCGGGCTGTCATGTGCCTTTTACTGAGGAGTGGCTACCATAAAGGCCTGATTGGTGGAGTACTGCAGAGATGGTTGTCCTTCTGGAAGGTTCTCCCATCTCCACAGAGGAACACTGGAGCTCTGTCAGAGTGACCATCGGGTTCTTGGTCACCTCCCTGACCAAGGCCCTTCTCCCCCGATTGCTCAGTTTGGCCGGGCGGCCAGCTCTAGAAAGAGTCCTGGTGGTTCCAAACTACTTCCATTTGCGAATGATGGAGACCACTGTACTCGTTGGCACCTTCAATGCTGCATAAATGTTTTTGTACCCTTCCCCAGATCTGTGCCTCGATACAATCCTGTCTCGGAGGTCTACAGACAATTCCTTGGACTTCATGGCATGGTTTGTGCTCTGACATGCACTGTCAACTGTGGGACCTTATATAAACAGGTGTGTATCTTTCCAAATCATGTCCAATCAATTGAATTTACCACAGGTAGACTCCAATCAAGTTGTAGAAACATCTCAAGGATGATCAGTGGAAACGGGATGCCCCTGAGCTCAATTTTGAGTGTCACAGCAAAGGGTGTGAATACTTATGTACATGTGATATTTTATTTTTAATACATTTGCAAAAAATTCAAAAAAACTTTTTTCACTTTGTCATTATGCGGTATTGTGTGTAGAATGTTGAGCTTTTTTATTTTATTTAATCCATTTTGGAATTAGGCTGTGACATAATAAAATGTGGAAAAAGTGAAGGGGTATGAATACTTTCCGGAACCCCTGTATATACTGGTTCCATTAGACAGCCACTGCCCAAACACAGATAACCTATATAGTGGTTCCATTAGATGTCACTGCCCAAACACAGGGAACCTATAGAGTTCAAGGGTCGGCGGCTTGTGTGCGTAGGGATCTTGCACATTACTCCTAAATTTGGGCTTTACCATTGATTCCTCAAAGTCATTAAGGTCAGTTGGGTGCTTCTAGGAGTAACACCAAGGTAGCATGGTGGCTCAGTGATTAGCACTGTTGCCTCACAGCAAGAAGGTCCTCAGTTCAAAACCCACCTGATCCCAGGTCCTTTCTGTTTGGAGTTTGCACGTTCTCTCCGTGGTTGTGAGATTTTTTGCCGGTTTCCTCCCACTAGCAAAAAACATGGGTTAATAATCCTATCTGTGCCCTGACCAAGGCACTGGCAATAGGACTGGAGTCTGTTCCTGTGCGTGTGTGTGTGTGTGTGTGTGTGTCCGAGGTGTGGTGAGCAAGTCAGATGCAAATTGGCTGCCGTGGTATCATCCTGACTGATTGTTGTCAGGTATAGCTGTCTGTTCTTTGTGTGTACTTAATTGGCTACCAATTTTGTAAAGTGCTTTTAGTTCTTGAAAAGCGCTAAAAAGTAAAAACAATGAATTATTATTATTAGTTGGCAGAGCTTTTTAACAGGTCTCTGCAAGATATTGGGTTTGGTTTCACTAGAGCACTCCGAACAAGACCATTGGTCCTCGGAAAGGTATTTAATATAAAGCCCATAAGCCATGTGTTCCTTGGCGCAATGAAAACAATATCATCTGACCATAGGTTACGTTTTTGGTTATTCCACTTGCTGCATAAGTGGTAGATATTCCCTTATTCACCCACCTCCTTCAGAAGAGGTATCAATAGGGGGGTTAAACATCCATTTAAATTTATCGTTGAGTAACGTATTTTGAACCCTTTTGTGATTCAATTATTTCAAAGCATTCCAAAGCTCTTTCTGTATTCCTGTAAAGTTATATCAAATTGAGCCAAAGTTATATGGCATATAAATCTACGTAGTCCGTTGATGTAAGAGTCTGTGTCCTAGTAGCTTGCCACTTCTAAACAGGTGGCTGAACCACCCTACATGGCTTGACTCATTAGGCAAGCCTTCATTTCACCATGGGTCCAAAGTATTTAATACCAACATGGGGGTAAATCAGGAGAGACACGATCCTTTTTCTGTGGTCCGACCTTTGCTTGTGTTTGCCTGCAGAAAACATAATTCTTAATGATCTTTCTTGGCACAGGGTAACCAGAATCTCTGACCTAGTCAGGAGAGCATATGGTTTCTCCCCTGGTGCTCATGGTGTGTGTCGTAGGATTAGTTTGGATGTATGGGAGTCTTTATGTTGACTGGATTCTTCTCCTCCATTGGCATAGCCATTGTGTTTATCTGTCCCCCGACTCTCGTTATGCCTTCATCCAGGATAGGATCCAGCTTTCAGATGGAGCTAATAGCTTCGACCGTAATCCCGGTCTCCAAACAACAACGCAATAGGCAAAGCCAAGCGTATTGTACAAAGTCAACGCAATAGGCAACACCGACTGCATTATACAAACACATGAGAAGAGAGGTTGTCAGCGGTTTCATTCATCCTCGTCAAAAGCAAATCTCCACTGCAAAATTTGCTTGTGGAAAAAATTTCATTTGAGACCTTAAAATTAACTTTTTTCCCCTTATGGGGTATTGTAAATGTTTGATAATTGGAGCGTATCCTTTTCACATCTGGTTTTCCAGAAATCTGGAATATTAATCCTCTTTTAGAGACGTCAACAAAGTTCAGTTAAACTGTGTCATTTATTATACATTTTAACATTACAGAAGTCAAGGCCATTATTTAGAAGTAAAGGTAAAACTAGTGAGGTAGATAAAGAAGAACCAAACACAGTTTTTACCAACATAACAATAGGAGTAGGAATAGATCTCATTACAGTGTCAAAATGTTTACGATTATAATTCAAATTCTATTTGAGGCAGAAGTCTTCAAATAAAAGCTAATTGACCAAATGCCCTTCTCTTTGATAGGGATTCCATAAGTGACCAATAGAGGGCAGTCATGAATAGTTACAAACCAGAGTCTTTTGAGAAAATATTTTTGGTCTGAAGAAGTTTGGGAACCTCTTCCAAGGTTTTCAGAAAGATGGTTTTATCATTAGCTAATAATAATTCCATGGCCAAAATTGTTCATAAGAACAGACATTTATTCTGAAACTGGATTCTAATTGGACTATCTTGTTGGATACCCGGATAATGTCAAATCAGGGGGAGGTGCCACCCCGTACAGCCACCATCCACTCCCCGGAATATCTCATCTTATATACCAAACAGATGGAGAGCAAGGGAAATAAAGGGATTCGCTTTCAGGTCAAAAGCCTTTTTGAAATCCAGCAATAAAATGCAACCGTCCTCCTCTAATAAATCTTTATATTCAATCAAATCTAGCACTAATCGGTAATTGGACGCAGATTATCAAATATTTTAGGGTCCTTCACAGGTTTGGGAATACAAATAGTGGCCCTTATTCTCCAGGATCTTCTAAATTTGTTCTTAGGGAGTTTAAAAAGTTCCTAAGAAAAGTATTCGTCAGATTCATGACGTGTGCTTGAACTGCAGAATTGGTCACACCTCTGTTGTTATGTTTATAGTGATGAATTTCATTATATTCGAAGAAATGTTAACAAACAATTGAGAACACTTTGAGAAAGGTTATTTGCGCAATAAGAAAACATAAAATGTAATGTAAATATAGAAGAAACAACTGCGCATATTCCCCCCAAAAAGTAATGTAAAAAAAATCCCTCCTCTACTGATGAGCTGTGGATGTGATGATGCATCTAGACGACTGTTACTTGTGCGGCCGAGTATAGTAAAACACCCCCCCAACAAGAGGTAAACCCTCACCTAGATTAACATTGATTGTATAGAAATACACCCCCCCCCCCCCCCCCCCCCCAACAAGAGGTAAACCCTGACCTAGATTAACATTGATTGTATAGAAATACACCCCCCCAACAAGAGGTAAACCCTGACCTAGATTAACATTGATTGTATAGAAATACACCCCCCCCCCCCCCCCCAACAAGAGGTAAACCCTGACCTAGATTAACATTGATTGTATAGAAATACGCCCCCCCCCCCCCCCCCCAACAAGAGGTAAACCCTGACCTAGATTAACATTGATTGTATAGAAATACACCCCCCCCCCCCCAACAAGAGGTAAACCCTGACCTAGATTAACATTGATTGTATATAAATACACCCCCCCCCCCCAACAAGAGGTAAACCCTGACCTAGATTAACATTGATTGTATAGAAATACACCCCCCCCTCCCCCCCAACAAGAGGTAAACCCTGATCTAGATGAACATTGATTGTATAGAAATACCCCCCCCCCCCCAACAAGAGGTAAACCCTGACCTAGATTAACATTGATTGTATAGAAATACCACCCCCCCCCCCCAACAAGAGGTAAACCCTGACCTAGATTAACATTGATTGTATAGAAATACACCCCCCCCCCCCAACAAGAGGTAAACCCTGACCTAGATTAACATTGATTGTATAGAAATACACCCCCCCCCCCCCAACAAGAGGTAAACCCTGACCTAGATTAACATTGATTGTATAGAAATACACACCCCCAACAAGAGGTAAACCCTGACCTAGATTAACATTGATTGTATAGAAATACACACCCCAAACAAGAGGTAAACCTTGACCTAGATTAACATTGATTGTATAGAAATACACACCCCCAACAAAAAGTAAAGCTTGACCTAGATTAACATTGATTGTTTAGAAATACAGCCCCCAACAAGAGGTAAAGCTTGATTGATTGCTAAAAGTTGGAGCTGAGATGGAAACCCTTTACAGATGTTAAAACAGTTTCAATGTGTCATATAAAATGTACCATGGCATGAATACTCAAATTATATATCACACATAAATGCTAGTTATTAGCAGTAAGATACCTAGCTATTAACAGATACAGTTGTGGTCAAAAGTTTACATACACTTGCAAATAGCATGCGTGTCATGTCAGTGTTGAGTTTTCCAATAATTTCTACAACTCTTGTTTTTCTGTGATGGAATGATTGGAGCACATACTTCTTTGAAACAAAAAACATTCATGAAATGTGGTTCTTTTACTAATTTATTATGGGTCTCCTGAAAATGTGACCAAATATGCTGGGTTGAAAATATTGTCTTTACAGGTGTATGTAAATTTCTGACCACGACTATGTCTTTTGTGTCCTATATTTAGATATATCTCCTCGGTAGTGTTTTTAATGCACATTTTATGCCTGATACGCTGTCCACCTTTTTGTGTGTGTGTATGTGTGTGTGTGTGTGTGTGTTATTTGATATGGCTGATGGCAGTGATCAGCATTTATATTGTAATTAGGACACAGAAGAATGAAAATGGTCCTGAATACAAATGTTACTCTCCATCCTCCAACTTCAGGTTGCTTCAGTATGTTACTTTGGTTTTTCATGTCACCACCTTGTGGCAATATTAGTTGTTGCCACTTTCATGAACTGCTCCAAAACTCACCTTTTCGCTTCTAACTTTGTCATTTCAATTTCTGCAATAACCAAAACAATCTGACCGACTGATGATATTGCCCCCAGAGATGATATCTGGCTCATCGTTTTGTATGAAAACAATTGCTGTTATTTTAGTTTCACCTTACAATTGGCCCCAGTGTGTTCAAACCGGCTAACTAACTACTTTATATGACAAGAACTTTGGATATACAAACTCTGGATTGTGTACACATTAGCCTATTAGATTTCTACATTGCCCTTTGGTATTGTATAACATCACACTTAATCTAGTGCAGAAACTAAAAAGGGTCACTAATCAAATAAATGGCAGCACTGTTGCGAGTAGATATCAGACGCTAGTCGCAAGCGATGCCTAGTTACACAATCCAAACTCATAGCGCTTTATAGTAATTATGAAGTATGTACAGTATTGTGCAAAAGTTTTAGGCAGGTGTGTAAAGTAAGAATGCTTTCAAAAATCTAAGTGTTAATAGTTTGTTTTTATTAATTAACTAAATGCAAAGTGAATGAACAAATCTAAATCAAATCAATATTTGTTCTTATTCTTTCACACCTGCCTAAAACTTTTGCACAGTACTGTATGTCTACTGACTATTACTTATGACATTAAACTAGGTATCTATATTTGTTACAGTCCACATGGCCTTTACCCTACAGACTGGCATCATTTGGAATCAGCAGAGTGTGTCAGCATTACAAAGTATTGAAGCGTATTGTCAGTCCAAAAAATAAATCTAAACTCTAAAAAACTATGCGCCACAGTTTTAATTTGAGTTTCATCCAGTTACATAAATAAAGGCAGAACAAGGGGTACTGAGAACATGCAGTCAGATGTTTGTCCTTTACTGTTTGCTACCTGTTGCGAACAGTAGTACTGAGACATGGACCCAATAGGACCATCCTTGACGACTACACTGTTTAAACAGAATTAATGCCAGTGACTGTTAGACAGGCTCAAACTCATTCAAAAGCCATACATTTTCCTTTGGATACATCCCAAAACAGTAAGCACACAACATTCACCCTTCCTTGTCAAGAGAAATATTTCACTGGCTGGTTGAAGAGGTTCTAAACAAATCTTTTCCCTCAGAGGTGCTGCTGGTGCTCTAGGATGCCAGCCAAACAGCATCACCCTGGCTCGCCCCCCTGCAAGTGTTCTTGGGTGAACTTCTTCTATTAACCCTCTCTTGTTTTGATCCTTTCTCCATTAGAGTTTATCCTGGGTGCTCTCTAAATATCTCTGTGCAGATCTTAATGTGTCCTGCAGATCTTTGTATTCGGCCAGGACGCAGGCCTCCTCCACGTGCGCCCAGCGGTAGTCCTTATGCTCATCAGACAGAGTGATGGGCGTCTGAGGGTCCCGCAGCTCTGCCAACCAGTACAGCACCTCCTTACGTTTCCCACGCACCTCATAGTGCAGTTGGCTGAGAAAGCCGTCAATCACCTTCAGTTGTTCCGTCCCCAGGCCAGCCTCCTCCTTGGTTTCTCTCAGGGCGGTAGTGAGGTCATCCTCTCCGGGGTCCACATGACCTGAAAATAATTACAGCCTTTAAGTGAAGTTTTGTACTAGAGTATTAAACCATACTGGTTTAAAGTTGCTAAACTGTTCTGGCTTTGTGAGCCATTTACAATTAATGTACATTTTTAGAAAGCAAACATGATATGCTTTGATTGTAGTTCAGTACAAAAAGCATAAGGAATTCAACAGAGTAATTAGTTGCACTGATGGAGAAATATTGTAAACACCTTTTGGTGGTGTCCAGTGGTGTTCCCCATATGAGGTCTGCAGCAGGAGGTACTCGATGTTATCCAGGGGAGAGGCCGATTGGGCCAGCCGACGGAACACTATAAACCCACACGCACGGAGGGCCATGCCCTGTTAAAAGCACAGACATGCCCTGGCTGCATCACAACTTCAGGATTACCAATTTCCCTTAAACTCACACCTAAGACTACAACATAAAGCTAAAATGTGAATAATACCAATTATGTATAAAAAACAGGCTTTTGGCCTAGCAATATTTACATGTTATCAGGCACGGCGCCAGGATTTTTTCTCTCCCGGGGCTAAAGGGGAGCTTGACCAATACGTGGGGTGCTAAGTAAATAATGTTTAATAAAATGGCTATATACAATATTGAAATGCTTGAGGGGGCTTAACTGGGGATGCACACATTGGCGACGGGGCTATGGCTCCCCTACCCTCCCCTAGCCTGCACCGTGCCTGTATGGTAGGATTAGCGATACCCATTTGTACATGGCTACGGAGCAGACCTGTTAATAAAATATGTTGTGCTAAAATCTAGTCTTTCGTGAAAGAACCAAATATTAAATTATGTATTACTTTTTTACACAAAAACAAGCAAATGAAAGCATATTAGCTAAAAACACAACACCTTTGCCAAAGGTTCTGATAGGAACTTACGTATAACTGTCAAGGTTACTTTAGGTGAACTTGGGTGTCTTGAAAGGCGTCCTGAAATATAATGTATTCATATTTATTATTAATATATGTCTTTTCGATATCAAACTTCGAGAGCTAGCTTGCGTTTCTAGTTTTATTTTGCTACCTCGCTCTCAGTCAATGCTAATTGCGTGAAAGTAAATCAGTGGGCATGTTCAATAATAGCATTCTCCCCCAATTGAACATACCTGCCTATGGTAACTTACAATAACGTAATTTCATACGTGTTTTGTGGTGAAGTCGGGTTGGCACTTCAGTTCACTAATTTTGTAAAGATATGGTGAACGGCAAGTACAGCACCAGTGGTTCCGGCTAAAAACAAAGACAAACATGAAGTTCCGCGGGCATGCGGAAAAGTAACAAACTGTATTTAGAGGAATGCTGAGTGTGTAACTTCATCTAAACATATTTTCGTTGATATGTGTGTGAAATATATTTATCGATGAAATGTATGTACAGATATTTACAAAATGCATGAATAAGTCATACAGAGCAAAAGTGTGTGCATGCAGGGAAAGTAGATCAATTCGCGAGTCACCACTCCTGCCGACCCAAACAAATAGCCTACAAAGGTAAGATCATGAATTAGCTTTATTTAAATAATGTATGTGTTGTGATATGTAGTGAGTAGCTACATATTACAAAAGCATACAGGTATATACAATTTTTTCACAATAACTGGCATGACAAAATCAAAATTCAAAATCAATTAGCCAATTTAAAGCAATTGATGTATTTGAAAATTTGAAAAGTTTACTCAAAGCATCTCCGTAGATATAAATAGACACTTCCTTTAATATCAGAAGCTTGCATTGCTGTGACATGACCCAGAACCTTTCCCACAGAGCAGCAATGTGGAGGATTTGTGAAGTAACTGAAGAAGTTGTGCTTTTCTACCTCACAATATTCACCATATGCAAAGCAGGTATCACACTTTTCGAAATTGTAGTCAGGACACTTTTCACTGAGAAAGGCTATATTAATTTCTTTTGCACTTCCGTTTAAATAGCTTCAAAAGTTAATTATCTAGTTTTTAACAAACAACTTTTGGTTCTATATGATAAGCCACACTGTTAAGAGCCAGGTATACTCTTACTCCAGTATATTTCTCTGTGTCTGTCTTCAGTTTTGACTAGAAACCTTGTTCTGGTTTCAAAAGGAGAGTTTTGCAAGATTGATTTTCAATAAGGCGTCAAAGCCCTCACCACCAAAAAGGATTTGCATTCTTGCAGAGCAACACGCTGTGCACCTTTGCCCTTGTCAGTTGAGTTAGAACTGCACCTACCCCCCACTCCTAGATATTGTTGTGTAGTTGTGACTACTCAATATTGCTTCCACCGACACTTCTAAATGAAAATGAAAACCTGAGATGTTTGCCAAAAATGAGTGTGGAGTAATTGCTGTAGACCCTTCCATGAATGCATTGCGATACTTGCTTGATGAGGTGAAGTTCAAATTCCTTTAGTTTTTATAGGTATAAATTGTAAAACAATGGCCACTAACCACAGTCACTTGAACATTATTTAAAATATAATAATTGCCAATGTGTCTAATTTCCAGTTGTTTGACTTTGGCTTTCTATTTATTTCATTTTTTATCTAGAGTTGGCCAACGTCAAAGAATCACTGACAACACACAATGACCTAATCCCTCAATTTCGCCAGGTCACCCACCAATCCCAAATCCCTTACTGTGTAAATATTATTGAACAAATATTTTACCTGTTAGTCTAATGCCGGTGGATTGGAAATAATTTTTTTGCCTATTGTTTTAGTTTGTGATTGGCCTTGCAACACTGAAATATGGTGTAACAACTTAATTTTTTTAGACACACAATCTAATGCAGGGTACAACTTAATTAGCTATTTGACAATGTTTGACAAAAGATTGTATTTCATAAATCTAAAATTTGATTTGTATTTAAAGTTGGGAAAGCACAAATATCACATGAGCCCAAAGCTGGTTTAGACCCTGACAGGGTCCATGCAATAATTGGTGAGATTTTGTTTGAAACACATATTCAGTAGCAAATCGAATCGAATCGAAGCATAGGCAATATAGGCAACATAGGCAATTGCCTAGGGGTAGGGTTAGGGCGGCAAGTGCTGAGGGGTGCATGCCTGGGTGCTCTGTGCTATAAAACAGTCCTAGCTGACAGTGACGACTTTTAACTAAGTGTGAGCTGCCACATGCCAGTGAGATGCCACCACTAGGGGGCCAGATAGGGACTGGCAGGTCCTAGCTGACAGTGGCTCATCGACCTAACAATAGTGGACTAGTAATGTCGTAATGTTGTCTGTACAGAAACTTTATTTATGTTTCCATAATACACCTATCTTCTTTAATATGACAGATGGGAACATTATGTCTCTAATCTCAAATGGTACATTAATCATTGTTGGCTCCCAGCCAAAATTCTGGTTAGCTGTGCAAAACAGAGATAAGAAATTTAGCGAACTCACGCTGGAGAGATGTGTTGATAGGACTAACTGAAGTGGGCCTGAGAGTTAAGATAATCATATCGGAGCCTCCTACCGCCAGAGCCCAAGGCCATCGTTAGACTATTAGCTACACAGCCAGAGGGAGGATAACCTGCTGGTGTCCAAAGGTAAAGACCAAAACTCCATCCAATGTATTCTGAAAGGTTATTGAGGAATTAAGTAAAACATGTCTGGGAATGTGGATATACTGGCAAATAGTGAGTGAGAGGGAAAATATTTGTCATACCATTTTGATACATACAAATATTATTTTCGATATGGAAGATATACAATGATTATGTTTGTCACTAAATTATGTATCCAGGTTTTGCATTCTAACCCTTGTGTCACCCATTGTTTAGCCCCAGGCTTTTGAACATGTGGCAGTAGGCTTCTGCTTTGAGCATACTCTATGCCTACTCAACCGTAACCAGTAAGCTAATTATTCCGCTCTGATATACTTAAATTAAACTTAGTGGCTTAGGTCTTCAGAAAATATGTCTCTGTATCTGTTACTTATTTATGATTAACTAGAAATGTAACTGCAATGATAATGTGTTTACAAACATTGTTTGTGACTAACGTCTGTAAACTTATCAGAGCAAAACTCGGATCTTCATTATTAAGAAACAATCATTGTACAAACTCTTATTAATTTTGCTGCACAATGAGTGCAAATAATCTTATTCATTCAGTGGTTTGCCTCCCTGCATGTTCAGACCAGATTGACCACTAAGAATTCATATTTAAAGTTATTTAACATGTAGTTTAAAATAAAAAGGAAAGTTACCATCATTTCAAATGTTTTTGTTTTTTTATCACTATCTGAAAGACCCTCCTGCCTTCAATGGAGAAAGAGGTTGAGTGTATTGGAGGTCCTCACCTGGTTGGAAGAAGAGAGGATCTGATTGAGGCCAAGCGCTCCTTTAGGACCCTGGAGGGGAAGGATATATTGGTCATCTACCATCAAGGAGTTTTCTACGCTCTGGACTTCCACTGTTACCGTGAGTAGTATGATTAAGGCACCTCTACTTTCTCCTATGTGAATTACAAACGCATCAGTATGGATGAGCAAGTTCACTTCAAACTGGACCTAATCTTTGCAAAATGTTGGTTGTAAAATACTCGGTTAAGAGTTCAGGTTACCTTAAGCTGTAATTGTCTTAGCAGTAAATATTTCATCTGATACAGTGCAAATACTGTACTCTAATGTATATATCTATACATGTATGTGTACAATGTATACTACGTTTGCGTGTGATGTGTGCATGCTCGGTTTCTCTCTGTGTGTATGTATTGTCATTGATATTGATAATATCCTGTTAACTCGGAATTAGCACTAATTAGGCAACACTTTCAAAAACTATAAACTATGGGCAAAGACAAAAAAATCTGCTGTCTTGACCAAGATCCACATTTGGCCAACTTGTTGTTTGACCCTGTAAAGATTCCATTTTGCAGCATATCTCCACTACTGTGCTTATTCAATCGGTTATCTATTGGATACGTTCCCCATATGCCGTTTTAAAGTGTGTCTGGTCGGCAAAATGTTAGAATGCCATTATGATTCGCTTATTCTGCAATACACTGATCCTCACCCCCTCCAACAGATGCTGGAGGGCCTTTGCAAAATGGGGATATAGAGGTGAGTGATTCTCACTGTGTCTTTTTCATAAAAACCTGTCTAAAAAGCCAAAAGGTTGATCCTTAACAAGTCTGTTGGACTTTGTATTTATTGTTAGACAAACTGGTTTTTCTATGGGAACCCATTTTACCTGTAGATCATTTATTGTTTTAGTAGTGTCATTCCTGTAATTGGTACATATTCCCACTATACAAAAATATAGGTTTAGGGGTTAACATGCTATGCATAAAGCTATTTTACTCCTATCGCTGTGAATTTACCTACAGGAATTGGACGGCAAACTGTGCATCGTGTGTCCCAAGCACAAGTACAAGATCACTCTTGCCAAAGGGGAGTCCCTGTACAAAGCCACCAACCCGAGAGCACCCAATCCCATGCCTAAGTGGTACTCAAAGGGTGTAAAGCAAAGGGTCCACACTGTAACGGAGATCAACAAGGACATCTATGTGACCTTGTCCAAAGAGCCAGGCTGGGTGGAGTCTGACTACTACCAGGGGGAAAAGGGGAAAATAGAGAGGGAGCGAGCTGAAGCAAAAGAGAAGGACGATGCTGCCTCTGTGACAACGGACTGAAGTGATATCAGCCTGGATTAGGGCACCATTGCAACATTCTGGGGGGACATTCTCAACTGGACTCTAATTCTATTTACTTGGCAAGGCAGGTGTCATGGTCATGGCCGTGCCTCCAGTAGATCCCTTGTGTTTCCCTTTCACCTGTGTCTCTGTTGCTTCCCTGTCGGTCTCTCCAGGTGTGTGTGTGTGTGTGTATGTTGTGGGCCTGGCTCCTCTCTCTAACCTGGCTCCTTGATTACTCATTCACTTCACCTGTGCAGCCTGCACACCTGTCTCCCATCAACTAATCAAACCAACAGTATAAGAACCCCAGCTTCGCAATCGTTCTTTGCCAGGTTATTGTTTCAAGCCCAGTGGTAATTACCTGTCCTTGGCACTGCGTGAATTGTATAGTCAGAGTATTGTCTCTTGTGTAATTTGTGCCTGTTTTCCCTCACGTGTCTCCTTGTGCCTTTAGAATCTCTGCTCCCTGACAGTCATCCTGCTTGCCTCACTGCTTGCCTGCTTCCCTACCTGCTACTTTTCCTGCATCTCCTCGACTATCCCTGCCAGCTGTGCTCACGTTCAGTGTCTGTCTCACCTATCCCACCTGTATTCATGTGCATTCAATGGTTTGCCTCTGATCACAGAAACAAATAATGTGAAATGATCCAAGGCTAATTTTTGGTAGATATAATGCTACAGATAGAGACTCACTGGATTGTGTCTGTTTTTAAAATAGTTTTTTTTAATAGCCAATGCAATTAACATACAATGTGCAGATGATCCATATCATGTGATGTGTCATAGATAATCTCAGAGGGCCTTTAACCTGAGAATACAACTGTTCTATCTCATACAACAAAGTTTGCAGATAATTATTACGCAGGGCCATGTTGAAAGTCCTTATGTTTTTGTTTTTTTGTTTGTTTTTTCTTCAGGTGTATACAATGTTTTAGTTTGGGATATTGTTAGTTTATGTTGTGGAGAGTACTCCCCACAGCTCAAGCAAGCCCAGGACAGTTGGCTCTAGGTGAAAATGGAAAACAAACAAACATAAATAAACTTGAGAATGTTGGAATTTATTGTGGGTTGATAGAATTGGCTGTTTGTTTCTGGTAATCTTGCTTCAGAACTCCCTGAGACCTATTACTGATATTAGATTTATTTACACATTATTGCGGGGCATTGCATGAGGTAGTGCATTGTTTCCCAAGTCATCCGGTGTGCCTTGCACATAGCAATTTTATTATTATGGCCTGAACAACTCACTTAGACTACTCTTTACTGGGATTTTATTAGATATTATTTTCCTATGCTTTCCCCTGCTCAGCCAAGAATTGCCTCACGGCGAAGCTAGAGTACTGCGGCCACCTCTGTGAATCCTGCAGCCCCCCAACTTGTCCCGAAGCTGACACCCACGCTCTCGTAGGTTTGTTCCCGCACCTGCAGTGCGGCCACCGATGATGCGCCCGCTGTGAACGCTCGCCTTGCTAAACAGAAGATATTCAGTCATATTTGGCATTAAAAATAAAGCCGGCTCAAGAGTTTATGCATATCAGTTGGTGGGGAAAATATCAGCTATTGCTGACCTGAGGGCATGAGTTTTCGACAGTGAGGTTGGACCATTCTTCTTTCACTTCATCGAACAGCTCTAGGGTGGTCCGTTGTAACACATGGGCTGTGGGTACACACATTGTTACGTCTAACACGGTATATCAAGATAACAGCTAACTACTGTCTCTCTGTTGGCTTACCAAATACCTCTCTCGGAAAAAGCTTTCAGTAGGTTGCCGCAAAACCAACCCAGGCGCCGCATCGATAAGATGAATGAAACACCAAGAGGCCTACATCTAAACCTACAAGCCTCGCTGGTTCCGATTAATTCCAACCCATAGAATCTGATCAAAATTTCCAGGAATGGGGAGCAGTAACGTCATAGAAGTCTTGAACATTCGGATGTCTTTAACGTCTTGAAGTTTGGAAAAGTGTATTAGTGAGTATAATCAGTAGGCATTGTGCCTAAAAGGGCCAGACTTAGACATCAGTAAAAGGCAGAGATAGTAGTGAAAGTTTGCAGAATGCCTTTCCCCTATACTATACAGTATTAGTTTAATATTTCGAATGCATATAGGATTGCTTGCCATCCAGAAAATCGAAGTGGCTTGTTGTATGGCCCATGACGCAGAATTCACTGGGGCGAGAAGGGGGCATATGAATGTTAGGTCGTGTGTAAATAATACCATGCTGTAATGCTGACCAAGTAGTTCGTTATCTACGCGCGGAGATGAGAGAAACACTGTAGGCCTTATATGACGAACTGTATATCATCGAGACAAGCAGACAAAGCCCAAAGAATGATAGGCTTAAAGATTGGGCCAACAAATTATAGTAATTTCATTGTTTTTCTTCTATTTGGGGCATACTTTAAGCCCATTGGGATAAAAAGTGTATACTTTCCCCCAAATAATAAATTTCCTAAAATAGGCCTATATACCTAACATTCTGGACTTTGGTCAAAGGCTTGCTTGCTTGCTTAGGGCTGTCTTATTGCGGTAGATTACATCCAATCTGAGCCCCAAAACACACACACGCGCACACTCACGCTGCTAATCAGGGTATTGGAATGCGACCCTAGTTCATTACAGTTTTAGAACCTATCATGACTCCAACGCCAGCGGGAAGTGGTCAATGTCAGGCAAACCACTTTCAAGCCACATGGGTGCCTGACTATCTGTCGCTCAGAGAGCCAGTGGAAATGTCTACTAAATGTAATTGATGAGTGTTGATTAGTGCCATGCTTGTGGCTTATCCTCATGTTTTACCAATGGCTAGCCAATAACCCTGCCAATTTTATTTCTATTGATTTAATGTTCGCAACACAAGCTGATTGTTTATCTAGTTAAGAAACTAGATCAGTTTACACCTTATATTAGAAGTTTACATAATATGTTTAGCCGATTAGCTTATTGCATAAAAAATGTTTTTGAATGAAGGCGTGCTGCCTGAGTTTCATTGACTGCCCTGCCAGTATTCACTGTTTGTAGAAACCGCTGCTGAGTCAGGCGCGTCCACTGCTCTCACTGCACCGTCTGTTGCTCCCTCTTTCTCTGTTGGGTAAATTATCTTTCCATCTCTATCTTAGTTCACGAGCATTTTTTGTATGTACTATGTTCCATTTTCATTGGATTCAACAGTGGTATAGTTGGACTTAAACTGCACTCGTTTTTTTGCTTTGCCCTCTTCTGTTTTGCAGTGTAAATGCCAACGTGTTTCATTTTAGCGCATTGGCTGACAGAGCGGTGTTTTCAAAGCCAGCTAGTCGAGACATTTTCGATAACTATATGGTTCGCTTAAGGAATGACCAACGTGAGGAACATATAAACGTCTCAGAAACTCTACCACCGTTTTTGCGGTGTGCGAGTTCCCGATGTGAGGGATTAAAACAGAGTGTTGCCGCGCGGCTCATTGCGGAAAAACCTCTGACTGCAGACCCATGTGAGCACGCACCGTGTAAGAACGTGCTCCAGAAGCATTGAGCAGCGGAAAAACGCGTCGACCATGTAAGTTAACCTACCCGTAACTCATCGAATTATGCATAAAGCAGGGATCCCCTTTTTCTTCTTGCCTCTTATTTTTTGTTGTAACTGTAGAACTAGCCTTTAGTGGTGAATGTCAAAATGTGTAGAGGTCTGCTAGTAATAGCCTAAAACATACCAGCAATATAAAAAAAAAAAGAAAAAGATTATTGAAAATATGCTGCCTATCCAGCCTTTGCTGTCTTTGTCATTAAATCAATGACACAACCATTGAGGCATTACCACTAACAATAAAGCAATGATAAACATAATTTTCCTTCCTCTGCAACTCTGATTCTATTTGACAAACACAGTACTGCACTCATTCGGTGTGTCATCTCTGTTGGTTATTTTTGACGTTACCAGACCTATGACTCCTCTGTCTATGTGCTCTGTCTATGTGGTGCACTCTTCAGGTCCATTCACATCGTGGCTCTGGGCAGTGAGTGCCCTGGGGGAGTGGGGCCGGGGGAAGAAGCCATGAGCCAGGGGCAGCTCCAGGGTGGACTACTGTGGAGCTACCTGGGCCGTGGGGCTGTGGCTGGACCTGGGGACCTGGACAGCAGTGTGTCCAACCCAGCCTTCATGGAGTATACCTCCCGCGTGTTTGGAGATGTTGCAGTGGTGGTGCGGGATTGCCCTAGTTGGGTAAGGAGGGGTGTCTGTGTGTATAACCATATGAGTGTCTTTATTACTACATTTTTCTATCTCTATTACAAAGAGTTGCTAATTGACTGGCTGTGGTCATGTAAGTCTAGAAATAAAAGTAGTATATTGTGTATATATAGTGTACATACATATATATATATATATATATATATATATATATATATATATATATATATATATATATATATATATATATATACATATATATATACACACACGCAGGTGACCTTTAAGCAATGTCAGTGGTCTCTGTTCCTGAGATGCTAATATATCGAAAGGAATATCATCAACGTTGCACCAGAAATCTTTACGTCTGCCCCGCCACCCTGCTGCACCTCTCACACCTCCCCACCCTCACCAGTCCATCCTTAACTCCACACCCCATCCCGATCCCCTCCCCATACACAACACCAGTCCATCCTTAACTCCACACCCCATCCCGATCCCCTCCCCATACACAACACCAGTCCGTCCTTAACTCCACACCCCATCCCGATCCCCTCCCCATACACAACACCAGTCCATCCTTAACTCCACACCCCATCCCGATCCCCTCCCCATACACAACACCAGTCCATCCTTAACTCCACACCCCATCCCAATCCCCTCCCCATACACAACACCAGTCCATCCTTAACTCCACACCCCATCCCAATCCCCTCCCCATACACACCAGTCCATCCTTAACTCCACACCCCATCCCAATCCCTGATTTCAGACAGTTGTGAGCCATCTCTTTGCTGGTGAGCTCTTCAAAATGTCTCCATAGCTTCCTTTGTGTTTCCGGCAACCTTCTCCGGGGGCCTTATCTTTTCATCTCCGCTGGAGGGGGTATTGTTTTCTTGTAGCAGGTGTGATGTTAGGAGACAGCCTGGGGTTAGAGAGAGTCAAGGCAGGGAAATATGCTGGGAAGGCTATTGCCATTGTGAAGGAATGAGTCACCTAGACCCATGTTTATTCTTCCGCTTGACTGTGCTGAGGGTTCTTGCAATGCTTGCCTTTTGAAATTCCAGCCATGGCTTACAGCTATCATGGCACCGTTCTAATGATGTGTCTAATCTGATGACTTTAGCAATAACTTTTAGTTTTTTGATAAAATTGCGTGCATTCCAATGTAAGAACAGGGCGGGTGACCGTACCTTACCCATTCCAATGTAAGAACAAGGTGTGTGACCGTATCTTACCCATTCCAATGTAAGAACAGGGTGTGTGACCATACCTTACACAGGGTTACCACAGTCAGCAGGACTGAGCTGATACAAGGATTTTGTTATAGCTTTATCCTCCCTTCATATTCTTTGGGTGTCTTGCAATACCACTCAAAATGTGTCATACTTTTAGCAGCTTTTAAGTCAGTTGTAGAACATACTTCCTCCTTGCTTTTTCTGATAGATTCCTTGCGTTTAGAATAACCTTGACAAATTCTTTTGAAATGGTTGACGCTGATAGTACACACACTTTTGTCTCACAAACTTCTGCTGGGTAGGTAAGTGTAGGCATTCAAGCTTTGTTGAATAGAACCCCCACAAGCACACACACTAGCCCAGTAGACCACAACATTGTACAACAGGTACTTGAACTGGAATGACAGATTACTGAAACGCTTCACCTTATGGACATTGAATCTTTTTCTCTACCACCCTGCACACACACTCCATGTTTTCCAGACTGTGTCTGTGTGTGTTTGCAGGATCTGCTGGACAGCGATTGGACTAGCGTGCGGAGCGTCCTGGAACAAGCGGACATTCTGGTCATCAAGTACTCTGTCAACGACAAGCTGGCCTTCCAGCAAGTGCGCAACGGCTACGCCCCGAGACTCCGTCCATTATTGCGTCACTGGGGAGTACCTGTCATCCTGGTGGCGGTGGGAGCTCGACTAAACGGTGAGAAGTGATTGGTTTACAACTGCCTTGGTCGTGTGTTTGTATGTTCAGAGCTTTTCTCTTACTGCAATAACAGATTTGGGGTTGAACTTGAGACTTTGAATGAGAATCGATTACGTAGCTCTGATGATATTGACGAATTGAAAGCATTGTTGGTGAATAATTCATTTGAAGAATGAAACAGGTCATCGAATCTTGCTGATGGAGTTTGGCATTCCTGACTTTTCTGATTTCAAAGTACACAGCTGGCAGGTAAATGTATCTTCTGGGAAGTTGTTTCTGGGTTAACAATACAACGTGACCTTAAGAGTAGGCTATGGTAAGGTCTGTAGATGTGGGTTGTACTATACATATATACCCTTTATGCTTAAATCTTGAATGGGCCTCATGCTTCAGGATGTAACTTGTTGTAATTGCTGACCAAATGAGCATACAAGAAACAAAGCTGAAGAACTTACACTGCCCTACTCACTTCGGCTATATAACTCCTTAAACTTGGCAAATACACACACACACACACACACACACACACACACACACACACACACACATGCATAAACACAAAGGAAAGAAAGCCAGTGACACATAGGAGTAGTGCCTATTCTTAGCACTGGTGAGTGGTGTCAAATCAGGTAAACCACCCCAGGCCTTTAATTTGATCCCCCTGTAAACAATCTTATGAGCGGCTGCAGGCAGTATTTTTAGCTGGGCCGCTGAGATGCCTTCAGAGGGCTTTGGAATATAGTAGGGCGGGCAGCAAAAGGGCTGGTGGATGACCGAGGGGAAAGGACCCGGTTAGAATGTGATTTAAAGCAAAGGACCAGGTTAGAATGTGATTTAAACATTTTTAGAAAATAACAGCTACGCTGCGTTTTCAGTGGCCCTATAGGGTCATGTAGGGAACAGAAGGCATGGCTTATATGCCCCCCCCCCCCCCCCCCCCCCCCCCCTACACCGCCCCAACCCCTCTATAGCTGTATTACTGGTTGCCTCACTCTCCCCCTCTCCCTGGCTCTTTCTCTGGCCACCTCCCCCTTATTCTCTCCCATTTGTTTATGCTTGCTTTGAATTTCTTAGCATTTTCTGCTTGGAAGCATTCCCCCAGTGTTTGTCATGAAAGCCGCCATTGGATGATGATAACCAACATCTTATTTTGTCTTCCCGCACTCCTGAGCTAAAGCGGGCTCAACCCAGTCTAGTGCCTTTGTCCCCCTTCCCATCCCATCCCATCCACTCATTGTTCCAATGCCTTCCCACCACTGTCTGAAGACGAGGGCCCCCCCTGCACCTGCCCCCTGTGTGCTTCAGACTGGAGCAGCTGCGTGCCTCACAGCGAGGGCCTCCAGCTGTCGCGGGACCTGGGGGCCACGTACCTGGAGCTGCCCTCCCTCAACCACGTCTTTGTGGGGCGCTACTTTGGCAGCGTGGTGAGTGTTGACCATTGGACTTTGATGGATGTTGTATGTCTGTTTTCTAAAAATGAAAGTCCTATCTGATGGAGGTGCTTTTCCACCTCTACAAAATTATGTTTCTTACATTATTTATTACTTATTGTATCAGAATGGCCAAACTGCTTGATCAAGTTCAGCAATATAGGATTTTTAACCAGCCAATGGTAGCTTACATTAGCTAGCAGGCTAAAAGCATAGCACTGGAGAAAATATATTTTATAAGTTGGCTTTTGGTCGACATAATCTGTCCAGTGGAATTAAGCAGAGCATAGGTATCCCATGCTATACTCAACTGCAAACAGAGTTATTGAAGTCTTTGCCAGTGCCGACTAACTGTAGGCCTCTCTTTTATCCGTTATCATCCATAACGCTTCCCATTAGGGCCTTTATATATTTATCCAAGTATGCTGTTGAAAAATGAATTCCTGTCTTAGCAATGTAAGATTGAGTTTGATTTTCAGTGTAGGTTGGGGAGATGCCAACGCTCATAGTTGCCCTTTCCCCAAGAAAAAGAAGTGCTTCTCTCTCAATCATGAATTTACATAAGACACCCAGAGACATCACATGCTTCTCTTTGTTCTGTCTGTGGACAGTGAATGCACTGGCAAGCCAAAAGAAACTGTCACTGTATTACTCACCCCTTTGTGACTGAAACATATGATTTTTGGTTAAGTATAAGCAAAGTTGCTTTTTTAATGTGTTTTCAATGCTAGAATCGTCTTGTTTTGTTTAGCTGGAGTACTTCATGATTCAGTGTTTGAAGCAAAAGGCCAAAGAAAGACCGGAGAAAAGGCGAGGGAACAAATTGAATGAGCCCCATCCTCCGCACCTCGAACAACCAGGTGAGAGAAACTTTGAATGATTGCTTTTACATGTATTAAGAAATGCTGTGTCTGACAATATCAATTATCATTTAGTGTTTAGAATCAAATTGTTTGCTTTATCAATTTAGCAAAATTTGCCTACGTATGCCACATCCACAACCATTGACTTGTTGTATGTGCCTAATCTTTAGACCAAGTCTGCAAAACCACATGCTTATTCTCGGCTTTACACTCAGTTTGAAAATGTATAACACTTTCAGTAAAGACAGTAAACAGACACTCTTTGCATTAGACACATCATTAACTAAACTGAAACACAACATTAACCAAACGCTTTTGTGTTTCATCCGTAAAACACTGACATTTAAAATGGCAAACTCATTTACCCAGTGCTTACAGCCAGTTCTGATGTGTGTACACTTTTTAGAAAATGAGCCAAGGTTTCAGAAATTGTGTTTTAGAAATAAAAAAACTGTGACATAGAGGCCTTGGACTATGATTGGATCTAAACCCCAGAAGTGGACTATGATTGGAAATAAACCCGAAGTGTACTACGGATCAAGGAGGGGCAAGCTTTTCAGCAGTTTAACAAAAATGTCCTCCTTCACGACTGCCTTGATTGTTTGATGGATCATTCTTTACTTCTTCTTTGCAGAGAGGCCTTGAGAAAGGTTGAAATTAACTACTTAACTAAACCCCTAAATCCACCAGCACAGCAACACAACATACACAAAACCTAAGAAATCGTCCATAAGAGGAAACAACCATTTAAATACAACTGAAAATAGGTGATATCAATAGCTAATGGACCAATGAAACTCAAAGTAACCCGGCCCCTTCCCATACTCAACCTTGAAGACTGTTTACCAAAATGATTCACCTGCTCCACGTTCATTCAAGGCCCAAGGGACAGCTTTGTCTTGAAGATTTTCCTAGAATGCTCAAGAAAGTGACATTTTCATTTAATAAGTTGCAATCATTGAGCTTGCAAGCCTCCTTTTTAAATAGAAGGCGTAATATTAGACTCTCTATTCTGAGCTGAAGCAGTTGGCTATAAATAAAGAACAAAACACAGGTCTCCTGAATTGCCTTGCCATGTCACATGCATTTGGGTTCAGGGATTGATGGCTTAAACTCTTCCCAAAGTGTATGCATGTGTCACCTGGACTTGCTGGGCCCTGTCCAACTCCATTTAACCGTGCAGCTGGCATTAAATACCAGGTGCATTGATTCCTGGACAGGTCTGTTTGCCAGGCCAGCCCTGAGTGGTAATGAATTAAGTGATGAGGTGCACAGAGGTGTGGGGAGGATGAAGCAGCATGAGGGTTATAATGGGGCCATGATTTAAGTTACACATGCCTGACCCCATCCCCTTGTTTCCTGCTGCTTTTGTTAACCGTCTGTTCTAGCGCCGTCAACCTTCTGGTTGATTCCCACTCTCACGCTCACTTCCCACACGGGAAGATTATCTTTCTACCCTTACACCTTTTGGTTTCCTTTTTTACTTCTATTTACTCTTGGCTCGGTCCTGCTTTTTCTTTCCAAAAAACAAATCTCTTGTTCTCTTTCCTTTGTTGCAATTATTTTAGTTTCACATTGACCAGTCGAGATGAACAGTTTGTCTTTTTTTGTCCTCTCTCACTTTTCCTTCCCCCTCTCCTCTTCTCATCCCCCCACTAGCACGTCTACCCCCTATCCGTGTGGGGGAGTCCAGCTTCTCCCAGGACCTACAGTGGCTGCTGGAGCGCGGCGTCCAGTTTGCCGATGTCGCCTTCTACGCCGGGGACTCGGGGAAGGAGCTGGGCTGGGCGCATGCTGCCGTGCTCTGTGCCGTTAGCCCGTACTTCAGACAGCTGCTGCTCGGACCCAAGGCCAGGTGCGTTGATTACACGTCATTGTAAAACAAGTCCATGCTGTCAGACAGCCGTTTGGGGCTCATGGCGGTAGTGTACATGTCACACTACAATCTGAAGGGCAAGGTTAGGAGCAGGTGTGAACTACATGTCCCTGCATGGCTAGCAGGGGAGTGCCGCTACGCGGGGCAGACAGCAGGTGTGCTACATGAATAATACATTGTTGTCAGTACAAATCCGGTTTGTTTTTGAAAACAAACGGAGGTCCAGATTATAACTGCAGTATTTAGCCAGAAGGCACATAATGCCTCCACTCATTCATTTCTTGTTTGCCTGGAGACTAGTTGGTGTGTTACTGAGGGCAGCTAATCAACAGAGCGGAAGAGGGGGGTGGGGTGGGGTGGGAAGTGTTCTACAGAAATACTGGAGCCTCAGTAACTTTGGGGTGGAATGGTCTCGGTAGCTTTCTGAGTGATAAAGGGGGACTCTGGGTGTGACAGGGAGCGGCCCACCTCACGCTGCGTCTGCCGAGAGCGTGACGGAGCCCCTCACTCCCTGCTGTCCACCTGGGATGGCGCCATCGACGACATGCCCCAGACAGACGGGCACCTGGCCGGACGCCTTTCTCGTCTGGTGGTCAAGGACCCCCTGCTGTGTCTCTGCCTGTGGGAGACCCTGATGTTCCTGTACAGGGGTAAGTCCCCACTTTCAGTGCTCTGCCACCATGATTATACCTGCCCATCAAAACGGAACGTTTCATTAATTGAAGTCAAGATTTAAGCACCAATAGACGCACAATCATGTTATAAAACTGTGAGTTTATGGATATCTGCATTTTATGTCCACATCAGTTATCAACCCTTTTACTTACAGCCCCAGTCAGAAAACTATTTGGAGATTTATTCCTGTCATTACTGTGAGCGGTTTTAACGTTGGCTTTAAGTCAGACCTTTGCCAACCAAGTGTTTAGCTTTGGTGGTAGCTTTTAGCTGCTGTGAGCAGCCAATGCCTAGATTCATTACAGAAGCCATCTACTCTCATATCATTTCTCGTGTGAAAACGTCACAGATATTCATAGAATGGGAGTTCCATCTCCCAAAGGTATTCATATTCCCTGAGATTATTGAGATGGAGTTTATCAAAGAGATCTGCCATTTCGGCTGAATAGATGGGCCATGCTATTCGTCCTGGGCAAAGGTCCCATTGTGCCGAGGGTGGAGGGCTAAGTAAATCTCACCTTGCTTATATGTCCAAGTCATTTTCTTTTCCTATATTCTCCTAAGCCCAGTTCTAACCCTTATTCCAAATGTCTGGCAGTAAAGTTAAACCGGATCGTGTTTGAACCATTTACATCGACATGGCTCTTTGTAGAGCAAGAATGCCTATTCATCTGCCACAAGAAGGGGGCGGGGGAGCAGTTGAGCTGATTCCCTTTGGTCACCGTTTTCTAGTAAATACATTTTAAATGTCTGTAAAACGACAGCTTATATTTGGCCCTACTTCAGTGCTAAACCAATATTTTGTCCTGTTCAATATTTTCAGCATGTAAGCCCAATGACATTCTCTGGAGAAAGACGTTTCAGAATCTCCCTGAGCTAGCCCTCCCTGCATGACAACGACATCTTCGAGGCATGGTGTGCATGTTTCTACGTGTGGCATTGAATGCATATTTATATTCTGTATTCAACTTTATTTATAAGCGCTGTACAGTGTGCTGTTCTCTCTCTCTCTCTGAGTGTGTGTGTGTGTGTGTGTGTGTGTTCGTACTCGCAATGCTGTGCTATGTGCATTTTCAATAGGGCCCGTTTGGTATTCTGTGTGTGTCTCTGCGTGCGTGCGAGTGTCTAATGCTCGGTTGCGCCTTGGTGGTGCAGTAGAGCGTCTCTTCATTACTCTGAGGGTTTAATGCAGACTGCTCCCATGGCAGTCTGCTGTAGCCTTGGCTGATTCATAGCTGCCTTTCTGCATGCATGGGAGCAACGCTGACAGCACCTTCTACTAGACCCTGTTTACTCCACAGGGTATGAGCATTAGTGTGTGTGTGTGTGTGTGTGTGTGTGTGTGTGTGTGTGTGTGTGTGTGTGTGTGTGTGTGTGTGTGTATTATTAAAATAGAGTGAAGATACAGAGTGTGTGTGTGTGTGTGTGTGTGAGAGAGAGTTTGTGCAAAAGAAAGAACAATGTGACAGGGGGGCTTTGGGGTTGGGAGAGAGAAGCAAGGTGCTGCTTGCATGGGTGTCAGATAAATTCAAAGTGAGATAGGGGTTCAGTGTGAAGTCATGCTGGGGTTGAAGTATGAATCTCAACTGTCATCGTCATGTGTTTGTTTACTGTATTTTCTAGGAGGAATAACCTTGTTCTTGGTGATCTTGATCTATAACTGTGGTTTAATGTTTTGTTTGTGTCTGACAGTTTGGAGCACAGTGACAATACAAATGCATTGGTACCTGTCTTCCAACACCGTGGCGCTTTAAAACGTTTAGTGGGAAGGCTATTTTGTTTAATTTGAACTAGACCTAAACATGGAGACTATGTTCATTACGGGCCAATGAACAGTCAAAACCGGTCTAGTAAAACGAGCAGTGGAATGAATGTTATCTTGATAAATCATTTCCATTAAATTGCCTATTTTCTCATCTTTGTTAAATAGATGGAATTTAGGTTGTTTAATGCTGTGTTGGCTAATACATTTTATTAACCCAGGCCCAAGGCCCTATTGGTTGTTGGGTTGGTGGTGTTTGAAGTCTAGTTAGTTTCTGGGGTATACAAATGGTCTCACCTATCTTTGAAATATTAGGTTTTCAGGACCAGCGTACTGGCTAGCCAGGTAGCTTGTCTGTATGTGCTTAACGTCTCTTTAACCTACAGGCTCTTGTTTTCCACTACTGGCTTAGCGCAAAGTGCAGTCCAAGTGTAGACTTAATACATGCTTGTAAATGTGCAGTGTTTCATTGTTTACGTACTTTTTCCTGTGTCAAGATTGTACATTGGAGCACTATATTTTTGTTTGTACGTTTGTATGTGTGTCCGTGCGTTGACTTTTGTACAAGTATGTTGAATTCCCTCTGGTTAGGAAGGAATACCACTTGCCCCTATTTGCAGGAAGTCAGAGTCAGGGTTTAGCTTCGGAGAAGGTGGCTTTCTTTGACATACAGATACAATTGAAAACCTGCAGGTTTTCCTAACCTCCCACAACGGCTGCCGGCTCTCATCTCTCTCTCTCTTCTCCTTCTCCTCTTCCTTATATACGTATGTCCCTCCTTTCAGTAAGGTCAAAAGATCATCCTAGCAGGGGGGTTGTTTCCTCCTACCCAGCAAGGACATCTGGCATTCATTATGTGGCCCCTGTCTTTTATTTAATGCAGGATGATACAATTACTAAGGAAGCATTAGTACATAATCACGCAGTTCAGGCCCTGCACCCATACAAAATACACAACACAAGCAAGGTGACTTTGCTATTGTTGCGGTAACACTTTGCGACTGCGTCTCTTTCAGCACCTTGCTTCAGCATAATTTAGTTTGTCATGGGGACTGTTGGCTATATGTATGGTATGGTCGCACGTGGCTCCGTGTGCTTGTCTTTCCCTACGTCAGTGTCTTATTATTTAATATTTTATTCCATTCAATCTGCAGCAAAAAAGCAATCCACCGATTAATGTAGGCCATCGACGGTAAAATGTGGCAGTTGTGTTTCAGTAAATGTATGCAAATCTTCTAAATGTCTTTGCTGCCAAATGAATCCCCTGTACCAGGATAAAGAGCCGGTAGTGTATTATCCCTTGTTTTGAATTAAGCGTCAGCCATTCTGAATTACTTAGATGAGCTAATGCTTTTGCAGTGGCCCCGCCCCCTCCTGCTTCTAAGGTCCCTTGGCCAATCCCTACCATGTATCCTGGAGCTCTGCTCCGGCTTATTAAAAGGCAAGAGCGCGTGGAAGTAAATGCTTGTTTTAACCCATGGTTTGTCTCCATCAACTTATAGGAGCACAAAAGATTGAGCTTGGATTGTGAGTTTCTCTCAAGACCAGTGGCAGATTGACCGCGTCTAGTAGTTGTTCTGGATACAAATGTGTCTGGGTGTGGGGTCGCTGACAATTACTTGATAGTATATAATGTCGTGCTGTGCGCAATCATGTTGAATACTGTTCATTACTAGAATATGCTTTAAAAAATTATATTTAATACTTCTGTGTAACTGTACATGCTATGAATATGAATTCCGTGATGGATGTTCTGTAGGATCTATCTCTGTGTGATGGATGTTGTGCAGGATCTATCTGTTTGTGTGTGTATTTACTGTGTGTATATATAAAGGTGTGTGAGTGTGGCTACAGGGGCATGGGAGTGGATGGTCTGTAGCATCTATCTCTGTGTGTCTGTTTGTGTGTGGCTACAGGGGCGTGGGAATGGATGTTCTGTAGAATCTATCTGTTTGTGTGTGTATTTACTGTATATATAAAGGTGTGTGTGTGGCTACAGGGGCATGGGAGTGGATGGTCTGTAGCATCTATCTCTCTGTGTGTGTGTGTGTGTGTGGTACAGGGGCATGGGAATGGAATGTTCTGTAGGCTGTGTGTGTGTGTGTGTGTGTGTGTGTGTGTGTGTGTGCGCGCGCGCTACAGGGGCCATGGGAGTGGATGTTCTGTAGGATATATCCCTGTGTGTGGATGTTCTGTAGGATCTATCTCTATCTCTGTGTTTGGCTGCAGGGGCATGGGAGTGGGAGCACCTCCAGGAGGCCCTAGCTGAGAAGCTGAAGAACAGTCTGGCCGTGGCTCAGCTGATGGAGCGCGTCCGCTCCTTCCTGGGCCGGGACAAGGTGAGCAACAGGACCAGCCTGGCCCTGGACCCCACCCTAGCTATGGTCCTTCGAAATTACAATCCCTGAGATTGTGACATTACCACAGCTGTTATTAATGTAGTTGCATAATTGTTGCACCTTTATCACCTCAGCAACTGCCACTATGTTTTACTATGAAGGAAAGTATTTTATTAGGATGTCGCCCTTTCATAGAAGCATTTTCTTATTACCAGAATCAAATATAGATTTGAACCAACATAAAAACAACGTAAAACCAACATACATTTTCTGTATCCCCCCAGGATATTTGTATTATGGTGTTGGTGCATGGGAAAAGTTTGACCCATCTTGGCATATCATTGATTAATTTGCTCCAGTAACCTTTTGTTGGTAGATGAATATGGTTAACTTTTCACAAATGCCTTTCCTCACATTATGTAACATTTCACTGTGTATATAATCATATATTTGCTTTAATGTAGAAAGTAAAAATATGTGCCAGATTTCTTAGAATATGACAATATGTTATTACAGCAACACTTATGTTGGTTTCACTTTAAAGTGCCACCACACAAAATATTTAAATCTAAAGTCATGCTAAAATATTCACAAGATATGAGGACCTTATGCTGATGAAGTCACATACATTTCAGCTGAAAGGAAATGCTTAGTCTTTGGTCTATTCAAGCACGCAACACTCCAATTTAAAACGTACTGAGAGACACACATGGTTACAGTGGCTGACCCTTGAGCCACATGCACAATGCGACACGTGTGGATGAATCTAGGCTTCCCTGAGGCAGAGGGGAGAGGAGCTGACATGCATGGCCAGGATAGTTCTCTTAATGTACACAGACTTCTTACAAAGATTCAGTCAGGATAGTTCTCTTTATGTAAAGACTTCTTACAAAGATTCAGTAAGAATAGTTATCTTAATGTACACAGACTTCTTACAAAGATTCAGTCAGGATAGTTCTCTTAATGTACACAGACTTCTTACAAAGATTCAGTCAGGATAGTTCTCTTAATGTACACAGACGTCTTTCAAAGATGCAGCCAGGATAGTTCTCTTAATGTACACAGACTTCTTACAAAGATGCAGCCAGGATAGTTATCTTAATGTACACAGACTTCATGCAAAGATTCAGCCAGGATAGGTCTCTTAATGTACACAGACTTCATGCAAAGATTCCTGCTATAAAGGCTACATGCCATTTGTTTCTGAAGCTACATGTATGTTCATTATGTCAAGTGCATTCTTACTTACTAGAGGGTTTTGGTTTCAATCACAGCCATTTTAGTTAATTTATTAAAAGAGATTTAAAGTGTCCTAATAGACCACAAAGAAGAATTAATTTATAACTTCCCATTGTCTCTTGCTGTGTGCTATGATACTAAAAATCATTATGAGGAACAAATCCATTTGGATGTAAAGGCAGGCCTGGATGCTAGCCTGGCCACCAGTCTGTCTTGAAGCATTATCCTGCTTCATTGTAGATGTCTTGGCACTCCAGCCTGAGTGGGGACGACTCGCCTTAAAGCACAGCTGGCAGACAGGCTGTGTGTGTGCCACAGGGGAGGTGGGAAGGACAATGGAAATCATGCTATTAAATACCCCACATTGCTGTAGAGGAAGCCAAAGACTTAGCCCTGACTGTGTGTGTGTGTGTGTGTGTGTGTGTGTTGGGGGGGGGGGGGGGGGGGGGGGGGGTGTGGAGGGATGTGTGTGTGGGGGGGATGTGTTTGTAGGCATTAGTCTTCCTTGAAGTGTGATAGTATGAATCTTTGTATATATGTGTGTGTGTGTGTGTGTGTGTGAGTGTGTGTGTGTGTGTGTGTGTGTGTGTGTGTGTGTAGTGCCTGGGGATTGTGTACGTTTATAAGCGTGTGCTGACTCTGTTGTGTGTGTTTGTCTCGTGTATTTACAGGGCCTAAGGGACACACCGAACGCACGTGCCGCTCAGCTTGGCCCACAGTCTCTGGTCAACCTGTTCAACTCGCCTCTCTACTCAGACGTCATCTTCATGGTGCAAGGCGAGCCACCCTACGCACGCACGCACGCACGCACACACACACACACACACACACACACACACACACACACACACACACACACACTCTAACAGCCAAGAGAGGTTCATTGTTTCATTAGGGCTTGATTAGATCACATTCTCAATCCTTGGCTCTAAGGAGCCTGTCAGTGGGATTTTGTTAACTTTCGGTGGAATCATGGTTGGACATGAAGACGTGTAGAGTACAAAGCAACGTGCGTGCAGTGGCCTTTAATGAGGCCTAACACAGCATTTTAACGTTGCAGTGTAAACCCGCAGTTGGAACATGCAACAAAATACTAGAAAAAAAACCCGGCTCTAAGTTCTTTACATTTTATGCAATTGATTGACCAATTCCCATTTGAAGAGCTCCTGCTTGATACCTGTGCCCGTATTGCATTCTGCTGCTACAATTCAACAATTTTTGATTTCTGCCAGATTGCCTTGAGTTAGTGCCTTTTTAAGACATCTAATATATATGCTGTATATACATACTATATATAAACAGTACCAGTCAAAAGTTTGGACACACCTTGCCACTCAGTGGATTTTCTTTATTTTTCCACATAGTAGATTAATACTGAACACATCAAAACTATGAAATAACACAAATGTGGTAAACAAAATATGTTTTATATTTTAGATTCTTTAAAGTAGCCTCAATTACCTCAATGACAGCTTTGCACACTCTTGGCATTCTCTCAACCTGCTTCATGATAATAATAATAATAATAATAATAATAATAATAATAATAATAATAAATATATATTATAGATTAGATAGATTGTTTTTACCGATTAACTAAATTCAAAGTGAATGAACAAATGAACAACAAATCAATATTTACTGTGACCACTCTTTGCTTTCAAATTTTTGTCAGCATTTTTTCATATATATATATATATATATATATATATATATATATATATATATATATATATATATATATATAAAAAACTTAACTCTCCTTTGACATTGCTAGTGGGGCCATCATAAGTCTCAGGGTGTGACTGCCGGCAGTTACCGTTCATGATGGCTATTATCTCCCGCTGTAAAACAGGATTGTATGTGTCACAGGTTTCAGGTTAATTAAAATGACCCCCCATTATGACATATAGCTCCTGACTGAGGTGGACGTCTTCCACTTAAAACAAGCATAGTAAGCTGCATAGGCTATAGTTGGTGCTTCAAGCAGATCTTTATGTCCCGGCCTGGATCTGGTGGCATGTTTTAATTTGATTATTGTCCTCACCTGTGTTTAGTTAGGCCCGTTTAGTTGTCGTTGGTTATTGGTTGATTGGATATCCTGGGTTTGTATTTATATAACGTCCTCCTGTCGTTTAGTTGTCAAAGCATTATTATTATTATTTTGTGTAACTAGTATGCCTGTGTTTGAATGTGTTGTTGGAGAATTAAACTACTTTGATTCAGATTCCTACATTTGGGTATACTATTGTTTCCTGGCTTGTCACACTTTATGAAAGCTATTTGAGGTTTTGTAATACAAATATTTTAATAACTGCTATCTATTGTAATGTTATATGAAGAATTGTTTCCTATGAAAACATCAGTTTTAAGAGTTTATTTTTTGAGAGTATTGCCTAAAAAGTCTCTTAACATCATGCTTGACAAGCTGACATACCCTCCATTATTCAGGATTAGCGTCAGTGGTTTCCTCTGGTTTGCTCCGCAATATGAAAAAGAAAAAGGACGGTCGACTTCCTACTTCCAACACAGAGTTAATTGGCTCGGCTGTGTCGTACACTCGGTCTGAATGCCTACGTAAAGCTGTCCAATGTGATCACTGCTGTGTCATATCTTCGGTCTGAATGCTAACGCTAATACTACGTAAATCTGTGTCATATCCTCTGTCTAATAGCTGAATGTAAAACTGTCCATGTGTATACACATGCTTGTCTTTGTCTGTGTTTCAGGGAGTGTGTTACCAGCTCACCGGGCGGTGTTAGTGGCACGCTGTGATGTCATGGCGGCCATGTTCAGTGGGAAGTACGCCGAGGCCAGGAGTCGCGTGGTGCCCATCCATGGCGTGTCCTCCGACACCTTCCTGTCCTTTCTGGAGTACCTCTACACTGACACCTGCTGTCCTGGTAGGCTCACTGCACCCTGACCCTGACCCTAACCCTAACCATAACCGCTACACTGACACTGCTGTCCTGGTGGGCTCACTGCATCCTGACCCTGACCCTAACCCTAACCTCTACACTGACACCTGCTGTCCTGGTGGGCTCACTGCACCCTAACCCTAACCCTAACCCTAACCCTAATCCTGATCCTAACTCCAACCCTAACCCAGCCAGTCAGCCATGGTCCCTTTCTCACTATTAGCTCATACAGATGGCACAAAAAGATTTGTATTATTAAATACCCGTTGAAAGGGATATCAATGTTAAATACATTCCGTAGGTACGGAAGGAAGGCCTTCTCTTAGGAGACTTAGTGTCATGATTGTTGCATTGGAGGTGCCAAATCTGACCTATATTGTACTTGTAGATTAGATTACGTGGATTTGGTGTATGTGACTGCAATTTGACGGAATGCAAGTCTTGTTTTGTTTGTGAATTTCAATAATTGAGTTTCCTGCAACTGATCCTAGGTCGTGTCAAGGGCTGGTCCTAAATCAGTGCTCAAGGAGCTGAGAGAGAAGAAGTAGTAGTTCTCCTTCTCCCTGCACACACATTAAACACCCTCTAAAACATTTCAGCAGAAGTCCTTTTAGCCATCTGTGTGAGGGAAAGATGCAGCCAGTCCCTCTCAGGAGACACTTGGGTAACATAGAATTTAAATGAAATTAAACTAGACTGAGTAGACGCAAATTCCCCCCCAAATCTTTTGTTGTCTGGGGGCTAAATCTGCATTATTGATGGCCAACCAATGGGCCTGAAAGATCCCAATTACCAAATCTTTTTCAGTATTGGGGCCTTTTGGGGCATCCTGTTAGTCATTCTACCTTAGCTCTATATATAGTTATATATATCCTTCTGGAATCTAGGCAGCTTATATGTAACATTCCAGAAAGGTTGAAAGAGCCCGGGTTTGAAATAGGATTTAGATTCTCAAAACAAAGGGAGGAAGATCGCCGTGCCTTGTCAACACTGGTTTGATAGTGAGTACATAGAATATATGTTGACAGGAACTGGCATAGCTCACAAGAAAATGCAATGGACAATTGAATTACCGACACTTGTGTAGTGTGATTGATAGATGGCTTTATTTCAAGCGTGTGTTTTTGTGTCTGAGATAATATATTTTGATACTTTAGTTGACAGTTTGGAGCTCCTTGTAAAGTCGTTACTAATAGCACTTGACAACCGAGAGTATGATTGTATTTAATCATATACAATTAGATTGTATTGTGCTAATTTTAACCACATGTAGGAGAAGCAGAATGTGGACACACACACAGACACACACAGCACGCCTCAGGTTTCATCACACCGCAGGTGCGTTACCACAACAATTAGCATTAGCCCTCCTAGAAAATACAACTCAGATAAGAGATGATGTCAGTTGTAAAATAGCACTAAGTATATGTACAAACGTATCCTTGTGCGCGTGTGTATCCAGTGTTACAGGAAATAGGAAACTAGACCCTTTCCTTCTATTCATATGGATATTGTAAGTTTCTTTATGTATGTGGGGATGACATATTTTGTTAAAGTACACTTGTATGCTCCAAACCAGCTGGACAGACATGCTAAAATAACACAAGACATTATCTACTGATGAATCTGTATAGAGGTATAGAATTGCTTGCCACACTGGCTGTAGAGGTAAGGCTATAACCGTTTGTTTGTGTTTGTGCGTGTGTCCAGCAAGCGTGCTTCAGGCCATGGCGGTGCTGGTCTGTGCTGAGATGTACCAGGTGAAGCGCCTGCAGCACCTCTGTGAGGTGTGCGTGTGTGCCTACCTCCAGAGCATGCCCAGCCGAGAACTGGCATCCACTGGCATTAGCGTGATACGCCTACTCCGCAGAGCAAAGGTGATTAAGTCTAGGTTTTAGTCTAACCTGTGACATCTTGTCTCATTTCAGGTAAGAGAAAAGATAGTTTTAGTACATTATTGGATTATAAACAGATCATTTTCAAAATACAGGTAAAAACTAAATGTAATTAAAAGTGTTATTTCTTTTTCTCATCTTACTAAATTAATTTCCAATTGATGCTGTGATGATTATACTCATTAATGTAATGTTAACTGTGAGCAGCCGTTCGGAACATTAATTACCATGCATATATATGTATATTTTCTCACATACACATATGAAACCAAACTGTTTCATGCACTCTCTTTTCTCACACACCACCTTTCGGTTCCACCAAAAATACCTTGCGTTTTAACTGAAATCCTCACATACAACATAGTGAAATCCTCTCATACATTATACTGAAATGCTTTCATACATTTTTTTTTAAGTATCTGTGAACGCTTTTCAATAGTATATGTAAAAGGTTTTCACAATACTATGTGAGAGCATTTCAACTGTGTATATGAGCACATTTTACTAGTATGTGTAAAAGCTTTTCAATAGTTTTCATAAAAGTTTTTCAATTGTGTATGTGCACGTCTAATTTCAGTTGTGTGTTTGGCAGTGTTTCATTTGTGTGTGTAAAATAATTTCTCTTGTATGCGTGTGTGGTTTTTAGTACAGTATGTGAATGAGTTTGGTTTCATGTGTGTATGTGAGAGGATAAGTACACGGATCTATTTGCATGGTAAATCTGAACACTGCCCCTAACAGCCCCTCTTAGTTAACTACATATGTATTGACTATTTTCTCTGGATGGATTTTAGTGCCACAATGCTGAGCAGCTGTACATCTGGCTCCTCCATTTCATCGCCAATAACTACCTTATTTTTAGTCACAAGCCCGACTTCCTGGAACTTTCAGGTGAGTCATGCAAATGTAATGTCACAGTGAGGTTAAGATTTATTTATTTTTTTGCGAGCATTTTCTGTCTGATTCATATGGTGTAATTTTTTGCATAAAACTTAAGTTATTGTCCAAAAAGAATAAGACCCCCAGAAAAGCTTGAGTTGAAAACACTTACAAAGATTCCACGATAAAAGAAATGTAATGGCCCAAGTGGGCGTAAAAAATGCGAGTCAGGACATCTCCAGAATACACTGAAATAAGTTGCAACATTAAAGATCCCAAACTATTCCTTTTAATATTAAAAACCAAAGCAAATTCAGAAGTTAATGAAATCTGTTTAGTCTCTAATGAAATAATGACCACATCTGGCTGGTTATAAGTACTCTAATGTTTATTAAACATTTCATTGTTTAGTAAAAGTGTACTGTTTGAGGGGCAGCACCTAAAGACTCAACCACACAGCCCATTGTTTACATTGGTCCTCAGGTAATTGGTTCAACATACAGCAAACAAATGTGAAGTATGCACGGGTTTGGCCTGTTGTTTCGGCAATAAATGGCTTAAAAGGATGTAGACTGGATGTGGCCAAGCTTTGACTGTCTTCAATGGGCGAGTTTTTCATAGATTGAATAAGAAAAAGAGAATGCATGTCCTACAATATGATCACAAAATGGCGAGATTGTCTATCATTGTGTGTTTCAGAGGAGGAGCGAGAGCAGGTGGAGAGGCTGCGTTGGCCGTCCAGGGGCTACCTGCAGGAGCTCAGCGAATACCAGCAGCGCCGCCGCAAACTACGCAAGTCCCGCTGCCTAGTCATGTGACCTGCCCTGCCGCCGCGCCCTGGGGACAACAAGAACGGATTTATTACATGATAGAAAAAGACAGAACTGGGATTACAGACTTCTGGGCTGGATGCTATTGGGACTCTAATTGGAGCTTCAGACATGAAGACTGAGAGAAAGCAGAGAGCAGTTCTGCATGTCATGGTAACAACCCCAAGGGCTTGTGGGGAATAGAAGGTCACCATGGCTCAGGCTAAAAGGAGAACGTCATCCGCCGGTGACGTCCTGCACCATGACACACCCCACTTCCCTGAGGAGGATGACAGGCTGTCCTCGGTCAAATGACGGGCTCATCACGGGGATAGGAGATGACTGGAGCCTTTCCCCACAAGGATTACAAATGACCGTGTGCATTTAGATTATATTGAACAGGTAATGGAGAGATACATGCTGACAATGATGGAGTCAAAATGGTGGATTTTGTCAGTAAATATCCATCTAAATGTTTCTGGAAGAAGATCAGAAGACCAATATACTCAATATAGGGACCATTAGTGATGGGGGTGGGGGTGGCGGTTGTGATGGTTGGGGGTGGCTAGGGGATGTTGTAATTGTACAGTTTTGAAATCAGCCCCTGGTCCTTAAACAAACTCTAGGTCTGATACACATTGATGGATAGGAGAAGTATTACTGTGATTCAAGTGGTCTATGATGACAAATCTGATAAGTTATAAGAATTCTATTTTTGTATTATTTCAAATGTTGCCATGATAGTTGTTCATGACTAAGGACCAGGGTTTGAATTATGACAACAACTCACTATATCTACTTTTGCAGACTCTTTGGTCTGTGTTGTTGGGTTCACTTTAATTTTAAATTTTATAACATAAAACATTATATATGTTAAACAATGACAAAAAATGCTGTTTTTCAATAATATAATTTTTTACTTTGGCGTGCTATGTAAATTAAACTGACCCCAACATTAATTGGATTTGGATTTGATAAAACACTTAAAAGATTGCATAAATCTTAGTCATGAGTAGCATTTAGTACAATTTTTTGTTAACATTTATTTTTCCTATACATTCTAACCTGAGCCAAACAATGCTGTGGATTAGGAAACATCTATTTAGATTTTGTTTGGTCATAAGATTAGTATTTTTCATGGTGCTGCAAATATTTTTCTAACTTATTGTAATTAGAAATTTTGTTATGTTCAGTTTTGGTGGCGAGTTCACTAACAAATGTCATACTGTAGATTACAGTCAGCTATTTACCTGGTACTTAAATGAGTATAAACTATCATGTATTATAACTTTTTGAATAGTTACGTTTATTTTTATTATTAGGGTATTTTTTTTAAGTAATTTAAGGTTTGAAATGAAGTGGTCTTATGAATAAGGTGGTCTTAACATAAAAAAAGAGTAAAATGACGCACACATTTTAATGTACTGTATTTCCTTATATACCAGGTCATAAGGACTAAGATTTCTTGTAATATACTTGAGTAACTGCAGTGTGTGTGTGTGTGTGGGGGGGGGGGAGGGGGGGGGGGGGGGTTCAGATGAGTGAATGATCAGGACTGTCTTTTATTTAAACCCATGTTTATTAAATGGTGTACACCCAAATTGTTATTACCAGTGGCAAAGGAATGCTGGCATATCACAATGTCACATGTCTGTCTGTCAATACTAGTTACTGTATCATCCATCTGACTGTCCCTGAGATGTTCAGTAAATATCAGCTAAAGATGGGAAGCAAAGTATTTCCCCATTCTGATGCATATTATGCAGCCAGCATGTGGGTCATGTAGTGGTGGCCCTGGGCCAGTAGGTTACACCTGGTAACTAGTCGTGACTTCTGCCCCCCCCAATAAAATGTGTTTTGCAAAGAACACTCTGTTCATTATCTACCAATGGTGCACGTAATAAATGGATGGTTTTTGTTGTGTGTTTCATCAATATTGACAATTTGTGGATGGAGAATGGCCTTTACAAGCCTCAGCACTTTGCACTGGTAAACACCTCCGTAACCATGTGCAAAGCAGAAAAGATGTCAGGCCGGGTAAGAGTACCTAAAGGGTTTTGTAATTGTTTGTACCTGGGGGGTAGCCTCTGTATGTCAGTGGAGCGCTCCAATGGACTGCAGCATCCCTTCTAGTTTCCCGCTCTTCTCCAGCTCCACCATGTCGCTGCCGCCTCCCACACACTCTTCCCCAATGAACACCCTTGGAACCTGGACACACACACGGCCAATTGTGAAAGTCTTTGTGACGATTTGTTCATACAACTTGCAGTATTCCCACTACCTGAGATATACATTAAAGTGTATTAACCCCCCCCCCCCCCCGTTTTTACAATACTTACCGAGTTTAATAAAGGTAAATCTTTTTACACAATAATTTGTAACAAATATACTAATTTGTATATTTTTGTCCAATTTAGTCCTCCATAAGCCACATGCTCTTAGTCGCAGGAATGACAAAGCTTTGATTTCAGCGTCAGCATTAGACGTGCTGGTGGGGTGTAGGTGTTTTCCATAGACTGGATTCTTCTGGTGTAAATAAAGGTGTCTTGAAAGATGTTGAATGTGTGTCCTGTCATATTTGTGTCAATGTAACTTTTAAATGCTGTTTTTGCTGCCTTTCTTGGATAGGTCTCCATGAAAAATAGATTATATCTCAATGGGCTTTTTCCTGGTTAAATAAAATAAATAAAAATAAATCATTTCAGTCAACCAATCAGATGTTGGTATGCAAAGCAGGTGGGCGTGTACCCTCGAGGTAGAGCTACCCTGAGTACAACGCAGAGGGGAGCATTGCTATTCCTACCCCTTGGAGCAGGCACGCGCACCTCTATGATCAAAACACACCTATAAACGTTTAAAATGTTTATATCATTGACACCACCGAAGTAAAAACACAGGGGGAACAATTAACATTTGTTTCATAAACACAGTCGCATACACACAGACATGATAATGTCAATGAGAAAGCTAGAGATTTAGGAGCTAAGTATTAAGTGAAGGGATATAGTGGGTGGTGGAGTCAATGCAGAATTCTTCATTTGACCAAGTGTTTAGTACATTTGATTTAAAAGCGCTTTTACCCAAAGACACTTTACATGATGACAGGTCAATCAGAAGTTGTCACTGGGATTGTAGCATATGTTTTGAGGAGCATAGACGTAGTCATATTTCGAAAAACTGATTCCGCATCATTGTCTTTAGCACAGCTTTGACATTGCTGGATGGGAGAGCAGTACAGATGCCTATCAATACGCCATTGCAGGGTGGATGAAGGAGACTTGGTACCCTTTCGGTTAAGCAGAGTTGAACGCAATATGACATCAATTTCTGCCATATTGGATTTTCCGCCATTTTGGATTTTATTAAAAGTTTAAAAACTTTTCACAGGCCACAAATGTTGTCCAATCTTCACCAAAATTGTCACAGATGGTGTTCAGACCAAGCCTTACAAAAGTTATCAAATGGAGTTTTGATTTTCGAAAGCGTTCGTCCATCGCACCCACTCATCATTTTCTTTCGTCTTCTGCCATTAGAGTCTATAGCAGGCCCTAGAACCGTACGGTAAAAAGTTGTGATATTTAGCACAATGATTGGGGACAGTCTCTTGATTCTTTTCACTGAGTTGCATGTCTGCTACCCGAACACTCTAGCGCCACCAACGGGTCCAAATTGAGGTGCGTTTTGATCCATGTTCCCTATTTTCAAAAATGAGGTAGTGTTGGATTCCTTGGATCATGCAGAGTTAAACGTATCCTATGACGTCAATTTCCGCCATATGGATTTTCCGTCATATAGCTTGGCCCTCTTATTGCTGCTTGAAGTTATTGTTTTTCTTTCTTTTGGTGTGTGTGCATAGAGAACTCGTTTGTAGCCGTCATCGTGGCTGGTTGGACTCACAAAGTTACCCCCACATTTAGCAGCTGCTGGGTGTTATTTTTCACCCATGAATTATAGTGCCGAACACTGGATCAATGATGGTGACAGGCTTTTTATTGGCTTAGCCTACATGGCAGAATATGTTAAGAAGATCTATGCATTCTCTTTTGTCTTTGGCTTGATATGCTTTGCAGTAATTTATTCATATTTCAACACGTTTTTTACAAATATTGGAAACTACGGAATAAATACCATTCCGCAGGCCTATCAGTTCAAAATGGAATGCGATAGCTTGTCAATGAACAAATTCAAAGGAACAAATCAGTATTTATAGGTCTACGGAACAGGTGGCTATGGCGGTCTGTCTGCTTTATGAATATTTTACTAACATTTCTTTTTGCTAGTAAAGACTTTCACTTCCCCTCTAGTTTTCTAGTTTCAAAAACGTAGGGTTACTTGCGTAACCACGGTTCTTTGATAATATGAGTGAGGTATCTCACTGTGGGAAGAGCCCCTGGGCGTGCCCAACCACAGAAGCTCCAATGCCACCACGTCTGTCACAGACAGACAGGTCATGTCAGAGACCTCGGGGGTCCCACCCCCCTTGATTAGTCACTGATAGACCCTCATAAGTCATTCTGAAGCAATGTGCTAGTGAAATTATGAAGCTCTGTGCGGTGAGATACCTCACTCATATTATCAAAGAACCGTGGTTACGCAAGTACCCTAAGTTCTTTTTCAAATATTCGCTCGGTATCTCACTATGGGAAGGATATGGACAACTCCCGTATTGCCTCGCTCCGACGACACGATAGTAGTGGGCTTAGAGGAGCCTGAAGGGTGTGACCCCTCCAGGTCCAAAGGGGTGTAAGGCCCAGTAACAACAAGAGCAGGTCAAGGCGACCGGCTGGAGGAACCAACACTGAGAACCGTATGCGCCAAGCAAGAAGCAGTGACGTCCAATCGGCAAAACCTAATAAAGGTGTAAAGCGAGGACCAACTCGCTGCAGCACATATGTCTTGTACAGGAATGCCCCTGAACAAAGCCCAGGAAGTGGCCATGCCCCTGGTAGAGTGCGCTCTAAGTTCCTCTATGGGCTGCAAGCCTCTACTATCATAGGCTAATATAATAGCCTCCACTATCCAATGGGCCAGCCTTTGACGAGAGAGAGGCCTGCCCTTATAAGGGGAAACCCACGAGACAAAGAGCTGGTCACACCGCCTAAGCACCCTTGTCCTGTTCAGGTAAATGCGAACGCACGCACCGGACACAACGCATGGAGACATTCCTCGGGAACAGCAGATGGGAAAGGCAGAGAGTGAAAAGCCGATAACTCCAGAGTAGTCGTGCAGTTAAAAACCTTAGGCACAAAAGTAGGGTTAGGTCGTAAGCACACTTTAGAAAAAGAGGAGGGCTCTTTCAACTAGAGGAATCTCATGTCAACAACGTCCAGTGGTTCGAAAGGCTGTCGGGAAAGAGCCTCGAGAACAAGAGGTAAATCCCACAAAGGGACAAGGGACTTGACAACCGGGTGCTTATCGGCCAGCGGGGGCGATTAGCATCATGGACAGGCCGTTCTCTCTCACCCTCGCCAGGGTGGCTGAGAGCAGACTGCGAGGAGGAAATGCGTAAAGAAGCACATTCGGCCATGGGTGGGCCAGCGCGTCTATTCCCAGAGGCGCGTCTCCGTTGACCAGCGAGAAGAACATAGGGCACTGAGCGTTTGCTCGCGATGCGAAGAGATCTACGGCAGCTTGACCATATATCTGCCAGATCTGTTCGACCACCTGGGGTTGAAGTCTCCGATCCCCATAGAGAGGGTTTCCCCTGGACAGCAGGTCCGCTCCTGTATTCAGTACGCCCGGGGCATGGGTCGCACGTAATGACAGGAGGGGCCCTACGCATCAAATGAACAGCCTGTGGGCCAGTCTGTGTAATTGTAGGGAGTGTGTGCCGCCCTGGCAGTTGACGTAGGCCACCACAGTGGTATTGTCCGTCCTGACCAGGACATGACAATTCTGAAGAAAAGACAGAAAATGTTTCAGGGCTAGAAACACTGTGAGTAACTTGAGGAAATGTATGTGAGCAAGGCGAAGAGTCAGAGACCAAACACCGTTTACAGCCCTCCCCTCGTGGACAGCGCCCCAACCGGTGAGGGACGCGTCCATCGTTATCACTTTCCTCCATGCCACCGTGCCCATTGGTGAGCCCACACTGAAAAGAGACAGGGTTTTTCATGGAAGGAGAGCCGCGAGGCAGTCCAGAGAGATTGCAACCTTGCAATTGAGGTAACGGCGGGGACACAGTCGCAAAGATGAGACCCACCGTCAAAGATCCCTCATCCGCAACAGTCCCATGGGAACGACTGATAGAGTTGAAGCTATCAAACCTAGTAGGTGAAGGCATGTTCCCAGGGTGACCATACGGCCCCCGTGACACAGGCCCAGGCACTGGCGGAATGAGGCAACACGCCTTTCCAAAAGGCTGGCCCGGTAAGAGAGAGAGTTCAGGCGGAGACCTAGATACACTATTTCCTGAGAAGGGATGACAGCTCTTGTTCAGATTGATTCTGAAACCACGATTGGAAAGGTGATCTACTACTGTAGCGGTGTCTCGTATTGCGTGTTCCCGGGAAGGAGAGCACTGCAGGTAATTGTCTATATAGGCAAAAATCCTTACACCCATATTGCGTAATGGGGTCAGAGCGACATCCACACATTTGGTGAAAACCCAAAGCCCGAATGAGATACTCGTAGGCCACGCAAACCTGAGAAATTTCCTGTGATGAGGAAAAATATGAATGTGGAAGTAGGCATCCTGCAGATTCATTGATGTAAACCAATCGCCTGGACAAATTGACCGAGACAACACTGAATGCGTTAGCATTCAAAAAGTGTACTTTCTGAGATAACCATTCAGCACATGTAGATCCAGGATAGGGCGAAATGACTCTCTCAGACAAAACCCTCACTGGGGGCTGAGGATGGGGTAACAGTAACAGAGTGGAGGACACCGGAACGCATGTCGTATCCGCTAGAACACTCTGGCTGAAACTTGGGCATGCCACGGCACAGTGAGAACGGGGTCTGTTGGGCACGTAGCTATTCTCCTCCTCTTGGGGGGAGGGTAAAGTGGTGCGTCAACCCTATGGGGAGCTGGAGCAGAGAAAATCTGTGTGAGTGCCCAGTCCTCCCTGTTGCTAGGGATTGAACCCTAGGTTCCCCGCCTCTTCCTTCCCCCTGGGAGGTTGGGGAGGCGGTTCTTTGCAGCGGCCGCAGCAAACAACTGCTTGTCCGTGGTTAGGGGCCCTGGTCTGGTGATTCACAGCCTGATCAGTAGCCCGGAGGCTTGCGGGGCTTAAAGCCGTTGTGGCGGGCCATAGCCGCCGCCGCAGCAGCAAAACCAGAGCATAGGGTGTTGAGAGGGAGAGAGGGAGGTGCCTACTTGCGAGGCAGGCAGGCCTGAAGAGCTTCTCCCTCCTATTTCCTTGAATCGCACGTCTGCTGCATGGCGCCAACAGATGGCCCGAAGAGCCCCTTGGGGTCCACCTAAGTATCCAGGAGGAGAGACCTCTCCCCCACCACAGAGAGGCCCATGGCACGGCCAGAGCCCTGGACACCACCGCAGACTGCCCTGAGAGTGAGGTATGAGATTAAGCAAATCTCTTCACAGAGCACTGGGTTAACAGTGCCCGCATCCAACTGGGCTCCCATCTCCTCCAAGAGCTGGGCCTGGTAGGCTGCCAGGAGTGTAGCCAAGTTGAGGGCTGTTACCGACTGAGCCGAGGCCTGGTACATTTTATGGTAAGTAGAGGCGGTAAAGCGCTCTAGCTTACCCGGGAGGGAGGGGCTAGCTGTGGATAGCCATTGGAAGGGGTTGAGGTGGGGGCCGAAGCTCTTCCATCCACACAATTACCACGCCCGAGAGACCCTTAACAGTGGCGTTGAGGGAGAGAGGCTTCTCCCAGTAGCTTGTAACCTCTCTAAGGCAGTCTGGGACAAGAGGCATGAGTTGCCTTGAGGGGGGCTGGTGGGTAGCCAGTCTCCGGCCATTGTACAAGCTCCTAGCCGCTAATTTTTCAGACTGGGAGGCTGGCCGTTTTGGCCCGAGCTTAGAGGCAGCCCTCTTGCAGACCTCAGTCAGCAAGGTATCAACCGGGAGGGACGTCAGACTGCCGCCTTGATCAGTGGTGGGCCTAGAGGGCTGGCCTGATGACAGGATGTCGTCATCCTCGTCCCCATTGGCGGTAGCAGCGAGCTCCGCATCAAGGTCATCCGAGTCTCCCGCACTTTCAACCAGGCCCCCCTTGACCGGGGTGAACGGCTCAAGGAGCAGAGGAGGAAGCACGTTATGAGGGGAAGCCGGGGATTCGCTCTGGCATACTAAATAGGATGCTAGTATAGGTATTGAGACGCAGCCATAGATAATGCGAAAGGTGGCTTTAGCTAAGCCAATATTGTTGACACAAGAACTAGCAAAAAGATGCTTTGCATTGAGGTGATACAAACTCAAATTGTTCCGATGGTAAGTAAATTCCTTCTTGCAGTATCTATATGACCATGCTCTTATCATTGGTTCCATCTGAGTATTTCTTTACGTAAACTTTCTATTCAGACGGTCGGCAATGGCTAGGTTTTGACATATGGCGAGCGAAATGTGATTCTGATTGTGCGGCGTGTGGTCACAGAGTGACTTTAGCTGTGTCTCAATTCAGTGGCCGCATCCTTCGAAGGTTGCATTTGAAGACCGAATACATCACTGTGGCGTGCTGCGGCTGTCCCATTTCAAAGGCTCCAGGCTGCAGTTGGATATATGTCGAGAAATGTGGCTTTCTGTCCCCAAATTTGGAGAATGCAACTGCTGGCGCCGCCCAACCTATCCCAAGATTCATTGCGCGCTGGTGATGATTGGATACTTGTGTTGTGACACAAGGGTAAGGGTACGAACAGCTGGTGACGCAAATAGGAAGTCCTCAGTGGACCAGCCCGTCTCATTTAAGCTGTGTCTCAAATCAGGGGCTGCATCCTTCGAAGGACGTGGTCTACGAAGGTACGTCTTTGTAGACCACCAAGGTCGAACCGAGCGTTGTTAAGTTATATTAAATGAGATGGTCTGGTCTCCTGAGGATTTCCTATTTGCGTCACCAGCTGTTCCCACCCTTACCCTTGGGTCACGGTACTTGTATCCAATCATCACGGACGCGCAATAAATTCTGGGATTGGTTGGGCAGCGAAGGATCCAACCGTTGCATCCTCCAAATTTGGGGAGAGAAGGCCGCATTTGAAGGAGCCTTCGAAATGGGACAGCCCTGGCGCCACTGCGACATATTCGGTCTTCAAATGCAACCTCTGAAGGATGCGGTCTCTGAATTGAGACACAGTTTTAATGTAATTTAACAACGATCGGTTCGGCCTTCACGGTCTACAAAGGCATACCCTCGTCCACCCACGTCATTCGAATGACGCAGTCCCTGAATTGGGTCACAGTCTTTGATTAATTGTGTAATTGTTTTAACGCGTTATCGTTTGTGTAAGTAATTGTGTAAGTGACGCATTCAATCGACAGCCCTACTAGCAACATCTCTCGGCTCCTTAAAGATTTCCCTTATGGAGTATGTCATCCGGAATCTTTTTCCATACTTAAATTTCACATACCGTTGGGAAACGGTCAACTCGTTTTTCGTGAAATGTAGTATGTTAAGGATGCGTAGTAGACGATTCCGCACTCAGCAAACTTACTGCGCAGGAATGGCAACCTCCCAGCTTCCCTCATCCACCGGACCCCAGTTGATCTGGGAGTATTCCATTTTATTTATGCCATGCATGCAGTGCATAGGCCTACTTAGGTTGCCGGACCAAGGTTGTATTTAGGCTACACGGCCTGATTTAACATTTAGAGCTTTAAAACGATCACAAACTCATCTGTCAAATACAATACCGTAAATAAATGCATTTATTTCTGCCTTAAGTGAAAAACATCAGCCCAGCCTACCATGCACATTGTGTGCTAAACACCATGCAATGCCACAGGGTTGCCTCCAAACCAAGTAAAACAGTCGTCTTGCAATGATCCCTACTCCGGAGACCGGAGATCATTGTAAAGTACTTAAACAAAGGGAAGATGGGTATTCTGGCTGAAGCAAGATCTAGGCTATTAAAAGGTCATAAAAATTGCTTTAATTGATTTAGGATTAGGGCAGAACATAAAGTGAAAGTAAGCCCGCAGTAGCCTGCTCTTATATATGACGTAGGCTACAGGTAATAGACAGGCTTACGTTAATAATTGATTTAAAAGGAAAAATGGCTGACAAATCTAGGAAAATTAACAACATTGAATAACCACATAACATACAGCATTGGGTAAATATCTATTTGGCTGGAAATAAATAGGCGTAATTAATAATGGTGCAACTCATTTCGCTTTGTTGTCGACTATTGTTAAATAAAACATTCACAGATCTTGGACATTTATGCAATGTTTCTTGTTTAATGTAACCACAAATAACCGTAATCACTGCAGTTTGATTATCAGAACGGTCAGCCTATATAGGCTAGTTGTTATTTTTCATATCAATGCATTTAACTGAGTGACGTTGTGTTAATATCTAAAGAAAAAAGACAAGGCATTACCGTGCGAGCGCCAGTTATTTCCAGAAAATAGTCTTGCATGGCGCTCATGTCGCTCCGTCCACTTATGTCTACGAATTCTAAATGTCCGGGTTTAAATTTGTATTTTGACAAAGCCTCTTTTGCCATAATGCAGTATGAACAAGTTGGCTTCATAAACAAGACAACTTTGTCACCTTTTATTTTTGCTTCTACGAATTCTTGCGCCATTTTGTGAGCGAACGATATGCTTAAGAGATTTGTTCAAGATGATCTAAATTAATAATTTAAAGGAAGGATTTAAAGGAAATTCCGCACATTTACTCTTCAATTCCAAGACAAGTGTGATTAACGATAGCTTCACGGTTTTATAACGCAAGCACAACTGAGTTGACACTGACATATGCTATGAATGCAATTAGGCTATACATTGGAAAAGCTTCCTTTGCATCTGTAGTCTACAGTTATAGGCTTCTAATACCATCTATTGCAACCATTGGATCAATACCACCAGTGCAATGTGAAGTACAATAAGGGAAACTATATGCCTATTTAATAAATACTATATACGCTTAAATAATTCAAATGAAGACGCTGTAATCCTAAAAACAATTTAAAAAGCGTTGCTGGAGCTGAAAGACAGCGAAAAAGTATTAATTTCCCTCGTGTGCACGCAACATCACTACCAATACAAATGTTTAAATACAGCTGAACGCCACATCACTATAAATATAATGTTAAAATACAGCTACGCCCAGATAAGAGATAGCTCATATAGAAGTTCATACAAGCTTATTGTAAATAATATGGTAACTTTAAGATCAACATTTGGAGGAACTGTTCATAGTGTGTGAATGTTGTTACCGTGTTTGAGGTAATAATGTTTAATGGAAAGTAGGTGCACCTATTTCCCGTATGCATTGTCTATATGCAATGTATTTACAAAGGTTCCTATACTTAATGCAATTTCAACATCATCTCAAACCACCTGGCACCACGTCCTCAGTATCATGATTGAAGTTTTTTTTATCCTCTCGAATGTTAGGCACAGGCGCATAAAACGTGTCCTGCAATCCTATGGTAAGTTTCTTTAGAAGTGCAAGGTTTGAACATTTGTACACAATTCAATTTTAGAAATGCATATCTGACATTCAGTACATGCTATTGCCAGAGCGTGGGAGATATTTTACAGTATCGTTAATATGAGTGACATTTTCAAAGAGATTTTACAGCGTACATGTACAGTGCTGTTTACATTTTAGATAATGTCCACTAGAAAATGATTACCTTGGACGGTGAGTGTGGTGAAGATGTCCTTGCATTTCGGCATCAATTGTATTTGTAGTTTCTTACGAATTTGTTTTAATCCCACAAGTATCAGAGAAATGTGCAGACCCGTCACTCATAGAAGTTCGGGATTACAATATAGGTAGGTATCCCATCAAAATATCTAACAGGATTTACTTTCGATTAAGGTTTTGGAACAAATCCAACTGGAGTTTTCGAATTCTTTTCAATGTGGTGTGAACTGATTACAATTCCTTTTTTTTTACTAATATTCCTGAAAATGTGCAGTAAATTGCAGGTACGCTTTGAAAACCTAACGTTGCTAAATGTGTCGTATTTCTACATGTTTAAACAGTATAAATACACATTTATACAAATACAAACGCACGTTTTTGTTAAAGCAAACAGCCCCCAAAAAATCATGTTTCTGCACCTCACTATATAATCGATTGCAATTTTGTCACAAGAATCTTCGTTAGAGCAAGGCACGACTTTTCCAAAATGTCATAAACCCTTATCTCTAAGGATTTCCCATGCACTACAGTCTCAAGTTAATGTAGAACAGAACATACAGGTGGCTGTTTTCATAGATAAATAGATGTACCTAATGTGTTAACTGAGTTACATACAGTTCTCTCGAAAGGATTAACTATCTAACCCTAACCCTGTATTCAGTCCTTAAGAAATGATTACGTATCTAACCCTAACTCTGTATACAGTCCTTTAGAAAGGATTAGGTATCTAACCCTAAATGTATACAGTCCTTTAGAAAGGATTAGGTATCTAACCCTAAATCTGTATACAGTGCTTTAGAAAGGATTAGGTATCAAACCCTAAACCTGTATAAAGTCCTTTAGAAAGGATTACATATCTAACCCTAATCTGTATACAGTCCTTTGGAAAGGATTAAGTATCTAACCCTAGCCTGCATACATGCAGTCCTTTAATCATTCATTTAATTTATATAGCGCTTTTTAGACACCCAAAGTACTTTAGAAAGGATTAGCACGAAATCACCTTTTACCCACTTTATTCTGTTCTGAATTAAAATATAACATTTCAATTTGAAAGACACTAGATTTGAATGACACTAGATTTGCAACTTTTCAAAGTAAAAAAAAAAACGTAATTTGCAATCCTATTCTGACCATTCCAATAGGGCTTTCTAGAACCAACTTTTGACGTCGTTTCTTCAGTTGTTCACCCCAAATGCCATTTTCTCAATGTATAATAATTTCAGACAATACAGCTGGCCCCATGTTTTGCCAATACCGAATCCTTGCCATATTGGGGGTATTAAAACCACCTCATTAGAACCCTGTTTTGCTTTCACTATAGTTCAATCTAATGCCGGTCGGAGAGCATGGAAAGCAGCTCAAACAGCAAAAGCAAACTTTCCGAGAACTACGTAAACTTTCTTCGTGTCAAGACAAAAACAAGATTCCCTTGTCGTGTAATAAATAACCAAAGTAACCATTAACACAAAATCAAACAAGAAAAACTATTGTTGTGTAGAACCACATTGACTTTATTGAACAGATAATGCATATTTAAGTGGGCAGGTGTGTCTTTCACATTGCTGACAATTTTGAGTGGTCTTCTTAACCGAAAATCAAAATAGCATATTAAGACTTTTCTTAATTACCCAAAGCCCCCACCTATGGCTCAGTCGAAATCAGCACTGACTCACTGAATGCGTCACCTGTAGCCCAGCCAAGCTGTTCAGACCCCCTTCCAGTAAATCTTTGCATTTGTTCTCATGACATCATCCTGGGGAATGACAATACTTTCGACGACGTTCATCAACCCAATGGGCCATAGAGCGAGGTTGACTGCACCCACTACTCAAAGCATAAGCCATTTCATTGGAACCTTGTGCTGATCAATAGGGGTAAATACTTTATGTGACATCAAACTTCACCAGACAAAATTGAAGTGCTGATTTCAAGTTTGTATAAGTGGGCCAACTAAAAGGGCCCCTGCTTTTCAGATCTCCTTATAAACTAAAAATAAACCAATGCCAATTTGAAGATCCAACTTCAAGATTACATGAAGATCTCCAACTTCACAACTTGCATAATGGATTACCTAGTTTCTGATATTTTAGAGAACAGATTCAAGATGGGAAAGGACTACAACTTTGAATATGACATTTTTCTGTGTCTGAAGGAGGTTCCCACAAAATAATGACTAAGCCAGAAAACATACCCTCCTGTTAGAATAGCAGGAAAGTACTTCAATTTGCTTTGGCAAACATTCTAACACAGCTTTGTAAACATAATGTTTCCCTTGAGTGTGTGAACAATCTCATCTATTTTATGTTATCATGAAATAAAGACTTAAACTAACAAAGTTTTCATTTTATTAGAACCCATCCATCCATCAAACTGAATCAGCATTAAGTGTAATTAAAACCTAAACAAAACAACATTGCAACTCGGAATTCTCCCACAGTTCAGTCCCTATGACAAAACTGGAATTAAGAAGAAAATAATACACATCACTGTAACGCAGATGTCATCTGGTGGATGCAGTTTTTGCTTTTCCTGGCAAAAAGAAAAAAGGTTTGCCAGTAAACTGGAGAGGCAGCTTATTCATGGGAGATTGGATCCCATAGAAGCCAAACTCAACTCCTTAATTAGGAATATGTAGCCAGGTGGATCCTGAGTGCTCTGGCTACTGAATAAACACTATAGCAGCTTTTTTTTTTTTGTTTGTTTTACATTTTCTCACAATGACATTTTCATTATTCAACGATCACTCTTATACATGCAGTCGCAGTCACAATGACGTTAAGTCACTAGCAACTTCCACAAATATTTCTCTCTGAACAGTTTCTCTTGCACGCACGCACGCACGCACGCACGCACACACGCACACACGCACACACACACGCACACGCGCACACAGCCTATTGCCAGGCAGTTCCTTTGTTTAACCCCGGGATCCTTGGGTCTCCCTAACTCAACGTAGTTGTGTGTAAACTAAAACCTTAAGGCACCCATTTGCACTGTGGATACAAAACATTGATGGTGCTCAAAACAGTGCCACATATAAACAAGGGGGAGTAATACTCCTAAAATGAACCCAACCCACTATCATTATGGCCATTCAAATTCACGACAACTAATTTGTGGTAGCATCTCAAAGAGCTAAAGCCAAAGAGCTTCCCCCATCTACTTTCCTGTATTGCCACCAATATGTAAAATCCATGTTAGTTGATGGTAATATATTGGTGAGTGGTAATGCAAGGAAATTAGCAAGAATAGCTACGCTGGCCAAAATGAGAAGACACAAGGATATTGTGTGCAAAATGGCTGATGAAAGTCAAACACATAAGGCAAATGGTATTTTTTTTTTCTTTTTCTTTTGCATTGCTTTCGACATGAAACAACAAATCTAGGGGCTTGTTTTGTTCAACAAGTCTTAAAATAAATAGATCTCCCTCTTTGTTTTACTTAAATACAAGTTAATATTTTCTCTGCTATTCAAAAATACCTTACATTTTTGTTCTTTTATTGTAAAAGTCCTTCAAAAGCTAGAAAAGATAATTATTCTCCATGAACCCCTCACATGCATGTAGCTCTTTCCTCTGGGGAAGGGAGTTAGCCATGAGAGAAAAAAAATTGATAAGCAAAAATAAGACTGCAGGAGAACATCGCAAGCCTGCAGAATCAAAAGGCGGAAAAAATTAAAAACTTTGGAGGGTAGGGGTGATGCCAGAATGGCTGTGGGACAGCAGTGTGGGAGGGTCTGAATAAATAAAAGCCAGTTGAATACCCAATGCCCCCACTCCCCACGTTAAACCTCACTGAACACTGTGGTCTTGGTAGTCTTTGGACATCTGGGTGGATTCTCTCTGGGACTGGGCCCTGTGCTGGTCAAAGTCAGCAATCAGACGCTTGATGTGGGCCAGCTTGTTGTGCAGGTATTCACAGCGTTGCTTCTCCTCCTGATAATTTGGGCTGTGCTGCAGGGCAAACCAACAGAATTATGCACAAGGACAACACAATTCAAGGCAGGAATGTTAGTTCAGTCAATTACCCTGAATTAATCCGAAATGAAGACAAAATGCATTGTAAAACCGTACTACTTACTTTTTGGTACTCTTTCAAAACTTCTTCATGTACCTCCTGTATTAAGTGACAAAAATAATCATCAGTTATCAGTAAATTGTACAATTTCGAATACGTTAAAATATAAATAATACACATCTCATTACTTGTACCCAAGTAATTGTAGTACGTGATTTATTCACGCACACTAAGGAGATTGATTAAAAGGACAAGTTATTTTCCGATGTTCTATTAACAGCAATAATAAGAACTGTAAACAATATGAGAGTACGGGTCAATGGCAAATTTATAGCTGATAATTGAATGAGCTCACGCAAGTCATGGACATACACAGATACTCAACGGAGAACAGAGATCAGCATTAGTTAACCTTTTTAGGACCTTGCTGAACTGGGAGGGTGCTCCCCGTAACTGCCTGACATAAAGTCACACAGGCGTGAATTCCGAGCAAATAGGCGGATGTTTATACCAACATATGCTTTTATATAATGATTTGCTGGGAGAAAGCATGCAATTCTATGCAAAATCAGACATTCAGCACCCCCATATAGCCGGAAAGGAACGATCCTATATGGCATGGTTACTAGTATGCTACACTTGTTGGTGTTTATTCATCCACTAGCACTATGCGGTCATTCAACTGACCTGGTAGTCTTTGGTGCCCGGTGTGAGCCTCCGGCACTTGCTGTCCAGCTGGGTGAAGCGGCGTGTGATGCTCTCCACATGGGCATGTAGGACGCGGTACTCCTCATACTCGCTGTTGAAGTCATCCTTGTAGCGCTGCCGCTGCTCCATGGACCCCAGCGGGGAGTACTTACTACGGCCCAGACATTAACGCCACGTCAAACTATGTTATGAGAACTCACCACAAATTGTCCTAGTTTTAGCCTCATTATACTTACTAAGGCCCAGACATTAACGAGGGTCAGACTATGTTATGATAACTCTTAGCACAAACTATCCTAGTTTTAGCCTCATTGGGCTTGCTCAGTGAGAAGAGGCATACTCACACTTTGTAGTGCTGTAGCCTGGGGGAGGACGAAAGGTCTGCAGAGTGAACTGGCTTCACCTGCGAGTCTGCAAGAGAATCAAACGTACACGTTTAAATGAGACCTTTGCTGGCCTAGGCTTCTGTGGATTAGGAGGTAAGGCATTTAAAATATGTCTTTGCCTTCCAAATCCTAGACAAAACATCTAGACCTTGTTCACAAAGTCAAGTGTTGTGATGTTTAGAGAATACTCACATACACATTTGACATCTGCAGACAAACTAAGTGTTGACAACTAGAAGCATATGAACCTATGAAAACTGTAGTACAAAGGGACGGGTCGAAGCGCTCTTGCAAAAAGCAATAAATCACATTCATAAAATGATTTGAAGGTAGAAAATGACTCGTAAGAACCATAAAAAAAAAATCTGATGTGGCTGGGTGGAACACAAACAGTCAGGGAACAGCCAAGCTGGATTCCAAAGTGAGAGCTATATGGACTGGATGAAAATGTGTTATTATAAGTCAAACTAGTCTGCATTACAGTGATATCTCACTCACACACACACACACACACACACACACACACACACACACACACACACACACACACACACACACACACACACACGATCATGAAATACCTGAGGACACCAAAGGTATTTCAAAAGTGCGTCTTGAAACACAAGTCTGACGCACCTCCCTCCCTTGCGTCTCTAACACACACACCTGGGTCTGCACTGGGTCTCTGGGTCACGGGCTCTACAGTTCTCTCTTCAGCCCCTGGAGCACGGGGCCTCTTGCTGGGCCTCTGCCCTCCCACGGGACCGTCCCGTTCCTTCTCCCTCCGCTTGTCTTTATGGCGCTCGCGCTCCTTCTCCTTCTCCTTGTGCTTTTTAGACTTCTTCTTGGCTTTCTTCCCGCTGGTGCCTGGCGAGGGAGGGGCGATGACTGTCGAGGTGACGGTGAGGGAGGCGCGGGGGCGAGCCCCTAGAGCGGGCGCCGGAGCAGAGGAGGAGGAGCCGGCGGCGGCAGGGAGAGGGGCCAGAGCGGAGGATTGGTAACGCTCCTGGGGGCTGTGGGTGGGACTGGGGAACTGAGAGGGCTCCCGGCAGGAGGAGCTCTGGTCCAGGGGCAGGTCCTGGGTCCCGCGGCCTTCCGGCGTGCTGGGGGAGTTGGAGTTGGAGCTCAGCCCGGGCTGCTGGTGGTGACGCTGAGACGAGGGAGGAGGATGTGAGGAGACGGGGAGGTGGTGGCCTGGTGGGGCGGAGGAGAGGCTGGAGGACGAGTGTTTGGACCCAGAGCTACAATCGTCCTCATCCCGACGGTGAGACAGTGATGCGGGGGTGCAGGGGGCTGGCGGGGGCCCGGCTGGACCCCGGTTGCTGAGGTGGGAGATGCGGGCCTTTTTAGGCGCTAGCGGGTCAATGAAGTCGGATGAAATGTCGGGTTGTCGTTTCTGGAGAAGCATAACCAGAAACCAATACAAATCAGATTTCTCTAAATGTATTCTGAAAAATGTATTATTGTTTCAGTTTTAAAATGTGCAATGTGCACTTCTATCTGTTTGTGTGGAAACGCGAGGCTTTACCTGAGGAGAAGAAGGGATATCTTTAGGAGGACTGCTACATGAAAGTGTCTCAGTAGAAAGACCCAATTTACTGTAAGACACAGATAAAAACAATCATGTCATAACATCCATCACAATATGAATTCTTCTCAGAATAGCTTAAGTTCAATCATGGGCTAGAGTCACATGTATCATAAATCCCTCTAATGACTCCATCTCACTCACACACACACACACACACACACACACACACACACAAACAAACTAGCCCAACACCAAACAAATCCATGATTAAATTAACAAATTACCCTTAATAACAAACTAAAACTCACATTCCAATGATTTCCTATAGTTCCAAAACATTTTTTGTCAATGTCTCTGGGGACTTTATCAGTTGATGATCAAAACTTTAAAAGGTTTTTGCCTTTGACATTATATTCCAAAGTAGCTACTATCTATCATCTCTAGGCTGTTGCATGGAAAACACGCCTTTACAGAAAAGATGTGCCCTCACCGAGCCAGGAGCCGGTCCACCTGGGTGCGCTCGTCCTCGGAGTAACCTGGCCAGTCCCTCTGGACCTCACGGTATACAAACTCCTTGAGTGAGTAAGAGTTATCTTTGGGGTTCAGGTTGGCCACCTATCAATGAACACAAACAAAATGTCAGGTAATCAACACACCACATTTCTGGATTAACACGTTTTAGAGCTTTAAAGCCCTTACAGGCAGTCTTAATCAAAAGAATAGCCAATTAGGAAAACATTAAACGAAAGAATAATCAAATAAGAAAATATCATATATTGGGAAAACAAACTTAAGAATAATCAAATATCATTTTGGGAAAACATTCAACTAAAGATTAATCAAATATCATATATTGATACACTCAGGATAATAAGCCCTGCCCCACCAGCCCATTATTAAGACCACTCAACAACAACAAAAAGACCTTTTGAATAAACACATTTTGAGCATAAAAATAATGCATTGCGCATGGCACGTTGACTCTACGGCTCCTAATAAAAGCACAAGTCACAGCTGCAGTTCATGGTTTTTCTTTAATTCATTTAGTTTTCGATTGCTACATGCACAGGTCAAACTGAAGTCAGTGTCAAAACTCTTTCACACAAAATGCATTCAATGACCACATTCTTCAAAATCCATGAACCCTTTTCACATGCAGGACATTTTTCAAACTTTAAAAAACACATTCAAAACAGAACGATGGTAAATTCCGTGCATTTCTGCAGTAACCATGTTGAAATATATAGGAAATCTTAGTCAAATATTTACAACAAAATAAAATACTAATCATTCCAAACACGGTTGAATGTAAGTTGCAAGTTACAGTAATTACTATATACGAAGATATAGAAAAAATTACTGATATTTAAGCTAGTTGCTGCATTTCTGATTCATTCTTGTTGCATATACTTTAGTACAGTCAGTCAATAAAGTGAAATGGTGTTATTCTCATTGTATAAATGAAATTAGATTTATGTGGAAAATCATTCAAACTTCAAAGATAAAATGTAATGCTCCCTGTTGCTAGTTTTTTTGTAGTGTGCTATGAGTGGCAATTTATGATTTCTGGGTGAGAATTGTTGCCAGTGTTATGGTCGAACAAGTTTATTATGAGGCATGTATGAAGTGTTTTGAGTGAGTTTTGAAGGTGAGATTAACTGTTTGGCCAAGATGCATGTTGGCAATGCAATGTTTTTTAAAAAAGTGGCTTCAGTATTGACCGTTGCTTGTTATCAAAAAAAAAAAAAAGATTAAAGATATGAAAACGACAGCTTGTATTTCATCTGAACCTTTTCACTTAGCAGAACATGCCAGCTTTTAAAGTTTTCCATTGGACTATTTGCGCCGGCGGTGAATTCCACTCAAAGAAAACAGGACGAGAGACCGAAGGAGCAGACAGAGCAAAAAGGAGTGCCACAGGAGAGGAAAAGGTAAACACAGTATTGTTTATATATTGGGATTATGTACTCATCAATTTAAAGTAAAACCATCAAAGTCTCTGCTATAGTAAAACCTCAAAACACTAGACCATTGGGTCTCACTACGTTTGGTCCAAAAGCCAGAAGTACACAGGAGATGCTGTTTGTTTGGTCAGAAACACCAGGGTGTTTGAGGCACGGTTGCCATTGATTGACCTCGTGAACACACTCAACAAGGATTTAGAGAGAAGATTCTCCAAAAGAAAGAAGAAAAGCAGGGTGCGTTGTTGCCAATGAGAGAAATGTAAAACATACATTTTTGATGTACAAAGGAATAACAAAAGGTTTTTCATTACATGACTAGACTGAAGAGAATCGAGGCATTTAAATAAATCAAACTACTCATCACTGAAATGCATAATTGCATTTAAAAAAGCTTGATGATAAGTCTACCTCTACTAAATGGGATCCTGGGTCAGTATAGGTATCTAGCTTGCCAACTTTGCTGCAGTGCTGCTAAATGGTAGCAAGTCAATGGAGGGATGAGGAAAACCTTTGCCTACGAAATAACCTAACAAATTATTTGTGGGATAAGTGACATAGATCATAGGGGACTAGTGACCTGCCTACACAACTCTACCGGAATATCATTTGTATATTTCAAATGTACGAAAATCTAAATTATATTCGAGGCTGTATAAACAATACATTGTGGTGATGAGGTCTTGTCTGAGTAGGATAGCCATGACAGAGTAAACATTGGGCTGAGACTGAGACGAGAGACTGGAATGTCTCAAGACCGGTCCAGTAAGTACAGTGTAGATTGTAATACCACACATCCAAAACATTTACCTTATGAATGACCAGCATGCAAATTATTAATTAATGTTTTATGCTGGTGTTTTACACTTGGCCAGAGCTCCCCTGTAAGAGAGATATTTGTCTCAGTGGGACTCACCTGGTTAAATAAAGGATAAATACAATTTTTTTTGTTTTATTGTTCATTAGACCTAAAAGCTCAGCATTTCACAATAAGGGAAAATCCCCAGGATCCATGTACACCAAGCTCAGAAGTGCATTGGGCACACTTGTCTCGCCAACTTAAGAGTGAGTGCATACATCATCTGTGTGTGTTAATGGATTTTCTAAGACAAAGTGGCTTTCACGTACTGTGAAGCCATTTGTTACTTGCCGTGTCCCAGCACACAGTCACAGTGAAAGAAAGCCTTTGTACTGAGCAGGAGTATGCTTTTCTCCACAGTGATTTGCATTCTGTGGTCTAGAGCTTTAGAGGGGTGACATGGAAAGGTCCTCGGGGGCACAGAGGATGGATGTTACCTCCAGCACACAGCTGCTGCCCAGCATTACACACATGCCAAGGCTGGTCAAATATGCAATGTATTGCTCTACATTGTCAATGATGACATTAATAATCCCTACATACTGTAAACACTGTATATTACCACTGATTTGACATTTGTACACTTTTCAGAAATTAGTTCAAGAAAAAGTAAACAAAGTTTGTCTTTGATTGAGAAAAAAAGACAGTTGGATACTTAGTGCCATTTTGTAGGGCACTATATTTTCTCCATTAGTTGGCCAAATAGCATGCATGAACACATGGCTGGTTCCTTACTTGTTGCAGGGTGCTACCCAGAGAGCTGCGGTCCTTCTGGCTGACCCCATCCCTCTGCAGACGGGCCAGAACCTCCAGCTTCTTGTAAGAGCGGAGCGCCAGCAGGTGGACCAGCCGGTCTCGGTATGGCCGCTGGGACACAGGGTTGTTGGCAAGGCACTTGCGGATAGTGTTGGCTGGGTTGATGGGAGTGGAGCGTTTACGCTCCGGGACAACCTCGGGGACCAAAGGGGCCGGCTTGCGTATATGGACTTGTTTTCCTGAAGAAACACAGGGACAAGAAAAAGGTCTCAGACAAAAGCCTGACCTTATGTCCATTTGATCCTCGGTAGCCAAAAAAGAACAGGCTGAAGCAGAATCTTATGACATTTACTTTTAAAGCATAGCTTTCTCTTTTAACACATTTTTCTTGAATTTCTGAACATAGCTCTTATGAAATTGTAAAGCTCTTTAGCGAGTAAGATTGGTGAAATAAACTGGAACAGTCATTGACTCAAATGTCTGTTGCCTTATACTGGTCTTCTCATGCAAATGGCTACATCAAGTCGGTTGTCCCGCAACATGCATTGCGCGGGCTAAGAAGAATGCAGGCTTAAAACAACTTTCCTAAACTACATGAAGTTGAGGTCACAGTAGGTAAATGTATCAAGAAACACTGCTTTAAGACCACCTATGTTCAAAATGGCATACATTTAAACTTCCAGTGAAATTGCTGCTCTACACCAATCAGGCTTACTTTTCCGTTAGAGAGAACCTGCCAATCAAATCTATGTGTGCTGTACTAATTATTTGACAGGGAAAAAAGGGAGTGGTACCACCCATATCCTCATGCCCTACCATAGCTTTAAAAGGATCCTGTCATACAGTCAGAGCTTTAGAATCAAGCTGCTTGCAACATGCCCACACCCCACTCTTTCAGTGTCCTAAGCCTCTCGTTTCCCAGTTTCCATTGGGGCCATAATATTCAAATAGTTTTCCTGAGGTAGAAAATAGAAAGCTTTACATATTTGTAATTTAACCCATAGAATATGATTCCTGAAAACAAATATGGTTTATGGAGGCCGATGGGGACACACCAAAGAGAGGGTGTTCAGGTCGAGCAGAATACTGCATTTGTAGAGACATTATACAAACATTATTGCATGCCACAGGGGTGAGGAACACCTGGCAGCAGTGCTTAAGTTGTCTAAATGATGACATTAAAACGTCTTAATCATAAAACTTATTTTTACGCAAAACTTAAAGATACAAGTATAAAACGGAAGAAATTTGATCCAATACACGCAAACAATAAACCTCACAGACAACCATAAGGGCTTTAAAGCTTTCAGAACACAAAAGGGTTAATCTAGGGCCAGATTTGGCTTTGGCTGTTACCTCAGCCTGTTGCTTTGCCCTTTTTCTTAATCCAGTTCTATTTCTGCTGATCAGACAGGGGACAAGGGGTGAGTCCAAGGGGATCGATGAGATTAGCAGAGATTAACTTTTACTTTTTCAAAGGCCTGACCTGAATCCTACGGCTGAGCACCGCAACGGTTGGACAATTGGTTTACAGGTGTTTGTGTAGTGATTGAAAGGGTAATTTTTGACTGTACGCCAACTGCTAAACAAGCACCAACGTTTGCTCTGATATAGGAGAGAGTGCAGTCTTTGATTAAGAACTGTTATCACTCCCTCATACGGTTTACTAGTGCTTAATCATTTTGGTACAACGTAATGCACAAAATGGCTTCGTCAGACCAGAACAATGACGATCAACAGGTAACAGCTTTACCAGAATTCATTAAGTGGACTAAAATTATGAATAAGGTGATACACTAAGTTTTAAAACATAATAAAAATATCAAACTATACACTAAGGGCCTGATTTACTGAAGGTTTGCGTGTTCAAAAACACGTGCAAACGTTACATCAGCGGCAAAATAACTTTCAAGCTGATCTACTAGCGAGGTGCAATCAGGAGTCCGTCGTTCAAATGAGCAATTTAGCACATCTCGTCCATTTTGCGTGTTTGCCTTCATGCATATGCAATAATGGGCGTTTCTACTTGAGTGCAAAATACTGGGAGGAGTTACCGGTGAAGCGATTGCTTGTCAAATTTAGTACGACCGTAGAGCACGTACTAATCAGATACGCGCGTTAGGCGAAATGGCTGCTCTTATTGTTGTGAGAAGGAGACACAGGGAAAACCAAATAATTTATTGAGAATGTGTTTATTCCGGATGTGTTAACATTTGAGATGTCAGAGAAGAAAATGATTCACACATATTGCCTATCCAGCAAGGCCATTTTTAAGCTTTTTAATCCACCTTATGTGTCGACCTTATAGACCAAATTTTTTCTTTTGTTCTGTGCCTAAAATTAATTTAAACTGGATGGAATTGCACAAGTAAAACTAGCAAGAAACTCAAATGCTCAGAGAATCTTTGTATTAAACCATACAAAAAAGTAGGACCATAAGACCAATATAAAGCCAAAACAAAGGGGTCTTTTAGTCAGAAGACAAAGACTAAAAGCAAATCTGAAATAGCTGCCGAAATGCTAAAACTAAAGACTGAATCGTTCAAAGCTGCCAAGATGACACACAGCAGTGAAGGGGGATTTGGGCTGTGAAGTGAAAGACCAGGCCATACCTCTAAACTGACCCCCAGGCTTGATGACTTTGGTCCCGCGTTTGCGAGTGTCCTCTTCAACTTGGGCTATTCGCTCCCTGGTCACCTGGTAAGAGTTGTTCGTACCGCACACGGTGACCTTTTCCTGTATGGTCCCCAATGGCGCCAGATGAGGCCCTCCAGAGCTTTAGAGAAACAAAGGACATGCGTTTAAGAAGAGCTTTCCCTCTTGCCAGGCTACATACGTATTACATAAAGCTGACCAGTTATTTAACAACCTGATAATATTTAACAACTTGATAATAGTTATCCCTATCAGAGATTCTTATGAACAAAACGATTCCTTCAAAAACTGTTTTCCTTCATATTTTTACAATCCATAGCAGGATGGTAACCTATCTCATCTTATGAGAAAGACACCCACTACCCAATCCTTTCAATACCAACAGTTTGGAAATAACGGATGATGTACACAAGCCTACTCATAACAAAATATCCATACTGAGAGCTTATAAGCAAAGCTTGGTGCAATAAAGTTTGTCTAGTTACATTGTTCAAGTTCTGATTGATTGGCCTCACCTAGACACATATTGGTGGATACACTCAAAGCTTCCCTGAGGGTTGTCCTTGCCAACGTTGGACAGGTAGAAATCAAAGTTCTGGGAGCCATCCGAGGAGGGGATTTTAATACGCTGTCGAGGACAGAAGAAGAGTAGATCTATTAAACTAGAGAAACCAATAATCACTCAACAGAGTTTGACGTCTGAAGTGAAACTTTAGCCTGCGGCAATTTTTTTTTTTTATTGGATATGCGGGGTGGGATTGAAGTATCCTGAGTAGGGTATTGGGATTTATTTTTCAAATTGGTAGTTAAAAATGTACGTAAAACACCTACTCCAATAATCAATTGTAATCATTTGGACTTGTACTCATTCTCAAACTGTGGCTGGGTCAATAGTCTGAGCTTTGGATTTTGATGTGAACTGCAACAGGGGGTGTAGACATGTATATTTGTAGACTGGTTGATGCTCAATGGACACTGCTTAAGACTGCCTGGTATAGGCCGATTTCATCTACGCTTAATCACTAATGTGGATAAAAGATTGACATTCAGAGTTTGTGTGGTTTTTCAGGGTTTTTTTCCAGTTAAAAAAAGCATGTTGATATCCTTTTAAAACAGAGGGTAGCAGGTAAAAAAAACGTTCAGGTCAAGCTGCCCTGAAGACCTTAGGCCTATATGATAGTTTATGTTTCCTATGTGATGTCAATTGCAAACAAAATCTAATCTTTACTCATCATAATTGACTGACATTTGATAGCCAACTTGACTTTGTTTGGATTCATACCGGGGGATAGCTATTATACCTAGTTCACTGGTACACATTTGTAGCAAATATAATGAACATTACTGATTCCCCCTGAAGTATCTAGCTATATACCGTACCTGGTCAAGCCAGCCACATGAGTTCCGTAGTATTTGATAATGTAACAGAGCTAACGTTAGCATTCCTAAAAAAATCTGAAATATCTAGATAAAGTTTGCTAACCAAGCTAACAGATGTTAAAACTGTAATCTGTTAACCTAGACTTGGGTAACACTTACGCCTTGGAGTCCCTTGAATTGTATTGTTGGATGTGACGACGGTACATTCTAAAAAAAGAGACAAAGAAGAACAGGGTTAGGCCCTGAGAAAGTGAATTGATGCAACCAATTCATTATTACGGATTCAAATGTTAACTCCATATCTTGGGTCCAGAAACATTCCTGAACGATTTTATTTAACTTTGGAACATTTACACAACCTAAGAAAACTGGTCTTTTTAAGAGTACTATGTTTTGAGTTGAATTGCTTGGTGTGGTGGCAACTTGTATTTATGCCCAGTTGAAAGGAAGAGAAAAGCCACAGGCGTGTAATGGCTTCTTTGTCACTTACTTACGTCGATTTAGTAAAGTGCGTCAAATAGTGCATCCTGCTTTGATCAGCTATAGAACAGATTATAATCAATTAATAAATCAAGTATTGAAAAAGGCCTGTTTTAGTTTACTTAATCCCAAGAGACTGGGATGCTTGTCTCCAGCATTTAATAAACTAGTGCTCCAATTCAAAGCTTGATTGGAGATCAATAACTCTACACTAAGTCTAAGAAGACTTTAAATTATGAAGACATGAAACAGGCCATTTAAGTCACGAACCAAGCCATTTTTCACCCTTCCCCCAACACGATCCTGATCACATTTCAAGTCACCACATAGAGCAGGAGTTAGTCAGCTCTCTCACTCAACAGACTAGTTCAGTCACCACAGAAATCATTTGGAGAGAGAGAGAGAGAGAGAGAGAGAGAGAGAGAGAGAGAGAGAGAGAGAGAGAGAGAGAGAGAGAGAGAGAGAGAGAGAGAGAGAGAGAGAGAGAGAGAGAGAGAGAGAGAGAGAGAGAGAGAGAGAGAGAGAGAGAGAGAGAGAGAGAGAGAGAGAGAGAGAGAGAGAGAGAGAGAGAGAGAGAAACAAAAAGCAGGCAGTTTTGGTTGCTCTGTCAGCAAGAGGTGGTAGGCTTCTGTTCAATGCAGCTTATGGGCCAACAGCACCGCATCCAATAAGGTTGTAGCACAGGCTATGACAAAAGAATTCCTTCAACTTGTGTGAGACTACTAGAACACTACAGACTAAGCTTTTACTTTGTTAAGGTCTGGTTTATCAATGGGGTACCCCCCCCAAAAAAAAAATATATATAAGGATTAAGAATTCCAATTCCTAACATCTAAGACTGTAGATAAATTAGTTGTCGGTATTCATAATGGACTGTGACCATCTAGCTCTGGTAGCATGACACAGGTGCCATTATGCAATCAATTGCTGTTTAAGTCCACCAAACTTTACAATGCAGAGAGAGCTACAGTCTTCTCCTCCTCCCAGGTTAGTAGCTTAGTTCCTCGCTGCTGTTTGCCACAAAGATAAAACCAGTCACAGCACAGGATTTACAAATTAGGCTTGCTTCACGAGGTCAAAGTGGCAATTATTTCTGTTACGTAATACAAGTTGACATTAGTAAACAGTTCCATGCAGGGATTCTTTTTGACGTCCAATGTCTGACTATATAATAAACAACATTAAACGGAGTGACGTTAGCTTCTTAGAGCATGCGCAGGAAGGCTAATATTTAATAAATAGTTGGTCCAACCTACTAATGGTTCCGTATTATTGAACTATCTCAACGTCAGTACAGGTTGCTTATCTTGCGATACTGTCTGGTGCCGTGGTAATTCTAAACGCCATAACTCTCGGTCAGAGTTCTCTGGTTAGATCATACAATAATAATATAAAATATTGGGAATAAATAACCTCAAAAAGGCCATAGGCATAAACGAGAAAGATAATTGGAGTTAAAGTTTAGTACATTTTCTGAACTATGTGGTCGTTGGTCTTCTGGGTGGTCACGGTAAAAAAAAAAAAAAAATCTTGCGATACTGCATTTAGCATATTAGTTGTGTTAGCGACAAGTATCACATCTCCCTCTTATTTAGATTAAAGTAATCTTGCGCCAAATTTAATTATTTGTCAACCCTGCTTTAAATGGAATCTTAACCCTAACAGCTAGCTAATCATGTAGCATGCAAACAAATTTGCCCTGCCACTGCCAGCTGGGCCAGTAACCAGGCTCTAGCTCTCGGACAAAACGGTAACGACTAACGTTACTTGACAGCTCGTGACAATCTCATGATCCTTTTGCATTGGATAACTATTTTGAGATACTTCTTTTAGTTTACCAATAGTTTAGTTTAAAACAAAATAATAACCCTACAATTGCTAGACAGAGAGTACACACTTTGCTAGCCAACATTAGCTACGTGTCTTCTTCGTGGCAGTTTATTTGCTTAAAAGGTTTTCTAGCTAACGTTATCTTGAGTCTAGAAATAAGGTCATTTACTTACCTTGCAATTTTGATTGCTCTCTATAGCTCTCAGCGCCGTCTCTGTCAATTTTACGTGCAATACGGTGACTCTCTCTGCATTATGTCGGCCACAATTCAATCCATACCTCCCTTCCTCGGAGAGCGCAGCCATCTTTACCAGCCCTCCACCATCGTCCCTCGCTCACTGACGTCCGTGAAATTAGCGAGCCCCTTAACACCAGGCTAGCTCTAATGTTAGTTCAAGGGAGGGACTTCACAGAGCTGGATTAGGTTTAGACATCAGTCATTTCTTCTTATCAAATAACCTCCTCATAGTTATTTTTCTGAGCAACTAGGTAAGCTGTCTCTCAACAACGATCTCCTCCACTCATGACAGTCAACAAAATTGCTTAATAATTGATGATTAGATGCCATTGAGAATGGTAACAGTTAAACCAAAGTCAAGGACTATAATTAGTCAGTGATGTCCTATATTTTGGCCCAAAACCGGGATATATTGATAGTTAGTCATGGAAAGTATTCATTTTTCAAATGTAACTTTATAGAAGATCCTTTGATAACTTTTAATATGCAACACAACACTTAAAAAATACTGTCTGAAACACGAAAGAAAGCTTTAGGATGCTGCATTTGTAATATGTATTACTGCTTTTCATAGTACTTCCTCAAATGTTTACAAAGATTGATCCCCCCCCCCATAGCTCCATAGCTGGAGACTAAGCATTTCTCAAGTAACCTTTCATTTATTTAGAAAGTAGAACATTTTGTAAGTAGGTTTGAACACAATGGACACAGACTTGCCTGCATCAAATATGCACCTTGGCTACCTCAACGATTTAGAGCAGAGAATAGTGTAGTTATCCAGCGTGTTTTGGTGTGGCGTAGTCCTGGGCTGGGTGTGGAAAAGCCAGTGTGAATCCAGCAGATTACCAGAGTCTGTCCACCACACCCACCCTGTCATTTTAGTACCACACACATACACACAAGCAATAAGACTATCATTAATGACTTGGTCCTCCTCTAACAGATCCCTGAATCCTTACAGCTGGTTGAATACTGTGCAACTCGATGATAAGTGTTAGTTAAGTACTAAATAAGAACCATGCCTAAACCTCCCATGATTGTTGTCAGTTGTCAACTTAGCGACAGCATTTCTTGAGATTTGGCTTCGGAGATGGTTATAGGTGTACAGGTCATTCTGAACAGTCCAGTATCGTGCAAAAATCAGCACTGGAAATAATTACCAAAATCGTTTACAGCCATTGTTTTGACAAATTCTGCTATTTGAAGTCACTGCAATACTTCTACACGCTTAAAAAGTAACAAGGTCTGACCTTTATGGTTCAGTCTAACTAAAGTTTACATTTTTAATTAAATTTGTTGACACCCATATTTTATTAGATTTGCCTTTCCATGATGCCTGTTTTAAAACAATTTTAGGCTACCAGAGAAGTTAATCATTCATTTGAGCATTATTTGGAAGGGCTCCCACTTTTGTGATATTCAGTACCACACACACTGCACTGCTAAATAGCGTCTTATCCAGTGGAAACAAAGAGATAAGGTGCCCTGCTTATTTATTGATTTCTCAAAATATAGTGTTTTATTCAAATGAGTACAGAATGTCTCAGGCATATTGGTTAAATCTCAAATACCTATGGGAGCAATTTATTATTTGCAATTTTATTTAACCATTCATAATCTCTTAAAAAAATGATTAGGTTCTTCAAACCATAGTAAGTTCCTTAAACCGTAATAGAGGATGGGTCTCAAATGGTGTTAAATACTGATGCCATAGGAAAACACCATAAAAAGAAAGAAGGCCAATGCATTGAGTCTCATAAACAATGTTTTTGGATTCAGCAAATTGTTATACTTACAAATAGAACTGGAATTCACTAAAACTGTTAGGGGAACTCCACGTGGCTACTTGGCCCTGAGGACAGTCTCTTTTCGCAGTGGGAAAAGACCATCTGCTGTGTAGGTCTCCTCCCCTTAAACAGATCAGCACACAAGGAAGAGAGGTCATTTCGAAAGTAGGCTTGTCACTGAGGAAAATAACCACAGAGACCAAAAGAGTTTAGGGAACTACAGCTGAGTGGCTGCTACTGCAATACCAATTCACCATTACTTCCAAAGCAGTGTGAGCTGGGCAAGAAAACAGTGTTCTTTCAGTTATGAATTCACAATCAACATATTTTACAGAAATCAGTAAGAATTTGTAGATTTTACTAATGCTCAAAAATACACTAAAATATGTGGAGGCCTCAAGTCCATGAATGGATTAATCGAATACAGGCTTGCAGAGAAGCAGTATCCATTTACACTGGCTTTCCCATTTATCCCCAGCTGGATTTGAAAGACCTTGGAAAGCCAGCTCCACCAGTTAATGTTTAGCCATTCTAGTGAAAGTGGGCACTTACGCTGTTGACTCTTATCACTGTAAACCACAGAGCTTCTGGAGCACTATCTCAAATGGTGACAGTAATGGGGAGGACAATGCTTTGTTTAAAGAGACAGGTCAATTTATTTTCTGCCTGGCGTGGAAGAGATAGGCTGCACATAAAAACGTATTCACACAAATGGATCTTCAATTGACAGCAGATGTCTAAGAGCATAGTTTACTTCCTCGATTGACTGAAGTGTTTGGAATTCTCGTAAAAAAGAAAAACGTTCTAGCTTAAACTGTAAAGCAGAGGACAAAGTATTCCATTTTGTTATTGAATTTAAACTGTAAAGCAGAGTACAAATTATTCCATTTTGTTATTGAATTATTTAAACTGTAAAGCAGAGGCCAAAGTATTCCATTTTGTTGTTGAATTTAAACTAAGGCAGAGAACAAAGTATTCCATTCTGTTCTATTGCCTTCTTGTTTTACTCTTTCTGTATTTTCATAGGCTAACAAGCCTAACAATGATACAATTTACACTTTGTCTTTAAGTTTAGGCCTTATTCTAGCGATATCGCTGTTGCTTCAAGTACCAAATTGCAAAACATGAATCACTAGAGTTCCTTATATCTGCTTAGCAGTCTGCTTCCTGTCTCGTGTTGAAGTTCACAGATCCACACTGTCTTCCCAGGGATACCAGCCTGTGGACTGGCACGTCAGCTGCCAGAGCGGAGGACCACCAGCTGTACTCTGGAGACAGGACGCAGGTAGGTCTCCTATTGATGAGGTAGCGGTTAAGATAGCTCTCTTCCAGGCCACTTGCCATAATGCCCTGGTCGTGGTCCTGGAGTATCATCTGTGAGCAGGTCCGGGCCATGTTATAAACCTCACTGCAGCGGCCCCCATATAGCTCAGATGTGTAATAGTAATCCCCTTCATCTTCCTCTACAAATGCCATGGAGCCCGCTTCACTTTCGTATGGAAATAAATGCCGTGCTATTCCGAAGAGTTCTGGGTGGAGGGTTGCCACCAGATCCCCAAGGATCTCCTCACCCACAAGGGCAAAAAACTCTTGGTCCACATCGGCACAGAAGATGTACTCAACCTCTGTCTGGATGGGGTCTTTAATGGTGTCAGCTAGCAGAGCCATGCGGCGCTGGGCTAGTCTCTCCCAGCCAGGTATTTCAGCTACAGGGATTATCTTTAGCTCTCTCTGTGGGCTCAGCTGGGGCTGGGGCTCTAGGGCTCGAGGGCTGTCGGTGAGAATGTAGTAAGTGACCATTCTTCCAGGAAGGAAGTAATCTTCAGCTGAGGATAGAAAGCGGCGGAGGAAGAGGGCATAGGGGCCAACTGCTAATGTTATGAGGCCTGTTCGGACACCTTGCTTGGCAAACTGGGCATTGTGCCTCAAAGAGGTTTGGCTACTGCCCCACACCAATGGAGCTCCCCATGTGGTCACCTGAGCAACAGGTTCTTGCTCCATGTCTTCTGCCATCTCTCTGGCCTTACTTTTTGGGCCCATCCCCTGTGAATGGAAGTGAGACAGGGTGTCCACCTTGGCTTTGGCCCACTGGCCTCGAAAGAGGTCTGAGAAGTCAAGAAAGCACAAGCTCAGAAACGTGTCATGGTGTTTCATGGACAGTTAAAGCACAAGCTCAGAAACATGTCATGGTGTTTCATGGACAGTTAAAGCACAAGCTCAGAAACATGTCATGGTGTTTCATGGACAGTTAAAGCACAAGCTCAGAAGCATGTCATGGTGTTTCATGGACAGTTAAAGCACAAGCTCAGAAATATGTCATGGTGTTTCATGGACAGTTAAACCACAAGCTCAGAAATATGTCATGGTGTTTCATCCACAGTTAAAGCACAAGCTCAGAAACGTGTCATGAGGTTTCATGGACCGTTTTTATAGCTACTATAACAACAACAACAATGTTGGTAATCATGCTAAAGCTTATCTAAAATAGCATAGAAGGGATGCTGCAGATATTGCTACTGATACATGTTTGCTCATGCTCTACACTTAAAGGTGCTGTAAAGTGATAAACAAATACTTTTCCAGAGTTTGTCACACCACAGAGAAATGTGTTGTTAACCACCCAGCCAGGTTTGAGCAATGAAGAAATGTAAAATATAAAATTTTCAAAATCTGGAAAAAAAATAAGCAGTATTCTCTGTTCTGAAATGCTGGGGGCGTGTCCACTGAAGGCACTGAAACCATACCAAACCGAGGGAAAGGTGGCTTGTCCTAAGTGACTAGCAGCTTTGTTGTTGCACAACCATACATGTTTGAGCCACCAGAGCCAGAAACTAATTCGGAGCCAGAGGACACTGAACTAGCTAGCTAGCAAACTATAGGCTGTGATACGCAGTATCATAGTATTGTAGTATGTACGTAGTAAGCGAGCAGGACGCTAACACGCTCTAGTCTTTATGTAGTGGGGTCATACTAAGTAGGGGCCGTGGTGCGTCATCAGGCCCCCATTAAGGCCCGCCCAAAAAATCCTGGACACACAAATGGTAAACTGTTTAGAGGTCTTTTCCTATGTTTTCAACTATTTCTAACATTAATGTGTTTGGAAAGAAATCTCGGAATTTGCTTTACCACACCTTTAAGTCTGAGGTCTATTTTCTACAGAAATTAGCGGACGAGAAGCTGTGTAAAAACTTGGAAGATATTATTATACATAATACACAAATATACATTATTGAAATAGCACTTGAAAGTGCATTATATGTTTTCTCTTAAGATTAATAAGGATACAATTTATTATAATTATTGCAAAACTAAAAGTGTATGTCAGGTACTACAATTAACACTTAGATTTGGACCCCTACCGAATTGCAGTTGTCATACCACATTTGCACAATGTTTGTCAGTTGAATAAAATACAATAATTGCCTGAAATACGATTTCAGAGCATTGGAGGACAAATTAGGCCACAAAAGTTAGGGCAACTCTTACAAAGTCGCTTTGAGTGGTCCAAAGGCTTTTGCTCTACAAACAAACACTTCAATTAGATAATCATTAACAAACAAACAGTGTAGTATACTTACACATGAGGAGAGATAGGAGCAGGCAGAACAGGAAGAGTTGTTTTCTGGTCACACTGACATGCCCTGTTCAAGAACACAAACCCAGCTAAATAATACATTCTCGCAGTTTGTGCTAAACATCTACCCAAACACATGGGCTATACTACAAGACATTGCACCACCAAATCCCTGGGTGAACTGGGAAAAACTGAGAGGGCAGAGCTTGCCTTTCAAAAGATAGTGTAGGCGCTCAGTCATCGCTTTGTCTGTTTACTATTTACTCTGCAGAAACATTGAGTTGCTTTTTGCACCTTTCCCTCTCACCTTTACCCTCCTAGCTGTCTACTGCATGCTGTTTTCGCCAGTCTACTTGATTAAAATTCATAAAACCAGGCAAGCTAACCCAAATTAAAAGAAGGGGAGAAAGAAAGGGAGAGAGAGATACCAGTACCAGTGGTAATCTCAGTACCAGTTATAACAGCAGAACCAGTGATACTCCCAGTACCAGTGGTAATACCAGTACCAATGATAATACCAGTACCAGTGGTAATACCAGTACCAGTGATATTATCAGTACCAGTGATATTACCAGTACCAGTGGTAATACCTGTACCAGTTGGCTATTTGAAAGTGATGTAAAATGTTCTATTGAGTTTTCCAGTGTAGCCTACACTTCATGAATGTAGGACAGGCTATACTACTAGCATAGCCTCCATCAAAATATTAGTTTTTAAACAAGAATTAAACAATATAGGCCTTTTATATAATTGATCGTATCGGCATAACGCGCGGCATTGTCAAATTATCAGCCCTATGCCATTTTCGCGCTGTAGGCCTATACTATAGTTCGCGCATCAACAAGTGGGTCTTGTTTATAGAATAACTGTGTTTTAGCTCATATAAATTTGTATACATTTTGTTGTGCCCCACCGGCAAATAAATCCACTGGATTTCCATTGGACAAGGACTGTTTGTTACCAAGGAATCTGTGTATGTGAGGTTTGAAAAACTGACTGACTACTGTATTGTTTGTATAGTGTTTGAACATTCAGAAGGTTTGCTTACTGTTTTTTTTCTTCCTAAGTGTTAATAGTATAAATGGGGGGACAGAGATAATGCATACAGAGTATTGAATCTAAAGTGATTTGTTGAAAGGTTATTTTTAGTTATTTGGGGATGATGTGGTGTTATGTGTTAATAGCATTAGGACTACAGCTCCTAACATGCATTGCGGGTTACGCAGACCTGGTGAGCACACCTAGGTCATCAGCAGTGTTTTGGATGTTTGGATGTTTTATAGCTAGTTGAGCCTGACTTGGCTCACATGGTTTACAAGCTGATTGTTAAATGCCATTACATCTTGCAAATTAACAAAGGCACTATAAACCTATGCCCAGATTGTTATCACGTGGAGGTACAAGCATAACAGCCTCCAAGCCTATTTGGCACCGAGGTGATCCATGCTCGCCATCTTCTCTTCTTGAGGAAACCGAAACGTTTTTATTTTCCAAATGCCGTTTGTTCCTTAGGGGCGGTTATACCCCACAGCACAAGAACCTGAGCCCAACGTCAGCCTGCTCATCAGCTTAACTTCTTCTCCGTTTGTAGTTGGTGCCATATTAGCTAGTAAACACAAACACTATAACAAACAAACAGAGCGGAAGTTAACTTCGGGCCAGACACATAGCCTTGGCAACGCGCGTACATCCGATGTCTAAAGGTACTTTCACTCACTACACAAGGTTGCTTGGCTACCAAGAAAGACCGGCCATTTTTATTTGTAAAAAAAGGCTGAAATGGCGGATTGGGGCCCCCTGGCAGCTTTGGGGCCCCCCCTGGCAGCTTCGGGAGCTTGAATATTCACAATTGGACATACATAGAATGTGTCTTCACCATGCATAAAACACTCTGACTTGAGGGGTTTTAGTCATTGGTGACCCAGTGCATATATGCCCAGGGCTCGTCGGCTGTGTTCTACTTGCCTGAAGAACGTGGCGTACTAGGCCAGTTTTGTAGGTCTGTCTGTCTATCTATCTATCTGTTGCTACTCGCTAGCAATGTCGGAATAACTAGTTACATGTAACGGCATTCCGTAATTAAATTACAAAATAAATGAAATTGTAATCAGTTACTGTTAGTGAGAAAAAAGATGTAATTAAATTACAGTTACTAATTAAAATGTGTGTGAGTACAAAGGTGCAAATATATTCTTTTTGGTAAGAGCGTTGTTTCTGATTTGTTCTCTTGTTTGCATCTGCACCGTATCTCTTGCTCTATGCATCGCTAAGCAACCTGAGTCTCTTTGACCAGTCGACAACGCCAAGGCGGGTGCCTATGTTGTCGGACAAGAACGCCTTTCAGTGCTGGAAATTCAGTATTATGTTCCTTCTGAAATCAGAAAAGGGCTCTAATCTTATTGTACAATGTAAATCATGTTTACCAGCGGTGAAAACGCTGTCAAAATTGAAATGCTTGATGTCAAACCCAAAAGAACATCTACTGGTCACTTAGTTAATTTAACAGCCATCAGTCACAAATAAAGTACCTCCCGCCCCTCCATGTTATTTATGTGTGTTCAAGATGTAATTTAGCTCAGTGTTAATAGATGTTTGACAGTTATCAGTGTTGAGTCCTACTGTTGTGAGGTTTCCACCGCCTGGTTTAAATGTTTTTAGGACTTTTCAGCTTTATTGCCCAGTTTAAAACATTTGTTAGAAAAGTAATCAAATGTAATAAGTTGCATTACTTTAATGAAGTAATTAAATAAATTACATTACATATTACATTTTTACCAGGGTAACTAGTAATCTGTAACCTTCCCAACACTGCTCTCTACACACCCCATGTAACAATATATTTTGTTTGGTTCGCTGGTAGACAACAATGCACCACTGGGAATTCACACACTTATGCTTTAATGGCCAGATGTGCTTCTTTGCATGTTTTTACTCTCGGTCTAATTTCAGACACTTTTACCGGAGTGAAAGAGAGACTTTCAGGGTATGTTGCTGGTATGACAGGCTTTCACAACTGAAACAGCAGCTGTACAGCTATTGGGTTATGTAGGAGGCACAAAAGCCAGAATGAGAGGCAGGCATTAAGAGCTTCCTCCTCCTTCTCAGTGTGTCATATTTGTTGGACAGGGGCAACAGAAGTTCCAACACAAGCTCTTCCATTCCTGTTAGGCCCTTGACAGTGGCACAGAGGCATAGTTTCTTATCACAGTAGTGCCAAACCTTGGTTGAAATAAAGCTAGCAGCCATTTCAATATCTTTTAGTATGGGAAAAGAGACAAGAGCTACATTACAGGGGACTGGCAGCTAGCCAGTCTCCTGCAATCACATAGGCACTATGCTGACCTCTGTTCTGGCCGGGGGTAAGCCTAGGAAGCTGAGTGGAGAAGATTACATTGCTGTCTTCTTTGGACTCTCCTTGCCTCTTGGTTGGGCAGAAGACTCCCAAAACCACAGGAGCTCAGAGGGGCTTTCCTCCATTATGTCAGCCCGGCTAATGTTAGCCTGGTTTTCCCAGCATAAAGATGAGGTAGAGTTTTGACCCAGCATAAAGATGAGATAGGGTTCTGACACAGCATAAAGATGAGATAGGGTTCAGACCCAGCATAAATAGCTACAAAGCTCCCCACAATGCGGAAATCTTTTGCAAAATGTAGCTATGCACTGAATATGCCACAGCTTGGAAATAAAAAAGACAACCTAAAACAACCATGTCCCACAATTAAGTCCAAGACAGATGTTCTGTATGTAGACGGATGTGGTGCCCTTGGGGCTGCCTGGTTGGGTATGCCCATGGGGGGTGTGCCGTGCCATAAATATTACGTGTTTGAAAAGGAATCTCTAACGGTCAAACTACATCGAAATTACAGCTAGGCTGTGTCCGCATGGACATAAAAAACTGCAAATGAAAACTAGCCTCTGTGGCTAAATCTGGAATATTGAAGTGATGTACATGTTCATTGATGTGCATTGTGCCTTATTTAAAATAAAATAAAAGACATAAAACAAAAACATACACATCACCATAATAAAGTTCTTTTTTATTGATGTTGGTTCCACACAAACCTGGTGCATGGACAACGTGTGCATCGTAGTGGCATGCTAGAAGGAATACATTGGCGCAAGTATTGGACTGACCTGAGAGTGGTTTGCAGAATGGGAGCAGTGCCATGCTCAGACCTACTGGTGCAACTGTGTATAAACAAAACCTGCTGAGGCTGACTATGGTCTGGGTGTGTGCCAGGGGTATCCTGATCTTTCTCCCGTGCTCCCTAAATAAACTGATACCTCTGCAGAAAACACAGTTTCACTGTTTTGAACCTACAACGTGCAAACACTTTCTTTGCTATTTAGCTTTTACTCCCTGCCACTCCTAGTTTTCTCTTAACTCACTTTTACTTTCTCACTCTTTTCTTTAACTGCCTCCTCCCCTCTTGTCGTGCGCAGAATTCTTGTCTGGAGCGTGCCCAAAGCAACCAGATGTTTGTGGAATCTGGGCAGATGGAATGAGTTGAGACAAGAAACAGACGAGAGAAAATAAATTAGAATGGAAGAATATATATTGATCATCTACAGATTTAACGCTTGATCCTCGGACATCTCTTATAGGCCTTTTCCACCAAGTTTGCTCTGGTTCTTGAACCGGTTCCATCGACTTCATTTCTCTATTGTTGCCTTCTCGATCCACTCTTTCCAACCTGTAGGATATGACAAGCCCGCTGATGTCATCACGGCTCGCACTTTGGTTCCAGAAAAAAGGGGCGTTGCATCCCAAATGGCATGCTCAAACTTTTTAGTTTTAGTTTGTACTGCAGTGGTCCTTACAAATTCCAAACTGTTGCATGCAGAATACATACAATTGGGACATACTTCTTCGTCATAACATTACGCTATGAACTTTACCCCTCTGGCTCCTACATCTGTTGCAGTCAGTAGCACAACATTTGAAAATGGTTGGTGCTACATTTTTGCACTGGCGTCTGTCAGTTGACGTGACATGTCTTCTGCTTCACAGAGGATTGTGGGTCAGAAATGAATGGTATTGAGACGCAGCCCTGCTATTTGTGGGGAACCAACATTTTTTCAGGGTTCGAACAAATTTAGTTTGGGTCGAAATGCTTCAAATTTAGGTGCCGTGTGCCATGTTGGTGTAATAGGCCTAATGACTCAGTTTCAACCCTCTGATTGTTGGGATGAGTGAAACCTCATTTGAATGATATGATCCATATCAGTATACAGTTATCTGATCTTGGTGCTTTAACAACACGTTGTCAGAATTAACAAAAAATGTTTTACCAAAACATGAACCATCATTAAAATAAACCATTGATATTATTATTTTCTAATATTTTTTTTTACCAAATTTCCACACGGTGGAGCTAATGAACAAGTTGTAAACAAAGTATATTGTACCAAAGAATTTCAAAGGACTGGCCTACTGTAATATGAAAAGACGCATGAGTGACCAGGGTTTTAAAATCAATCAGGTTGCCTGTGTACACTGCCAACCAAAGTTGCATAGTGTATGAAGGTGAAGCCTCAGTTTGTGTGCAAATATACACATATTTGAGCACTTGAAGGCCACGTTAGTTCAGTCATGTTCTTTGAATGTGTTCAATTTGAGGGACAAGACTATTATTTTCCCTTAACCTTTTTGTGAGTTCTTAAAGTTTTCCAATGGACCTCCAGTTGTACAGACTTCAATCAATAATGAAATTATTGTAGAAACCTTAAGCCAACAACTCAAATACAAACACAGGTATAACTTTGCAGTTTATTACGATAAATTAAATTTTTGTACATCAATACAGAAACCGGCAACATAATTCAGCCTCATGTAAACAACTTTGGACAGAAGCATGATCAAACCCAAAATAGAAATAAATAAACTACATTATCTACGCCCAAAGATGTGTTAATTACAGGGTGAATGTAAACCTTCTATAAGTCAACCTCATATGGCAGAGAAGCAGAGAGAAGGTATCCAGGCAGGTAACCAGGCAGGTAGTTTAACCATCACAGAATAATTCAGACCACATAGGAAACTATGGTAGGGACTCCACATAGATGCTTCCTGGCAGTTCCAAACTTTACACACACTTTTTTCTAATTCTTACCAATATCACTAAATAGCATTCATGGATATTTCAGCCAGTGGCAGAACATAAATGAACATAAAAACATGTAAATACATGCAACATTTACAGCAACATTAACAACAGGTTGTTTAATGTTAATGTATAGGGCTGGATAAGGTTGTACCTACTTGTGAATTTGCTACCAGTTTTTAAATGCAGAGTCCCAATCAGTTTGTTATTTTCAGAAGATATTTAATATTGAAATATTAAATTTGAATATTTAATTTTACACCAGATTTCTCACATTCGAATGCAAATTTCACAGCAGCTAGACAAAAAAGCAAAGCAACATCTCCAGCCATTTTGACACTCACCCATATACATAGAAACCTTATTTTGAGAGCAAAAAGTTTGGCAGTGATCATTAGTGTGCATACCTCTGTGTTATAATATTCAGTTAAACTTAACTAAAATAACTTAATCAAGGGATTTATCCTTTATCTATTATTTTCTTAAATCATTCTTACAAAAATATTTATTTGAATGCAGCATTGTACTGTAACGTACAAAATTAATGAAATTGCTGTTGACATTTCAAGGGACTCATTTCTGCCATGTTATCAAAGATTGTTCATGGTATCCTTACACCAAAGTATTAGTCAATTATGTTTAAGATCTGCTCAAATGTTGTAATTCATTGAATGTACCCAATTCATAATGCCACCAATTATTACTTCAGAGAGTTATAGAATATACAGTATATTGTTTGTCAAACTTTCATACACTGGGATTAAGTTTTTTGTCAACATGCTATACTTTGCAACAGGTTGTATATTTGGCCCCAAATCTTAATCTATTCCATTTAGATCATTTGGGTTCAAACGTATTCCCCTTTTACATTGTTAAATTCATAAAGAAGGGAGAGTTAAAGACAATGGGATGTTTGGTTTAAATGGAAAGAAAAAACAAATATTGGAGAGTTGTATGTAAAGTAAAGATTTAAGGTTTCAATCTAATCATTAAACCATTAAGTAAGTTAAATCATAACTACTACAATCATTGTCTTTGTATTATATATAGCTGGTATATATAGATACAATTACGAAACATATAATCTAAAGGTGGCATGCTGTCGGCAGGCAGTGAAGAGAAATTACATCATGGTTGTTCCCCAAACCCCCCTTAAATCTTCTTTTCCTTGGTTTTGGTAGAAAGTTATTTCACTATCATACATTATATAATAATGTAATTTACACGGACAGAGTTAAAATGATTCTAAATGGACTGCTTCATGAATAACCAGGGGTGTTCTCTTTTTGCTATCATGTGATGTCTAAGGTCCTGTCTACTGTCACGTCCGAGGTAAAGAAGCCAAGGGAGGGCTAGTCGACTTTATTGGAGGTGAGAGAAAGGAGATTTGGTCACAAGGGATTTATTGAGTCAGGGTGAATCTCAAGCATGTGTTTCGACATGGTTCCCCTCCCTTATTTTGCACACCTCTCAACTGACAAAATGATCAGTCACAAGATGAAAGGTGACAGAGGATGGCCGGCCCCTTTCAAGCACCAGCCAGTGATTCTGAAGGAATTGCATAAAACCGTGATGCGTTGTCACCGTGTGGTCAGTTTTCTGCAATTCATTGTTTAGTTGCAAAACTGCCCAACAAACTGACCTTCTCTACATCACGTTAATTTAAGTGTGGACCAGCTTTGAGCTCAGACGGCAGTAATAGGAGCAGGACTGGATTTTATCCCAACAAACTCAAAAACGTCAATCAATGGTAAGTAACACTTGCTGGCAAATTGAATACATCTATGTAGAATAATCTTATTCTAATAGATATTCTAAGTAGATTTGTTGGATATATATGAATGAAATGTTTCTTTAACGAAGACCTGCCATGAACCTATTCCCTTTTTTGGTTACAATTAAAATTCTGTAAATACATTGGATAAATAACCCATGAGACTAGTTATTGATGTATTTTTTGTTTATCTGAAACACAAACATGCTCATATTTCTGTGTCTTACCCTGATTGGTCCCTTCAGTTCTGCGTTACCCCTGTCTGTCCTAGTCGACCCTCCCTCTTCCTACATCCATGCATAACCCCTTGTTCCTCCTCATTGAACCTTCTCCTACTCTCTCCTTTCTCCTCTGCCCTATCCTCATCCACCCTTCTCCTACTCTCCCCTTTCTCCTCCACCCTATCATTCACTCTATCCCTTCCCCTCCTCTCTTCTTCCTTCCCTTACCCAGCTCAAAACTGCTTAACTCCCTTTCCCTCTCTCGTATCTTTTTATGACCTTCTACTTCTCTCCCTCCCTTCATTGCCCCCTAGTCCTACTCCATCTCCTCTACCTCCCCACCCCCAATGGCCAGCTCCTCACTTTCTCCTCTACCTCCCCACCCCCACCCCACTGGCCAGCTCCTCACTGCCTATCGTCCTCCAACATGTCAAACAGCGCCTGCAGCAGTCGGTCGTCTCTGTGTCGGTACGGCTTGACGCTGTAGAAGCCGTCGCTGTAGTCGCTGTACAGGCTGTCCTCTTTGCCCTGGTACTTGTTGATCCTGTCCAGAGCCTGGTACAGCTTCTGAGGTTGGAGTTTTGGGGCCATGGCTTCACGAACGGGAGGGGTCAGGTCGGCGCGCTGCTTCCCCCAGGAAGAGTAGGACTTGGCTGAGGACTGGAGCCCAGAAGCTGGGGTCTGGCGGTTGAAGGCTGTCTGAAGGAGACGCAGGAGGGCTAGGGAGGGGGAGAGGGGAGAGCTTGGTGGAGCAAGGGGCTCCTTGAGCACCTTCTGGGCGTTTGTGGGAACGGAGACCTGTGCAGGTTTTGTGGGCTCCTGAACAGAAAAAATAAAGTCCCAGTAAAGATTTATGGAACGTTACTATTGGGTGACCCAGTTTATTGAATTACCAGAGGCAACACTACCCACTTGACTCAATACTGGAAATGGTTAGCTAACAAAAATAGTACAGGGAGTGAGCAGCACACTTTTATCATTTCTGTTTGAAAAGATGATGCTGTAATATAGAGGCTGTAATCTTAATCCCGTGCCACTTTGCTCAGATCCATTTCAAAGGATTATATTGCATTTTGCTCCAAAATAATCTGAATTCAGGCGATCCACTGTGGCAGCGGTCTAAAGTACTTTTTGTGCCATATCATCCACACCAACAATAGCAATTTTCATCATTTTGGGGGCACTCTGGGCCAAGAGCTAAAACATGTATTTATTATTGTGGAAATGTAAGTAGGAATAATTTTTAAAAATCATAAAAAGTATTAAACACAAGGATTGAAATAGATCTATTGGAAGACTTTAATAAAGTCCCCCTTGTCTAGTCTGTTGCTGGATTGAGCTGAGCAGGAAGCAGCAGTCTCCAATATAGTTTATTTGTGTTAGTTATTTTTTAAGCATTTAAAGTATCAATGAGTCATTTTTAAAAAGTTGACAATTCTATTTGAGTAAAAAATATTGAATATGTTTTAGCAGGTGTAAGATAAAATAATATTTTAAGTTTTCTTTAGAAAGGTTTGCTGTCTAACCCGCAGACGCAGAGAGAGGAAGATTGTTTCATAACAGATGAAGATAAAGTAATTTGCACAGTCTGACCATTAGGCAGACCATTAGGTCTCAGAATGAATAGTTAACTGCTCCGGACAAAAAGACACCAACTGTTCATGAGCTCAATGAGTTGTTAATGAGCTCATCTCTTTTAATCGCTCTTCTTGTTAAAGAACTTTGTAAAATTGTTAAGAAAATACCCCGCCAAAAGTTCATTATTATTAGTGGATAGAGTTGAGCTGGTCCACAGTATACGTTTAATGCCACATAAACCTTTTATGATCTGGAAAGTCGCTTGATAAGGGATCCATCAGACATCTTTCCACCGTCTCTGCATTCAGCCCTCAGCTAGTGAGTATGCCCTCACCTCCATCATGTCGTCCATGTGCTCCACACCGCGCGTCATTCTGCACGGCGTTGTATGGCACGTACACTCTGGGCTTCTTCATGTGCTCGGGTTTCTCGGACGTGCCATGTAGAATCAGCTTCCAGCTCAGGATTTGACCCTCGTTCTCCATTCGCCCAGACTTAAAGAGGGACAATAGAGGGAACCAGCGGTCATCTCTCAACAAAAAAGTAACAGTAGGTCTGAAGTTATTATCATTTTAGTATCTTGAAATACATGTATTTCCCTTATTGAGGAGCAGAAAGTCTAACTCACAGTGTCAGTGATCTTGATCGTCCAGGTGCCAGCTGGGTCCTCTCCCCAGGTGTGGACAGACATGAAGTCCCAGTTCCTGAAGCCGTTTGACGACGTGTCTCTCTCTCTCTCTGCCAACAGCACTGTAGTGGTGCCTGAAACAGGGACACAGAAAGGTCTACTACTTGACTAGACGGATACCTCCATTCTGCATTGTTGAATGCATGTTAGTGCCTTCTTGTCTCACCGGAAGGGGAGGTGAGGGTAATGTGCAAGTCTCCTCTCCTTGTGTACTCGATGCTGGCCTCCACTTGCACATGCTCTAGGGAAAGGACAGCGTTCTCCTGCCCTGAACAGGCCTTGGTAGGAATCTCTACAGTGATCTCCCCCGCTGCCTTCAGCGCTCTGTTTGGATGGATTGGAATAGCAGAGAATAAGGCATGAGAAGAACACAGCACAACACTGCTCTACACTTATAGTAATGAAACCATTTTACAGTGGGTATGAAATAAAGCGTACACTCATAATAAAAGCTTTGCAATTTATATGACATTTTGGTGGGACAATCCTTTTTTAGTTTGCTTGTCTGATTTCTTTAAGCACGTTACTGCTCACAACTGCAAATGTAGACACTGAAACGTTTCAAGTATAACAATACATTCAGAAGCATACATCCAGACCCAAAGGCCGACGCCTTCAGCCATTCACTCCGAATCAGAGTTAATCCCCATCTGTGCGCTGAGGATATGAATGAAGGGATTTCCATGCTCAAGCTGCTATGAATTCCGAATGAGTTTTTTTTGTGAGTAAAGCAATGAGAAACAGAAAGGGAAATCCTGCAGATAATGCAGAAACATTCCAAGGTAGCAGGGAAACTAGGTGTCAGGGCTGCTGAGTCGGATAATCTCAACCAACGCGGCCTGTCAAAGGGACATTGCGAGGATAGCGAGACTGGTTTTGCAGTGGTATTAGTTGTTGTCTCGCCTTAAGGTTATATAAATGATGTAATCTACCGACCTCCGATTTTGTTAATCCCAAATGAGAGGCAAACAAGAATATTTGCCGGGATGAAAGAAAAACTGATAGGGGGGAAAATGAATTAATCCGGAAGCTTTGTCAGGATAAATGAACAAGGTTGAGATAAATTGTTCTTTATTCAACCCAAGTGATTTATTTCTTTGTTATTCAACCACAGTGAAAGATTAGACTTAAAGATTGTTACGGTTCTCCATTTCCCAAATGTAGATTAAATCAGTTTATCTCACAATGTTGTATTAAAAAGGGAGATTTATCTCCTGGTGTCCTCCCACAAGCCAAATGTTTGGATGTTTCATTACACAGAAGCCTAAATTTAGAATTACACTCTGATCTTTCTTTCACAAACAATACCATCATTGTATTGTAAAAATGATGGGCATAAAGTTGTTTGGTTGGCTGGTATATGTTTACTGAGATAAAGATAACATGGTTCCTGTTTTTATAAACAAGCTTATTTAGATTTAATTAGACTCATTGTTTGATATCACAACAATATCAAAAGGTAGAGGTCTAAAGAAGCCACAGCAATCGCTGTACCTTGGTTGGAATGAGTCGTCCCTCACGATGCATTGCTTCTTTTCGGGGACGTGTTTCCAGTTGCCCGAGTGGGCCAGGTCCACTAGAGCCTTTGCGTTGAGCAGACCAAAGCCAAAGCGACTGTTGACCATCAGACCTGCCCCGTTCCTCTTCCACCCAGGGTTATTGGCCAGCGGGTCAAACTCTGAGGTCCACACCACCAGGTGCTGAAGGTCTCTCCAGGTCAGCTCCGGACTGAGGAGAATAAATAAAAAACTGTTTTTTGGGGGGGAAGCAGGCAAAATCAAGCATGTAACATGAACACACAGTTGTTGTGGCCTGTTTTGGGCAAGCATCCATCATTATTTACGTACTTCTGCTCCAGAGCCAGGGCGAAGATCCCAGCAGCCAGTGGGGCAGACGCGGACGTTCCGGTGTGCGTCTCGGTGCATTCGTTATGCAAATCGGCACTGGTCTGCAAAAGACAGACGAGAACAGTTAGAGTGTCACCTGTCACCAGGAAAGCTGCTGTGTACGATTGGAGTCAAGTTGAGTGTTTGGGGTGACTGACTATTCTCTGGTCGGTGTAGTCTCCGCTGCTGTAGGCGGTGGCCAGGGTAGAGGAACACTTCTCAGCATACCAGGGGGACAGGCCTTGCTGGGAGGCACTGCTGATTGATATGGTGTAGATACTGTCTGTGTAGCCGTCACAGTCACAGTTGTCCCCCTGACGCCCGCCATTGCCTGATGCCCACACAAAAATGGAGCCTTTTCCATTGCGGCCCTGAGGGAGAAATAACAAAGAGAGTTGGTTATACATAACGAGTTTGAATAGCTGTGTCACAGGGTCACGTTACAGGTCGGTTTTATGTCGACTAAGTCGGACATCAACCACCTACCCCTTATCCACCGAGTATAATTCAACATGATGATTTGAAACCAACCTTTTGGATGCCATACTCAAAAGCCTTCTGAGCCAGACGGCCAGGGCCTTCAACGGTTTTGCCATCGTCATTTGGCCCCCAGCTGGCACTGTAGATATCCACGTGGTCTGGGTTGAAGCCTATGGAGCTGGCCTCGATGGCATCCGTCACGATGCCATCCAACATACGGATTCCTGGTAAGAGGATCAAGACAATTCACGCATATTGACTTGGGTACTTGAAATTCAAACGTAACAAATTATTATGACAGCTGAAAGACCATGGGTAAGTGAGAAGCTATTCCAATACATGCCTGGCCGTTTCAAAACATGCACATTGCATTCTTAACTTCATCAGCATCTTACACTTGCTTTTACTTTGTCTTTTTTCTCAACTATGTGATGTCTGTGGTACCCACCTTTTCTTGTATAAAAGTAAAGAGGAGATTCTTACTGTGACTGCCTTCACCCCCCACCCCCCCCACACCCACACCCCCCGCCCCCCACCACACTCACGCAAGCACGCACGCACGCACGCACAATCCTAAAGCAACGGGTCATGAACAGGTAACCACTCCTCCCAGCTGCTGGATGTCCTGAACCTAAACTGCTTATACATGTGTAGTTTACCAGACCATTACAACAAACACACAACAAGGGCAAGAAAAAAAAAGATGAATTACCTCCGACCTTGGAGTTGTATGCCACCCCAACTCCACATTTATTGTTGTCTGCTTGCATGGCTATCTCCCCAGCACATCTAGTCCCATGCCTGCACATAAATGTTAATGTTTTCTTAAACTGAGCATTAACAAAACAAATGTATAATAGAATGGGTGCATTATTTATCAGAATTGACTGGTACAATGTATGCACTGACAAACACATCCTAGACCTTGTACAGTATGTCATGGCAGACCTTTTTCATGGTCAGACAAAAATACAAGTCACAGGTTTGGGAACATTGTTATCATTCCTAGGCTATAAAATCACACTGAGTTCCTCCAGCTCTCTAATTGCTGTTTTGTTTGACAACATGTGAAGCAAATTACACGTTGAGAAGAAAAAAAATTGATTCCAGACAAAACCCCTCCTATTTTAAATTCCAAGGTTGCATGGCAGTCAAAATACACTCGAGGGACACAAATAGTGCTCAAGTACTTTCACCCCTCTCACCCTACTGACAACAGAATGCACACACACTGGTGAGGAGTAGGTGTGTTTGTATGCCTCACAGCTGGCCTACAGTGAGTCATCCCTACAAGGTATTGTCTGTTAGACAAATACAGTGGGGGAGAGGGAGAGAGACCAGGGCTTTATTAAAACCATCAAAGGGATGGTAGTTCTAATGCATCTAAACAGAAGAAGCCATTTTATGAACATTTCAAACCAAATTTCTGAGGTCTGTGAAATATACAGTGGGGCCAAAAAGTATTTAGTCAGCCACTGATTGTGCAAGTTCTCCTACTTAGAAAGATGAGAGAGGTCTGTAATTTTCATCATAGGTACACTTCAACTATGAGAGACAAAAATGAGAAAAAAAATCCAGGAAATCACATTGTAGGATTTTTTAAGAATTTATTTGTAAATGATGGTGGAAAATAAGTATTTGGTCACCCACAAACAAGCAAGATTTCTGGCTCTCACAGACCTGTAACTTCTTCTTTAAGAAGCTCTTCTGTCCTCCACTCGTTACCTGTATTAATGGAACCTGTTTGACCTCGTCATCTGTATAAAAGACACCTGTCCACTGCCTCAAACAGTCAGACTCCAAACTCAACCATGGCCAAGACCAAAGAGCTGTCGAAGGACACCAGGAAGAAAATTGTAGACCTGCACCAGGCTGGGAAGGGTGAATCTGCAATAGGCAAGCAGGTTGGTGTGAATAGATCAACTGTGGGAGCAATTGTAAGAAAATGGAAGACATACAAGACCATTGATAATCTCCCTCGATCTGGGGCCCCACGCAAGATCTCATCCCGTGGGGTCAAAATGATCATGAGAACGGTGAGCAAAAATCCCAGAACTACACGGAGGGACCTGAAGAATGACCTGCAGAGAGCTGGGACCAAAGTAACAAAGGCAACCATCAGTAACACATTACGCCGAGAGGGACTCAAATCCTGCAGTGCCAGGCGTGTCCTTCTGCTTAAGCCAGTACATGTCCAGGCCCGTCTGAAGTTTGCCAGAGCATATGGATGATCCAGAAGAGGATTGGGAGAATATCATGTGGTCAGATGAAACAAAAATAGAGCTTTTTAGTAAAAACTCAACTCGTCGTGTTTGGAGGAAGAAGAATGCTGAGTTGCATCCCAAGAACACCATACCTACTGTGAAGCATGGGGGTAGAAACATCATGCTTTGGGGCTGTTTTACTGCAAAGGGGACAGGACGACTGATCCGTGTTAAGGGAAGAATGAACGGGGCCATGTATCGTGAGATTTTAAGCCAAAACCTCCTTCCATCAGTGAGAGCATTGAAGATGGAATGTGGCTGGGTCTTCCAGCATGACAATGATCCCAAACACATCGCTCGGGCAACGAAGGAGTGGCTCCGTAAAAAGCATTTCAAGGTCCTGGAGTGGCCTAGCCAGTCTCCAGACCTCAACCCCATAGAAAATTTGTGGAGGGAGTTGAAAGTCCGTGTTGCCCAGTGACAGCCCCAAAACATGACTGCTCTAGAGGAGATCTGCATGGAGGAATGGGCCAAAATACCAGCTACAGTGTTCAAACCTGGTGAAGACTTACAAGAAACGTTTGAGCTCTGTAATTGCCAACAAAAGTTACAATGTATTGAGTTGAACTTTTGTTATTGACCAAATACTTATTTTCCACCATCATTTACAAATAAATTCTTAAAAAATCCAACAATGTGATTTCCTGGATTTTTTTTCTCATTTTTGTCTCTCATAGTTGAAGTGTACCTATGATGAAAATTACAGACCTCTCTCATCTTTCTAAGTAGGAGAACTTGCACAATCAGTGGCTGACTAAATACTTTTTTGGCCCCACTGTATCTGTATTAACAATGCAACAACATTTTGACTGTAGGAATGTGAATGTTACAGGGTTTTTTTCAGGCACTTCAGAGACCTTTTTTTTATATTTTGTCGGGGCTACACAGTTTTTCCCTTGTTCATTGTGACTACAACTAGACTTGCGTATTATCAGCAACATCATCCACACTGCATTATTGACATAACACTTTACTTGGAGTTTTCAAAACCCAGCCACAATTGCATCATGTAACATTGACTGCTACTGTTGCAACATCTTTCTTTATCAGTTTGGGTTATTTTTAGACTTCCACGTACAGTGGGGCTTACAGCTGTGAATGTAGCCTCTTGGGCATCCTTGTTTTATATAATCCCCATGGAAGATGCTGCAGCCAAGAAGTCTATAAAATGGTTACAGATTCAGAATAGGAACAATTTCATAAAGGAAACTTTTTTTTTTTCTTGCTTGGGGGAAAAAAAGTTAAAATGTCCACAACTAAATTCAGAATGTTGATAGAGAATATTCAGTAAATCTTTACATACTTATTTTCATTTGTGGAGTCATATCTGGGGAATGGGTCTGGGTCATTATCATTAAAGTCATAGCTTGCTGCTGCATCCTGTTGGAGAAATAAACATAAAATATATGAAATTAAATGCTATTGCTATAACAAAAATACCCTGACTGCCATTCCAAAACAAGTCTCCAAAATTGTGCTTAGAAGTCTTTTATGATAGGTACAGATCATTGAGTCAAATGATGACACCGTTTCACTTAATTTAGTCAAGCTAATTGCAATTGAAATCTATTCCATCATCCTAGTTGTCACAGCTGCCTCCCTTTTCACCTCCCTCTGGCCACTGAAAACTCTGCTTGACAAAGGCATGTTTCTGTTAGCCACCAAAGCACATATGGGAAATTAAGGGCCACTTAATCTTCCCCCAACAAGTATGTATAATGTATTATATTATTAAACATAAAGCATGTATCCTGGAAACACTCTCAATTTAAACTATATATTATGTATTATATCATGAAACATAAAGCATGTATCCTCAATGTTGTTCTAAATTGTCAGTAGCAGTCAGTAGCCAGTCAACACATCAAAACACAACAATTAATATTTGCTGAACTGTATATTCATTTATGATTCTTGTTCCCACTACCAAGATATCATGCACACCGTCATCTTGTGCATTAAAGCACACCCGTTTAAAGATAATAAAGAGAGCCATTATAATATATGAATCCCCTTGGTAGGTGTCGCCAGCGTTGCTATGGCAACCCTCGGTCTTCACGTAGGTCAGTTGCTATGGAAACAGGTCTTACGTAGTTGGGGTAGATGTCGGTGTGGTTCCACTCCAGGCCGTCATCCAGGACTGTGATAACCACTCCCTTGCCTGTGATGCCTTCCCTCCATACAGGGATTACATGAAGGTCCAGCTTGGGCAGCGAGGAGGAAGTCCGTGTGTCTTGCTGCAACAGGGACGGAGGGATGGGTAGAAAAGAAAACAGCAATTGAGAGTGGGACATAATTTCGAGAAATTATGTTGTGATTGTACATGGTCATGGCGCCAAAATGGTTTCTGGCATGTGGTTGTAAAAGTTTGGAAGACTTGTGGGTTTTGACAGTTTTTTAAGACTTTTCTTACCAAGAAAACAAAACATAAAAGACCTGACACTAACTGCAACAAGAGCTCAAGATATAGCTAGTGCACGGTGTCACACACAAACACACACAGCTGCCCACACAACCCCAATCCAACCTTTTGTAGCTCTAAAGGACACTGTCAAAGTACTTCACCTAGATAACCTTTGGACATATCTACTATCACAGTCCCCACCTCAAACAATTAAGAAAGGTCACACGGAGATGGGTGCCCAGCCCAAGATCTGAGCCAAACCATCAAATATTCTTGTGACCTTTTGAAAATGAATTACCGGCTTGTTGGGTTGCTTTGTGCTCCATGAGTTCACTCTTTTAACATCTTACTAGAGATGAAGGCCACTCTGGCTACGCAGATTCTTAACTTATGTAGCAAAATAAACCCTCTAACAGGCTGGTGAGAAACAAGTCCATGCCTAATAATAAGTAGTGATTAATTTCAATTACGTTCCTTCTCCTTTAATCATGTTCTATTT
>CM030173.1:25671385-25794781 GCA_017639675.1 Aplochiton taeniatus
ACTTATTTCTTTGAGGCAGACTTCAGCCACTACCTCTCCGCATACCATTACAGGACATGTTAGACCATATTATTATTACTATTTTAATAATATGTACATGTACATTTAATTGACTTGACAAACAACTGCATGGCATGTCAGGTATGTAAGCACAGGGGGTGACTAGGAAAACAATTATTGTATTCAAGGTTTGGACACAGAAAGATATTCAACAGTACCAAATACCTGTAGGCCAAAGCTCTATGGCTGAATGGTATTAATTATTAGGCTGCACATAGGGGATCTAAGCAGGACAATGTGATGTCATCAACATGCAGCTGGAAGTATGGTGTTGATCTTCCGGCTAAAGTATGAGAATAATGCAGGACAATATCGCTGTAGTTAAAGCCATCTGACCAAAAAAGGACCAATCACAACAACACACTATTTTGGCTATGTGTATTTGCCTCATATAGATGGATTATTGCCTTACCATAGTCTTGTAAGTGGTGGTAGTAGTAGTAGTTGTCTGAGGTGCCCCCCCCCCCCTGTTTGCAATATTCTGTGACAATGCTAATAACATAGATCTGCTCGAGAACATCATGTTGGGTCCTGAGTCACTGTCCAAACCAGCTTTCTGCTTAAAAAGGTCACTGTGCTGTAATCAAATTGTAGGCAACACTTCTGATAGGCATTCATGTTTAGCCCGGTTAGTACACATGCAGTATTTTTGCATAAAAGGGCTGATTTCATTTAGAGTTCTATGACCTGCTTGAGGCCCAGCTTGAAACTTGACCACATCAGTTAACCAATATATATTTTGTCAGATGACCAATATATTCAGTTATGATAAAACGTTGCTACCCAAACTGCCATTGCCCTTATTTAAAGAAGTATTAGCATGCTGTGCAACAGCCATGTATGGTCGAGGTCTAACTGTATTGCAAAATACTGATTCGCTGTTTTTCTAACTTGATACGCTGCAGCTGTCATTAAAGTTAATATATAGTTCTTTATAGAAACAAGCCAAGCTGCCATATCCAGCCTCTTCACATGCGTCACTTTGTGGTGCAAGGGGTGTGGCACAGCATTAGTCACAATATTTATACTAAGGTACATTGCACATTAAAAGGTACCTATCCCTCCTAGCTAGACAAAGGCATGATACATTGGCTCTTCTCTGTTCTCGGTTTACCTCTGAGGATACTACGCCATTGCCAACTTATAAGGTTGTGTAATCCCTATGATAGATTATAACTCCAAATGTCTTGACTCTCTGTCTTATTGGCCAAGCTTATTGTAGCCAATCATAATGATAAAGCTGTGTGCAGGCCATACATTGAATTCTTAGTATAGATAGATAGATAGATAGATAGATAGATAGATAGATAGATAGATAGATAGATAGATAGATAGATAGATAGATAGATAGATAGATAGATAGATAGATAGATAGATAGATAGATAGATAGATAGATAGATAGATAGATAGATAGATAGATAGATAGATAGATAGATAGATAGATAGATAGATTATTTTGGCATGTCATGTTTAGTGTACTGAAAGTATTTGCCATCACCATTACCAAACGTACCCAATTACAAGAAATCCCTAAATTGTAATAAACATACACATTGTAAATTCTGAATTACCAGATTAGGCACACAATTGTATAGATGCCAGAAAGAATACAAGCTGTAATCAAAGAAAATAGTGAGCATAACAAACACTCATACTTTGCATTATAGGTAATATACCCTAATTTGCAACAATGGAATACATCCAGTTTACGTAACCAAGTTCTCATTTATGCTAATACACAACAGGGCATCCAAATATGATCTCCCCTCATGTCATCAAAGTAGAAATGGGAATCAAGTTCCATAGGTTGTAGATTCAAGCCGGATGGCAGATTTCACAATGCTTGCATACGTGTTTAACATTAAAAGCCAATCTACATGGCTTTAGTTCTTTAGTCATACATGGCTTCGCTTGTAACTTGACTTGTTCATCACATGTTTTATAGACATTTTGAAATGCCACCAAAATGTTGTCTAAAACCAGATCTCTTGCAAATCTTCACTCCACACAAGCAATGATATTTTGCTAAGCTGTAACTGACTAAAACATTTGAGCATGGATTGATCAGCCCAAAACAAGTTCTTGCTTGATTGGCCAACTATCAAAGAACGTGATTTATGCTGGCCAATTGGTACTCAAGTGTTTTAGATGTTTAGAGTTGCCTACTACCTGTGGTAAAAATGAATGGGCGAGTTTGATTTTAGGTAAACCCCTTCAATCAAGATCACAGATTTTTGCACATTGGTTTGAAAGCCTGAGGAAGTTTGACAGTCAAAGTCCATATGAAGGAGGTGGAGTAACCATGTTACTGTTAAAAAATAATACTATTATTAAAATGATAATAATAGGTGCTTGATTGGTTTAGAGTTGCGCAAACCAAGAAGAGGGTGTCTTAAAATGGGGAGGGTTTTGCCAAAGAGTGAGTGATGTATTGTAGTATCTGTATTGTCTGTGAAAATACGCATGCAAGCATTGTGACCCTGTGAATCTGAAATGCAAACGTACAGACTTGCCACAATGATCATACAGTATCTTCTGTCTGGTTATTTGGAACATGAGTCAGTCAGCATGTTTACAGCGTGTTGCTGTTGTTGACAGTGATGGACATGTTTGTGTTTTTTGTGTGTGTGAGTCTGTGTCTACAATATGTGTACCTATTTACCAATTTTAAACATTTGGGAGATTCCCTACTGGCTTGTTCACCATCATCAAAACACCAAATGAGGGAGTAGCCTACGTTTTGTGGAATAGTGTTTTTTCAACCCTCCAGTAGAGTTACAGAGACTTGTAGGATATATGCCAAGGGGGCACTGAAGCTCTTTTGGCGGCTCCTGGAGGCTTAACACTTCACTGAAACACTCGTTTTTTGTTGTCACCTGTTTGTGTGTACTCTAGTTCTGTCTGTCTGTCCGTCCATTACATCTGCCTATGTTATGTGTGTTGTTGTAGCTACGTCTCTGCAAAAGCAACAATGCAACAATGACAAATTTCCTTCCTGTTCTCTGAAACAGACTTTTGGTAACTACCGAACCTTTTCCAGTCAACGTTTTAATAAGGTACAACTGAATATTTTTGGACAGCTTGTTGTATGTGCTGTGTGCATAATGTAGCAACGATGAAAGATCATTTTGAGTGGGCATATCTCATACTCATTGGCTGTAGGATGTACATTGCATATGGGAATTGTGTAATTGTGTTGTACAAGCTAGATGCTACAGACTTAGTGGATAAATTGCTGATTAACAAATACTGTAGCAAAGAATCCGGAGAGTATATCAAAATACAACAATGGTATAGCATGTGCATGTTTTTTTGTGTGTGTGTATAGCTGTTAGATACATTTTTAAATGTTATCAGAACCATATAATGCTGCTTTTCATGTTGACTGGTTGTTTGATTTGATTGTGACAGTTAAAGTAATATCTTACAGTTGAGGTAATATCTGTTTGAGTCGATTCCTCTATACTTTATTTTTTAATTCCTATTTTTGCTGTGACTTCTAGATGCAATACACATCATGATCTTCTCCAGCATATTGTTGACATTGTACCAAAGGCATTTTAGCATGCTATTGCGTACCCCTGTGTTCCTGAGTCCAGTCTACGTGTTTTTTAATGCAATGTTTGTGCAGTGTAATAATTTAACCTGCTTGCAGTTGGAAATACTGTTTTCCAGCCTTTAAAAAAGGCGTACCCAGTTAATTTTCTCATTGTGCAGGCTAGCCTAACCTGTCCTCATTGAAGTCCATTGTATTGGTGAGAGGAAGGCGGGGTGCCATTATAATGTTTTCGTGAGGCTGTGCCTCGAGCGGAAACATGTTTTCTTACATTACCACTGCTGTCTTTACATTGTGTGCCATTAAAGCAGAGTGCATTTATATTCATGTGTCTACTCTGCACAAATGTATCCCAACCTGACAAGTTATTTTTTTGGTGGGGATGGTATAATATATTTGCATTCACTGCTACCACCATTGAGTGATACCTATTGCATGAGTGTCTTGGTCCTTTTAGCACCCTTCTCCCTCTGTAACTGACACCTTGTCAACATAGTCTCTTATTAGAAGATGTCATGTAGAATCGTAATTAAGAAGAATAATTAAGCCTGTCCCTGAAAATACAAATATACTCTCTGAAGGATTATACATGGCTGAACTTTCTCTGTGGATGTGCTACACAATATGCAGCCGTGACCTGAAGACCAATGCTGGTCCGACCTCTTAAGTCCCCATAACAGCTGGTTTCAGTTACAGGTCAAAAACTAGGGGGCAGTGCATATGCTGAATCTCACACTGGCCTGAGATTAACAAGGCATCACATTTCTTGCATTTCGATGGCCCCTTCGCTTTCAGGCTGTCAACCCCGGAAGACTCCTGTAACCAATAATGAGAAAAGTAGTCTAGTTCGGTTCATTAACTTATGGGTTTCATGACAGCTGTGCCAGCAACTTTACATGGACGTGAAATGTGGTGAACATGTTGTGGTCAATTCGAGAAATCGTGTTTCCTTAATAGTTGGTAGTGGTTTGTTTACTTTGCAAGATATTTTGTGTGTGCAAACCTCATTGGTTTTGTTGTCATAATCATGACTACGATCCAGAATTCTAAAAGTTGAATGTGTTATGGATTTCCTGTCAACTCTAGCAATGGTGTCAGACAACACTTTGCTGCAGAATTTGACATTAAATGAGTAGGTATATAGGGACATCGTTCTATAAGATACTGCTAAAATATTTTCTGCCTAAGTTTCAAAACCAGATATTATGACATCATTCAGATTTTTGTACTAGAGCACTATGAACGTGATGAAAGTTTGTTGTTGAACCAGCCAGATTAAGTCAACCTCAAGCCCTACCCTTTCTCTTTCTTGTTTTCTTCACTTGCAGAGTTGTTGCCTAGCACCAAACAATATTGAATCCATAAAGGGCACAATGAACCATGTCCCTCCCACAGTGGCATGCTCTACCTCCTGGTGGTTTTGACCTCACTTCCTCTCTCTTTAGTTCCTCCTAAGTCTATCTGTATTTAAAGCCGGGATTAATCGTGAAATTCTTATGAACAGGCTTTTATTTGTTATAATAATTTTTTTACTTTCTGAACTATGAATGGCATGCCCATAGGGTTGTGGCCTTTTTTTTAAAGGAAAGTAATTCTGAAAGAATTTGCTGCTGTTTCTTAAACCTTGTAGCAATGAACAACGAGGAAACATGAGTCACTTGTTCTGAGACTTACAAGCTGGGTTGTTACATGTTCTAGACAAATGTCTAGTCAAATGTGCTAGTGTGCGATCACTGATAATGATAGGTAAAGTAACCAATTATTGTTGGAGCAAGCGCGCAGTGATCATCTTTTGATGAAATAGTGCTAAGTGTAGCTTCTCTTGAGTTCATTTACATTTGTAAAATGATATGATATAAAACTGATTTCACACACAATTTGAATAGGTTTGTGTAGGTCAATAGTTCAATCTCAAAGATTTTCGAGAGTTTAAATGAAATGGAAATCAGAATAATCTCTCTCGTTATGTCCCTCTTCCCAATCTCTCTCCACCATCGTTCATCCTTAGATCCGTGGCCGTGCAGATATGATGCAAAAGTGACCTGACCGGTTTGTTTAGTGTGACACTGTCAAACGCTGACACAAAAGCAAAATGAGAATGTGTGCCTTATGGAGTTATACAGTCAACCGATATTTCTTCACATCAATCAATGAACACTTATAAAGATGAATTAACACATTTTTGGTGCGGCCTATAATTGGACAGCTTGATTCTGATATTGTTATTCGTGAACCCCTGACCTGGGTAGTATAGGGTTGGGATTGGATGCTTACAGATATTTCCCCTACAACACCAGTCAGGCTGGGTGTAGAAAGGGTGTAGACCTCTGATTCACCTCCACAGAATAATGAAGTTTAAGGGTGGTGTCTTTTGAATGCTTCAGAACTATTTACAGGAGTTGGGTTGGTTCTCGTTGTCGTAAATCTGGTTTTTGTTATCCTCCCTCCCTACACAAGCTATTTTAACTTAAAAAAGAGCAACATTCCCTTGAAACTCTTTTTAAAAGTGAGTAAACACTGTATCGAATGTGTTCGTATGACGGGAATGTAAAAAAGCACAAGTCAGTTTAACTGATAATATTGTAAATAGAAGTCAGTCAATTACAAATGGATTTAAAATCATCATAATTTCATAATTTTCATCGTATAGTCAGGCACACAGTGACCTTTAGCTTTGTGTGAGTTTTCTACTAGTTCTTGGTGTATGGGCAACGTCTAAATAGTAATGTTGCACCTACTATTCTTCCACTGAAACATTGGACTCAATAGGAACAGGTAAAGGAATAGCTAGATACTTGTTGATGACGTTTATGTCAAAACTAAGCTTATTTCCCTCGCACCTTTTGCTCTAAGATGTATTGAAAGCACATTTTTGCAGTGTTTAATTTCACACCAAGTTCACGCACGACCATGTAAATATGTACAATATATACAATGTAAATATATTTTATTGATTTCTCTTGAGGTTGTGTTTGTCATTCATTGTCATTACAATCTCTCCCCTTTTTTGCAGTCTGACCCCAGACGGATCACGCCCCGCCCGGCAGCCCAGGCCTCCTCTTCGAAGCCAGCGCAGTTTGAGGTATTGAACACTCTCTCTCTAGGTCTTTCTAGTTTACTCTAGCAGTCTCTATCAGTATTGACCTGTGTCTCTCCTTTCCATCTATCTTTCCTTTCTCTTGTACTGTTTGGCATACTTGGTTACTTCCCATGGTCGTATTAGTGTGAGTAAATGACAGAAAGTTTCTTTCCACATGTTCTTATGTCTAATCTAGTTGGAAGTCTGTCTGACTGTGAACCCTTAATCTGGGTTATTTGGCTTTGTTTCCTCCACAACTGCTGTAGCAGAGTTCTACTATAAGCCCTATATCTAAAAGGAACAGAAAGTAGAGAATTTACACTATTTTGCATTATGCAGCAAACTCAGTAAAACATTGCCTATCCTGTCTTTAAAGACAGCTGTTTACACCCAAGTGAACAGGAGAGGAGAAGCAGGTTTGCTCCCAGTTGTTCATGCAAAGCAATGGAGGAGTTCAATAGATCCTTTTCAAATGGATCTGCTGCCTTAATGTTGTAAATGCTTGAAAAGGGGGTGGCCTAGTTAAATCTTATTCATGTAATGCACAGCTTTTGTAATGGGGGGAAATCTTGCATGATGATCTTTGAAAAGGGAGGCAACATTCTGTTTGACCTGCAGTTAAAACTGCAAACGCTGTCGCAGTGAGTAGGGGTTGGTATGGGAAGTGCTACTGTGAATAGTGCAAGACACAAAATAACCCCAATGTTTACAACCACAAGTTAGAGAATTTGGCATGGAACTAAAAGAAAATGTTCGCCCTAAACCCTGTAACTCCAATTAATGGTGTTTTGAAAAGTCCAGTAACTGCCGTATCTTCAGACCAGACAAGTAATACCATGGGGACAGCAATAGGGCAGAGCTAAGATTTTTACATTCCTTTTAGGCCACCTAGACAACTAAAGTGGAATGTCGCCAACAGTATTTTAGGAGCGGATTCCGCTTTGGTTGGTCTGAAAAAGCTGTTGTCAGTCCTGGAAAAACATTTGAGTTGAAAACATGTGTTTCCAGTTTTAGTGTTGACAACTGAGTTGATCAAAAAGGTTGCGCAGCGACAGAGAAATGGACTATTTTATACAGTAGGGGGCAAACCTGAGAGTGCTACCAATACCACCAACCAAAGTCTAGCACTCCAAATAATCATGTCTCGCTTGTAGAGGTGGTTTTGTCTGTGAAAACATGATTGGGTTGTGTGACCAAGAGAGTGTCACTGGAAGCTATAATTAACTCCATTAGTATCTTACCATGTTTAAGGCAGATACTTACTGCTGGTGCAAGCGTTGCTCCTCGGGTTTCACCCGTATATCCATGCAGATATGCATACAAATTCAATATGCACACTATGTCATCTTTTAGTCTACTATTGTACATACCTTACTGTTTTTCTGGACTGTTCAACTTGTACCTTTTACTGTTCAGCATTTCATTTGTGCAAAAAAATCTTCTTTTTCTTTAAATTCTTAACAATGGGACAATGTTCTTACATATGTGAGCTATTTCCATAAGCTATGCTACATCTTAGCAGAGCATCCCAATTTAAAAAAATTGAATTTATTACTTGCTGCATTACAGAAGGCACCGGCGGCGCCAACCATGGTTAGTAAGCCTGGGGCAGGAAGTGGTGTCACAGTGGGAGGAGGGGCCACAGCAGGGACAACACAAAAAGAGACCACCATAGTCATGCCAAAGGTAGATAGAACTGTGGGTACTTCTGGATCTTTGCACTGTCTCTCTTTCACGTTTGCGACTGAGCCTTTGTGCCTATTAATCTGGACATCCCCTAAAGGCATAATGTTTGTTACACGTTTGCTGCTCACTTTGACCCTCTTGGTCTGCTTACCTCATTCCTTTCCTTGGCACTCCTATTGCTGGTGACTTGTTTCCACACTTTTATCTTTGGTTCATGGTTTCACCCTTCACGTGGGCTCCGTTGGGATGTTATTTTTCATTGACGTTCATGTAACCAAGATGCGTCCTTTGGTTGTGTGCTTGAGGTGTTCCAATGCAAAGGGGTTGGTGAATATTGGTGCTGTCTGTTAACTTTTTGGCCCGTTCTTAATATTGTACCCCCAAAAACTTGCTCCGTGGTTTGTAGACTCCACTCGTCGGCCCTAACCCTGCCGTCGCAGGTGCAACTGTTATTAACATATCAACACCTGGGAAAAGGGGCAGTCCTGAGGAGATGGCAAAGGTAACCCCCCCCCCCCCCCCCCATCCTCATTTCCTAGGTTGCTTCACCCATTTCCTTATGGAGACCTCTGGATTATTTTATTAATACTAAACATGACTGATCCTCGTCTCAACTTTGCATAACCAACTCTGACCCAGCTCTCTCTCTGGGAACCTGTCGGTTGTTTACTTTATCAAAACATTTAGAGTATGGACTATACTCCCATCTTCTGTCCATATACCAATACCTCTTGTTTAAGTGGACATGCTGCTTTTGTGCTATCTGTGATTTATTTGTGGTACCTGTTTGTAGACTACACCCACCCCTCAATCCAAAGTAACTACTTCGACCCCAGCGGCTACAGCATCCAGCTCTGCAGGCGTGTCAACAAATGTCACTGCCGTGAATAAGCCAAAAGAATCTCCGAAAGGAACTGCCCAGGTAGATCCCCCATGACAAAATGACAGATATACTTTCAGTTGAATTCTCTGCTTGGCTTACCACATGTCAACTTCCCTCTATTCTCGATTTCCATGCTAGGCTTTTGAGATTTGGTCACCACCTTTATCTACATGCGGCTTCATTCCTTTGCCACTGTCTTTTTCTTCTTTGGAGATACTACACTTACGGTTTGGGATTGAAAGGCCAGTGCTGTTGTCTACCTCTTCACTTTGGGAGGAGTTTTGTTGCATTCCCACACATGCATTATTATAGGTAATGCTTAGTGCACCAAATAAAGCTGTTCCTGCCAAGCAAGCCCTCCCACTGGATCTGTTATGTGTCAAGGCCTGCCTGTAGGAAAGCATTCTGAACGAGACATCAAAGATCGAGGCCGGAGCCTGGCAGATAAACTGTTCTTAACTCTTTTCCAGGAACTCTTTTCCTGGATACAGATAGCTGGTTGTCTTTTTCGGGCTTTAACCTAGACTTAACCTGTGCCAAGGAAGCTGCTTCTCCCACTATCTCTTCACAGGCTTCATTCCACCCAACAATTTCTAGCAATGGTTCTGGAAAAGCGCATTTCATTGGGTTAATTCTTGTTTTTTATTCAACTTTTTTCTATCCATTGCAGTATCCTTTCATTTCCATCTATAATGCCTGGAGCTTCAGCACATACAGTAGTATCTTTACGCAGAATTGATTCCAAGATTGTCAGAAACCAATGCATCGCTGTGACAGCGTAGTGTGTACCTGGTTAACGGCCTCCACCTTACTGCGTTGTAGAGTGTGGCTGCTAACACCAGCAAAGCTGACACTGCTAAAGTTGACACCGCTAAAGTTGACACTGCTAAAGTGGCCACGCCTGCAGCAGCTCCAGCTCCAGCTCCAGCTGTGGCTGGAGGCACTGCAGTGAAGGGGAAGCCAGAAGATGTTAAACCAAAAACCAACAAGGTAGAGTGCACATTACTCCTGGGGCATTTTTTTTATATTTGACCTCTCTACAATTGAGGAGGGGTCAGCTGGCCCGCAAATGTTTAAGTGTGCATTGCTCTGTCTCAATTTCTCTTATTTGTCATGATGATGCAATTTTAGTATGGTAAAGGACGGTAGACAGGGAAGTGAGGTGAGAGAAATAGAGAGAGGCAGTGGAAGAGACATTTTTGTTAATGTTTCTTTACTGATGTTATAATGAGATCTCCATTACAGCATTGAGTCAATGAGGCAATGTAGGCGTGTTCTACATCTTGATGGAATGTTTTCAAGTCATGCTTGTGGAAAATTGTGATAGTGTGCTCTCAAGCAAATGTGTGAAAGTGTTTCTAAGGAAATATGAGAAATGATTCTGAGACACATTGCTAGTTGAATGAATGCTAAATGAATACTTTTCAGTACTCCGGGTAAACAATCTTTTGTAAACTGAAATGCAAAAATCTGTTTATCCACATTCAAAATCTAGTCCAAATATCTAGCTAAAGTAATATTTTAATGAAATGGACCGTGTATTCCACTACGAACGATGTACTTAGTTTGCAAGTTCTGGATTTCAGGTGCAGGTCGAAGTGTCCCCCTCAGTAGCCAAATCTACCAAAGAGGTAAAGAGTATTTTGTTTTGTAACTTACAGTATGGACATTTGTACAGTGAAACCTCACTCATCCAAACCTGAAAGACAAAATTTGAAAAGCCACCTGATTAGTTTGGGCTGTTTTTAAACTGCAATCAAATATTTCAAGTATGTTTTTACATTTGCTGGTAATCTATACTATAGCATTAAACACAATTGTGCTCAAATCTAAGTCAGTTTCGAAATTAATAAAAATTTCAGAATTCAAAACATCTAGAATTTCAAATTATCTTTTTCCCCAAGTTGTTTGGATCACAGGTTATAACCAACAAGGTTGCTGTACAAAAGGCATGACGGAATGGGATTTGCTGCAGTTTGTGTAATTAAGTTGCATGTCCAGGTGCCTGCTGTTGATCCCTTCGATGCCCTAGCAAGCAGTTTACCCTCAGAAACTCATGTCCCCAAAAAACCAACATTTACTGGCCCAGAAGTCAAAGAGGTACACCACTGTGTGTGTGTGTGTGTGTGTGTGTGTGTGTGTGTGTGTGTGTGTGTGTGTGTGTGTGTGTGTGTGTGTGTGTATGTGTGTGTGTGTGTCTGTGTGAGTGTGTGTGTGTGTGCGTGCACGCGTTTGCATGTTATCTATGTGTGTGTTTGTATGTAAGGCGATTAATTGCTGTTGAGTGTGTGTGCAATCAGTCAGTGAGAGTTTTACGGTGGCCGTACCTTAGGTGCGTATCGTTTTGTCTTATGTCCAAGCATGGATCAACATACATGTTTTATAACAGAGTGTGTGTGTGTTGCATGGATGACAGCCTGGAGCCACTTCAGAAAAAGGTGTGATTTGCGGAGAGCACGATAGCTCGCTGCCTCCAGATTATAGATATCCAACCACGGTCAGTCCCCTTCCTCACTCACCCGCTTGCCTCACATTATTTGGATGGTTTGGCTTTTGTATGTGTTTGAACAAAGTATTGATTGTGTTTTTCATATGTACTTTTTATCCACATTTTCTAGCAATTATAATAATGTTTTGATCTATAGAATATATGTTTTTACTTAAATCAATGGGAAAATTATTTACACAATATAAAAAATACATGATTTTTATTTCAAAAGGCCCCAGCGGGTATCCCAGAAAAGCCAAAGAATGTCCCGGTAAGTAATTATGTGTGTGCTGTGCAAGATGAAAATCTTGGGCTACCCGCAAGTGTTCAGTGATACGTTTACACACACACACACACACACACACACACACACACACACACACACACACACACACACACACTTTTATTCCTCTGTTTCAAAAAAGCTCTCTCTTTTGACAGAGTTTAGAACTTCAAATGTACAAAATGTTTAATTGCACTGTGGGGTGTTGGCTCTTTCAACAAACTCCATACCCACCTCAACAGTATCTGAACTAACAGGCTCTTGTTCTGCCAACCCATATGGCCACACAAACAGACTCATCAGCCCACACCTATCCACTCATACAAACCTACATATTCTTATCCTGTTCACTCTGCCATAGCTGAATTTTCACAATTACATTAGATCTTAACTTTGTGAAAGCTACAACACATGACGGATCTTCATAATATTTCTCAGCATGTCTGGTATGCTTTGTTGGGCATGATCTTGCTGAAATCATTTGGGTGTGTCTGTACTTTTCCTTTAGGAATGCACACTGTGGTTTGCATTATTTCACGCTATTCCACAACTTGAAATGAGTCTGTGCTACCCTCTAGAGTCTAGTGGAATGCTGGCGCTGGCATATACCAGTGGGTTCCAACCTTTTTCTTATGGGACCCCTATTTTACCATTGAAACCTAAATAGTGAACTTACATATATATATGTATGGAAATCTAAATATGGAAATCTGAAATTGTAACATTATGTTCATAACAGATCATACGGAAAAGCATAATAGGTCCCCCTATTATGGTTAATAGGTAGGTTTAAAATCAAGAGGGCTTTGCGACCCCCCCCCCCGTGAAGCTTTTGTGACCCCTAGTGGGGGCTGAGACCCCCAGGTTGGGAACCACTGTAGGCTACTACATAATTCCTTACGCTGTAGACCATCTGTTTCCGTTTAGATATTTTGCGACAAATCTTGACCATACAAGACATTCTTCATCAATCAGTGTTTAAGATGTCTCAGTTTGGGATTCTATTGTAACTATTAATTAAATTACGGCCAATATCTGGATTCACCCAAAAACATTGTTCTCATTGCCTTTGTCGCTCAGAAACCCTTGAGCACGGATGAGGCCCTGGACTCTCTATCTGCTGGCTTCACCTCCGCTGCCCCAGCAGCCACTCCGAAGAAGGATCAGGTGAGACTTTCAGACTTTTGGACGGGACTAGTCAGCAGGTTAGTAGCTTTAGAATGTTTTAAATCAAGCGTAACTTCTTTCAGTGCGCAGTAGTTTGCAAATTGTGGGCACAAATAGACTAGCCGAGATCACTAGGCGAGATGTAACTGTAGATGCATATATTTTTATTAGCCCACTGCTTGCAACTATTAGTAGCTGGATCTCTATAGTATGCAAAAATGTAGATAGTGAGCTGTAACTTAAATTTGGTGCCTATAAAGGCCAAGGCCTAAAATGTCTTTGTGATTTGTCATTTCCTGCAATGCATTAAAACATAAAAATAGGTCGATTTGTGAGTACAGGGAAATGTTCCTCCTATCAAAGAGATCACCAGATGCCCAAATCAAATTTTTTCTGCTGAACTAAAAAAGTATTTATTTGGGCTTAACTGCAAAACAACTACCCAGCTAACTAAAAGTCGGGTGGCTACACGGTGGCTGAAACAAAACTCTTCAAGATACCCTATTTAGAACATAACAACTAAACCCTTCAGGATACCCTATTTAGAACATAACAACTAAACCCTTCAGGATACCCTATTTAGAACATAACAACTAAACCCTTCAGGATACCCTATTTAGAATGTAACAACTAAACCCTTCAGGATACCCTATTTAGAACAGAACAACTAAACCCTTCAGGATACCCTATTTAGAACATAACAACTTCACAAAATGTACAGCGCACACAATGCACATTCTGCCACACCCACACTATTGTCGCTGCCACCCGATTCTTTTTTCCCCCCAAAATCTTAAAGAGGCTGCAACTATGTATACTGGGAACGTTTGGTTCCTCTTTATAACTATATGTTCTGATATTAGTGAGATAATCAGGATTTTTGATGGGATGTGCACAAAAAAACAAGCTAAAGAAAGGTTTCAGCCATAGTTATACACCTTAACCTAATATGAAATAAAACCTAATCAATATTTTTATGACCATAATTATAGTTGAAAGAGAGACCGACAGAAAGCTTTTATAGAGGGAGGCATGGAGGAAAAAAGTGTTACTGATTGGGGCACAATGCTCAACACTGACTGCAGCATTTCTGCTGACTGTGTAATTATAAAGTTATGTTACAAGAATTCATTTTGTTTTCCAATTGTCTTTTTTTTTCTGTTAATAGAAAATGGAGCAGGTGACAGTACCAGCATCTGCGGGGTTACATTTTGCACCAGCCCCTCCTGCACATAAGAAGGTATTGCCAGAGAGAAGTATTGGACACGAGATTTATTTGAAAAACCTTAGCATTTTTAATGTGCAAGAAAGATATACTCTTTGGTTATTTTGAATACAGAATATTTTTTTATGATGTTAACACAGGCTGCTGCTCCCCCTGCTGACAAAAAGGCCAAGATTGAGAAGGTAAGGCTTAAATGCAAATTGTTGTATAACGCAAATTTGCTTTTTCTTTTTTTTATCTAGTAAGTCTACTGAATTTTTGCCAAAAGGTTTCCGGCCATCGGAAAGGAACTGAATTCCCAGACATTGTTCATTTACCGACATGTTTCTAACCGTCTACCATCGATTTCCACACAGTCCTGGTTTATGCCAGTTATTTCTTTCATTCAAGGTTTTAATAACCATAATAACAAAGCAAGGATGATTACTATGCCACCTTCCCTTTAAGAAGATTCGTTATACATGTTTAAAGGCATTTAAGAGTTGTCATGGGGTTGATACAGGCTGCGTCTCAATACCCATACTGCCATCCGATTTAGTGTGCCAGAAAAATATTTAGTATGTCCCAATTGTCTTTCTGCATGCAACATTATGTACTTTGTAAGGGCAGCTGCAGTACAAACTAAAAGTAAAAAGTAGTAGTATGCGTTTTGGGACGCATCGCTAGTTTCTCCCACAGGGGGGCTGTCAGTGCTCTTCCAAGACTGTCTCTGTCCGCGCGTTAGCTGTCTAATTGTTTTCACCTGGGTTCGGCCTTATTTAAAGCCCTTTGTTTGGTTCATTAACATTGTCTTCTGGGAAACAAGTGCTTTCCAACGTGAAGAGACCTAGTGCCAGTTTTGCAAGTCTGCCTACCCGTGTTTCTTTATCCCAGTCCTAAGCTAGTCTTCGCTGCTCCAGTTTAGTGAGGATAGTCTGCTCTTGGGTCCTCCTCATAGCCTAGACCCTTACAAGAGTAGGCTACAGAGCCTGATGACTTCAGCAGATCTTGTGTTTTCAGGGTGACCCGTTCTCCCTGATGGCAGGACTGGACACTCCTGCGGCCGCCAAGCCTAAGACACATGAGGTCCGCTAACAATATTTTGTAATCCTCCTGTATTGTCTTTCAGTTTTTTTTTTCATTACATTTGTTTTAATGACACATTTAAAATGTCAAAATATTTCATCGTATGCAAGAACATCTGAAGTTGAGCAAAAATAGCAAATGAAGCTGTGAAGACAACAAGATAATTATACACTCTCTTTGTCTGCACCCCCTGACCCCCCCCTCCCCTCTTCCCTCCCATGTGTAGGATGACATGATGTCTCTGGATGCCCTCAGTGCCCTAGGTGACACCTTGGCTGGCCCTGAACCTGTTCCTGAACCCCCCAAACTAAGACCAGAGGACATTGTCACGGTAAAGTACCCAGGCACTCACTATACTGTTGCATTGGTTGCTCATACATCAGAAACTCTTTATTTAAAGGTTGTCATAGCAGAGTAGGGTGTTATCTGCAAATGGGCTGTGTTACAGTAGAGCTGCAAAAGGGCAAAAACGCCAGGCCGAATAATAGATTGTGGTCAGGTAGAACAGTATAAAGTGTAGGTATATTTTTGATATCTGTGGTAGACTGCTCCCTACGTATCTGTCTAGCTCTGTGCGTCGCTCTAAAACCGTGCAACAGTGAATTGTACACCAGAGGAGTGACTTTACATCGAGCAACTTGAAACTGCAAGACATGTGAAACAAAAATAGAATGTTGCCGCAGAGTTTGCAAACGCTTCACTAACTTGGCAGTACTTTAGCCTGTCGTCCCATTCAAATGCTTCCTTTTTAGCACATAGATATTGTTGGCATTATCTCCAGAACTACTCAGCTGCACACACACGTTGGAGACAGAACTCTTTCATCTGAAAGTATACATGCAGAGGGGGAGTATCCCAGTATGAGAGTTTTTCTCCCTATTTGTGTCAGCTTCTTTATTCCTTCGCGTGAATATCATTCTGTATAGGGGTACTCTGGATGCCGAACTAGCAGGTGGTGCGCAACTTTCAACCAAGCTGTTGCTGCCTTAGCTGTGTTTTTTTTGTTTTGTTGAAAATGTAATATTTTTGTTTATAAAATACATGATTTTCCTTTTTCACAAAACACAGCTCTTCCCTAGCTCTAGCCCCTATTCAATACATCGGGTGCATAACAAATGGCCACGCAAACCCCAGTTACGTAAATAGTTATAGAACAATGTTGAAATAAAATGTCCTTCACAGCAGTATATTTTTTCATATTTCAATGCTACTGGGCTTGGCTCTCTCAATTCTCTGACGGAATTTCACCTTGGGGCAACCATGAAAACATTTTAAAAAGTATATATGGCAGCAGAAACCTCAATTTTGCCTTCAAATTATTTCTATATAATTGTCTCACTCGGTTACTTAAACTCTTCATCACATATCTATGTTTTCTCTTGGTTGCAGGAGGACAAGCTGAAGGCAGAGAAGGGTGTTCGTGTGGGGGAAAGGGAGGACACATTGCCTCCTAAATACAGGTTCAAAGATGAGAAACCCAAAGACCTGCCACCTAAAAAAGCTGAGGTGAAAATCATGCATTATTACTGACAGTCATGAAGTAGCATTTATACACCAGTCACACAGGAGAGGGTGCTATTGATTATTAAACTTGTTGAAAGATAACCCCCCCCCCCCCCCCCCCCCCATCCCTTCCCAGCCCTTCATGGACAGTGGAACTGCCCTGGACATTTTGTCAGGAGACTTCATGACTTCCTCCGCAGCACCTCCCAAACAGGTTTCTATCAACCGCTATCTTTCCTACGCTCACAGGCCGCACTGTCTGTGTATCCCATTGCCTACTCCTCTGATAATTGCATAGCTACTATAGCTGGATGTATAGCAAATACTTTCCATGGTATGTTCTGCTGCAGCTATCTATAGAAGCTGGAGGGACACCAAGATATTTGAGGGCTAGTCACATTGCACCATACATACTGCAGCTGTTTTTGTACAGTATGTATGGGTCACTGACACAAAACAGCAGTGCTACAAATGCAATACAAACTATGTCTGTTTATGAAGTCTAAAAGCATGTATATAAATGTAATGCATTTTCTTTTAGCCCAAGGTAGAAAATATTTCAGCCCTTGATGCTCTGGCGGGAGATTTTGTGGCTCCTCCTCAACAGGCTTCTAGTGTGCATTCTGTTGCACCTCCCTCCAAGAAGCCAGAGGTGTGTGTGTGTGTGTGTGTGTGTGTGTGTGTGTGTGTGTGTGTGTGTGTGTGTGTGTGTGTGTGTGTGTGTGTGTGTGTGTGTGTGTGTGTGTGTGTGTGTGTGTGTGTGTGTGTGTGTGTGTGGCCATCTTCTATTGTATTTGTGTTACTATCGTGTCTGTATGTTAATGATTTATTCTTGGGGTGTACTGAAGGAATTTATGCAATTTGAAGGGACAAATCAGTCACCAATCCCGAGAGATCAAAACCAAATAGATTTGCTTGTTTTCAATCAGTGTCTCACACGTCCTGTTTGTGCTCTGTAGAAGTCTGTCTGTCCTCCCGTTAAGCACAGCCCTGCTGAAACCATCCCATCCACCTCTGCTAAAAAAGCCCCTGCAAAACCTAACACCAACAAAGTACTGTTATTGATGGATAAGCATCACACATTTAAATGCAAGACTTGGATAATATTTTTGTATATGCCCATGCTAAACATTCTGTACCATGCAGTGAGTCAAATGCTAGCTAACAGGCGTTATTTGATCAGCCATTGACTGACAATCGACCGTTGTTTGAACAGCCAACTTAAGCTTAAACTTCACCTCCGTTTTCTGCCTTCGTAGGATGACTTGATGTCTCTGGATGCCCTCAGTGCTCTAGGTGACACCTTGGCTGGTCCTGAACCTGTTCCTGAAGCCCCCAAACTAAGACCAGAGGACATTGTCACGGTAAGGTACCCAGGTACTGGACTGCAGTGCCTGAGTTTGTGTAGGACCATATAGATCCAGAGTCAATGATGAATGTTTATCTAAAATTTGTTTTAAATAGTCTTCATGAGGTGATCTCGTATTCAAGACCGTAATTAGACATGTACTGTAGTTGAGTTCAATTTAGTCTGTAGTTTTAGTAGAAGTACCATGCAACCCCTACTTTAGATATTTTACAATATCCAGCTATTTGTCCATATAAAAAGGATAATCAAGTACAATCAGTCTAATTTGACCTGTTATGGAGGTGAAAACATCTCCAGCAAACTAATGACCTTGATCATTTTAAGGTCATCTGCATGAGGTTAATGATAAACGAGCAGATGTTTATTGTTTGTTGTGGGTTTGTGCATTCTGTGCATGTCTGCATGCATTATCAGGAGGACAAGCTAAAGGCAGAGAAGGGTGTTCGTGTGGGGGAGAGGGAGGACACGCTGCCTCCTAAATACAGGTTCAAAGATGAGAAACCCAAAGACCTTCCTCCTCACAAACCAGAGGTAAGTTTTAATTTTCTAAAAAGACCAGCTTTTGAATGTGTAGATTCAAATAGAATAGATTCAGTGCCATATAATTCGCACAGAAAATGTAATTATGTGGGTGATTCATAGATGCAAGCTGAATAAATAAACTGTAAATACAAAATTAAGAGTTGGGTATTCGTGAAGTTATCTGATTTTAGTTTTGTATTCCGAATAACTTTGGTCTACTCATTTAGGTTATTTTTAAGACCTTAACACTTCCACATTAAGCTACATGTTCACTGTTTTACTATAAACCTTTCTGGGGGTTGTTGGCCTGATTCCAAAATAACTTCCAGACATTTCCATTAACTTTTGTTCAAATTATCTGGACAAGTCAAACATTCCCAGGAAATGGGGTAATACTCTTATTTATTTATTTATTTATTTTATTTTTTTTAAAGGCACATAGCTACTCCTCAAGTGAAAGTCCCTTTACCCAATGCTAACAATGTAGATGTTTTATGTTGAAGCTCAACTAGGCATCAAAACAAGGAATGCCGCAGCACAGACATTCGGTTGGCAAAAAACATTTCATTCAATAATTCCTTGTCAAAGGCGGGTTGTGGGTGGTCTGACTATCTCAGACAATCTATTTGAGCAATGTGAACATTTGTTTATCTCTTTGTGTTTCTGTATATAATTGTTGCATATCCTAATAATATACCAGGTCTTCCTGTGATTAGCAAATATGTCATTGGAGTTTTTCTCAGTAAGCTCAAATAATTGTGTTGAAAGTGGGTGGGAGTAGTAGTACCTATTGGTTGCTGCAATATCAATCAGAGAGAGGGATTGCTGTTTGCCACTAGATAGTTCAGCTATAACCATAAACAAATTCATACAAGCCTGACCACCACACAGTACCAAATGTGTGATGGGCCAACACAGCAATTGAAGACCACAAATAAAACAGCCCTTGAAAACAACTCATCATAACAACCTAGAACTAAGTGCTCTGCCTTTTGACTCAGACTTTGTTATGGGCAATTTGCTTTACTCTACGAATTGTTCATTGATGCCAGAATTTGCACCAGTGGACAGTTCAACAACCTCTTGGAAACCGTTAAAGGTAAGTTGTTTTCCTATTTCTGCAGCTTCTAGAGTGGTCCGTTGGTTACATCAAGAGTTTAAGTTTCAGCTAGAATACATTTATGTAGTTGGTAAAATGTAAAGTTAGATTAAAAGTGATCATGCGTCGTAGGTTATATTATGGTTTGGCATCATGTTAAGCTACCTTGCCATCTCATTGAATAAACAATATAACAAATGATTTGTATGATCTCCATAGAGTGCTAGTCAAGTTGTTGCTATTGCTTAAGGGCATTTTTTTCGCTCATGCCATTTCTCTAAATATTATCAAAGGTAGAGCCAAGTCATATAGATATATGGAAGTAATGCCCTTATTTCAATCAATAACACGTTCTGAACCCAGTAGCAAAGAGTCTGGATCGGGTGGTACACATTAGTGTAGCAACCTTTTAAAAATAGTTTGAATGTTGCCCAGCTGGAAAATGTTCCTGTGATTGTGAAATGCCTGCTAGGTATGTCGATTAGGAAACGGTTACGCATGTGAAATGATCTCCTGATGCCATCTCAACTTGCGATCTGTTTGATACCATCTCAAATTGAGACCCAAGTCAACAAGAACCTGATACCCCCCCACATGGAAAATCTAATCAGAGTATTAATTTAGAATAAGGCACCAAGCTGTATACCAGCACTCCCAAGTGCAACCCACGTCATCCAATTATAAGAAGTACTTACCCTAGTTCTTTTGTAATACCAGTTAATGAGGATGCCAGTCAGTTTAGGCCTGGGCACAGAAGCTGCTAAGGTGTCATGTTACAGTATATCGCCACTTATCAAACAGTCTCGGTCTTGTTTATGGTTTTCTGTTAAAGACAGGAAACCTGGCCTCTTGGTCTGATATATATTTTAAATCAGTTTGTGCAAGGAACAGTTCAACTCAAAAGCAATGTCCTCCATACATTCAATGCCATTACTATGTAATCACATCTGCCCTAAACTGGGGAGGTGCCAAATGTCAAGGCTATTCTGAGAGCTTCTGGTAGAATATAACAGGGAAAGCCAGAGACCGGCCACTTCCAGTCATTGGAACTGAGAAAGCATTATATCAGCGAGAGATTCTGAGGAACAGTGCCATTTTGCTTCAATAAACGGCTTCAATGCGGAATCAGCGCAGACAAGTAGGCCTTACTTCTAGCCAGTCATTGTTTAAACGACTTGCGTATATTTACGGAATATTCTTTTTCTTTTTTTTTTCCTTTTGTGTATTCTTTACTGAATAATGAGTTAGTAGTTTATACTATATGACTTGTTTTTTATTCTTCTGGCTCTTCAATCCATTGATAGGTGTAATTTGCATGGTCAGCCTGATAATTTGCTAACTATATTGTTAATTCAATAAAGTGGTTTTATCTGAGTTCTTATTTATATATATTTTTTTAAAACATTCCTAACTTCTCTTTTGTGTGTGTGTTCTGTCCTTCTGCTCCTTTTTAAAAAAAATAAAAATGTCTGGGTCCGTAAGCTGAATTCTGAGGAAATGATCACGGTATGCTCACTGGCTGCTACAGTGCATGTATAATTGCTTGTATTGCCTAGTGAATACTATGCAATGGGTCTGTCAGCAATAGATATGGAGCGGCAAATGTTGACAAATCCACATTACTTTCCCATACTTAGGAATTGTCATGTGTTTATAGGCTAAGAGAGGGTGTTGAATATGGTCAAACATCTATAGACAGGCTCAGAGGTCCATTTTTAGTACTTATGTAGCTTTAACTGATAGCATGGGTGTGTAAACCAGCACAAATGGATTGTTCAGGTGAGGAGCTTGCGTTTGACAAATAAAATGACAATTGTTTTATTATTATTATTATTATTTATTTATTTACTTTTTCCTCAAACATTTCATAATAGAAATTGAAGACATGTTTGATAGGACACTTTAATTAGACGTTTAAAGTGATGTCAAAAATACATAAGGCCAGATTTAAAGCTTGTTTCTCCCTATCCCCAGCCCTCTATGGAATGTGGTGCAGGCCTGGATGTCTTGATAAAAGACTTACCGATATTTCCTGAAAAGGTGACTACCCTGATGGTTTACTAGTTTACCAGGCCATCTACTGAATTATTAGCTATGGTGTCTGTCGAAGTTCTCCTCGCTCCGTTCCCCCCGTCATTGCTCTCCCTAACTTTCTCTTCTGTCACGCTCTCCTATACCATTCTGCTGGATAATGGTTACTTACTTTCTCTCTTTGGTCTCTTCTTAGCTCAGACCTGAAGAAACTATTACGGTACGCTCACCGCATTGATTTTAAATCATGAATTGCTATGGTTTTGTTAGTCTTGCAGCATGAATCATTTTAACAATTTCATTGATTTGTAGTTCAACACTCTCCTTTTCCATTGTATGGATGTATATTCACAACATTTAAATAGATTGCAGTACACTAACATTTATTGTCACCACAGAATGTTTCTGTACAGAAATTGAATACAGAGAAAATACAAATAAGGAAGCAGGTAATAAATCCTGTAAACAAAAGGAAAGGGGGAAAAATGTATTCTTCCCTTCAATTATGCTATGATTGTTTGGGCAGTGACGGGAACATCCCAAAATGCAGACATTTGTAAAGTCCATTTATTCAATTAAGCCGTAAATATACTTGCTTCAGTTGTTTGCTAGCAAATTTAGACGTAAATACGTGTCTATGACCACTTAGCATAGACCCTGGAACTAAAGCATGCATGTTAGTGTTTAAAAACCAAATAAAGCAATCACTTAAACTCAAGCACCTATCCATCTTATATACACTGTACTTAGTAACATGCCTGCTTTAGTTAGGGTTAGGTTTATGTTTCAAAATATGAAATAAAGCAACAACTCAAGCACCTATCCATCTTGTATACACTGTCTATACAACAACTTTCCCATGCAATCCTAAAACACTGTCTTTGTGTCAAGTATCATGTGCACTTAAATTCTTTCTTTCTGAGCTTTGCTTGGACCTCCAAATATATTCACATAGGATACTTGCATCATGCATGAACCAAACCTATTCTATAAAAGTAAGCAACCCTATCTTTACTTCAGTTGCATGACCATCAGTTTGTGGTAATTTGATGAACTATTCCCCCCTGTACTTCTCACTCACAGTAAGAACGTCTTAAGTGGATTTAAAAAACATTGTTTGGAAAGGTTTTGCTTTACCTTTTTTTTAAATGAATAGGAGAATATACTTGAGGTAGTATATTAACCCAATATAATAAGACCTTTATATCCTTTTCTTTCTTCCTCTTGCTAGCCCTCGATGGATTGGGGTGCTGGTCTAAATGTATTGATGGGGGAAATCCTTGTATTCCCTTCCCAAAAGGTGACTGCCCAAGTAGGCTTCCACTCACAAACTTAATTAGTGGCTGGCTATTCAAAATATAGGAACGTTAGTTCTTCCAGCTCTATCAATTTTCTCGCTTCCCCACCCCATCAGTCTTAACTCTTACTTCCACTTCTGTTTCTTCTTTGTTTCCTCTTCTTTGCCACCCCAAGCTCAGACCTGAGGACATTATCACGGTATGTCACTGTGGAGACCATACAGGTGTACAGGGCATGTGAAAGTTATTTCACTGGCATGTAGATCAGGTCAGATGTCTTAGAGCGATGTGAAACAAATACATTCTTTTGTGGATTTTACCCTGAATAATTTCAATTAAAATGTGTCAAGCTAGAACTTGTCATTAGTGATATTGTAACTAAAGCCTTGTTAAAAAAATCTCCTTCTGCCCCTCCCTAGCCTTCAATGGAGCGTGGTGCAGGTCTGAATGTCTTGATTGGAGACTATCCTAGTGCCAAAAAGGTGACTGAACATTTCCTTGACAAGAAAATGGGTCACGATGCTTGAACTTCTTCAGTTGTATTGCTTGCGAACATGGAAAAAGCCATCCGATTTTATGTTTGGCTAATTATTTACGGCAATGAAGCTGGTCTTAGCAGAATGACAAAGTTGAGAATTTGGCTATTGTAACCAATCATGCTAGTTGTTCAACACAACTCATTTTTCTTCCCACATATGTTTCTGCACTTAAAGCTCACACTTGAGGAGATGATCACGGTACGCTCACTAGCTGCTTAACATTCTACCACGGAGCATGCGATAAAATATGTGATGCCTTCAAGTATCTCAATGCCAGCTGTGTGGATTTTGTTAGAGGAAATTTGATGAATTATAGAACACAATGAATATTTACACAACCAACAATTGCTGTTGGAGCACATGAGATTTTGAACGTAGAGCATGGGTTTGCGTTAGGGTTAGCTGCTGTTGGAACACATGTAATCTTGAACGTATTGCATGGGTTGGCTTTGGAAAGTATATCTCCTCCAAATCTTTTCCTCAGCCCTCTATTGCAACTGCATGATGGGCCATTCCAGAATAAATTAAACCAAATTGCATGAAACTACTGAGAGAAAAAAAACCAAAAAGAAACGTACTCAAAGGTTCCTATCATCTCCATAGCCTTCTATGGAACGTGGTGCGGGTCTGGATGTCTTGATTGGAGACTTTCACAAAGCCCCATCTAAAAAGGTGACTAGTAATATACTCTAGGTCACTCAATTATTCAGACGTATTTGACAATTATACTGTAAGGTCCTTTTTCTTTTTAGTGCACTTTGACTGTTGCTCCAATTAGCTCTGTCCAACCCTCCCTTTTTTCTGTCTACTTTCTCTTCAAGCTCAGAAAGCGAGGATCTGAGAAGGTTATCACGGTATGCTCACAGGCTGCAATAATCATTGTTACAGTGCTTGCAGCTCTCGCTCTCGCTCTCGCTCTCTCTCTCGCTCATATTTCTCTCGATACGGTAGGCTTACTGACAGAAATACACCTTTCCACAGTTAATGTGTTAGAGATTCAAAATGAAAGATTATCAACCAAAGAATTGCACACTAGATAATTCACAAGTAACAGCTTGGCAAGTGCTTTGGACCTTTAAAGACAATTATCAAAACGTTGAGCAACCCAACCCTGGTTCCAAATGTTGGCCGACAAGAAAAATACGACCCTGTTATATGTGTTCTGTTCCTGATCAGCCCTCTATGGAACGTGAGCCAGGTCTGGATGTCTTGATCGGAGAGTCTCACATGCTCCCTTGCGAAAAGGTGACTATTATTATGAGTGGTCACTAACTTCCCAAGCCATCTGCTTATGAGCCCATTTCATGTGTGAAATCTGTCAGTAAAAACACTTTGCTGTTACCCTCCTTTGACCATCCTCCAGTTTCAACTTCCTTTCATCCATTTCTTTTCCCTTCCTTAACCCCTCTAGTTGAGATCTGAGGAGATGATCACGGTATGTTTACCATATTGATTTGAGTTAAACTGCTCTGGTTTGCTGGTAGTCTTGCTTTTGTATTATCACAGGTTATTGATGCACAAGTAACTTTCTTTTAGTAAAGGTCACTAGCCATAAATTGGGTGACTGCATGATATGCCAGGTCCAGAGAAGTGAAGCCTCAAGAGTAATCTCTCCTCCATAGCCTTCTATGGAACGTGGTGCAGGTCTGGATGTCTTGATTGCAGACTTTCACAAAGCCTCTTCTAAAAAGGTGATTAATACACTCTAGGTCACTGAATTACTACTTTTGCCAAGTCAAATAATTTTTTGTGCACTTTGACTCTACGGTTCATGTGCCTCCTTTTCTGTTTCTCTAAACTTACAGCTCAGAAAGCGAGGATCTGAGCTGATTATCACGGTATGCCCACAGAATGCAACTATTATTTTGCTACAGTGCTTGCATGAGTCCTTGCAGATAATGATTGGGGAATCATATGTTTAGTAGCTGCCTTGATTTTTCTAGTAGTACGAAGACTCAAAGATTAACTATTACAGACCACAGGAGAAAATGAATCATCAAAGTGAAAGTCTGGCATATTTAAAGCCTGAGGAATTTCATGCACCAATGTAGGCAACATTACTGTGCTTCCTTAATGTCCCCCTGTATCCTGAGGGGATCACTGAAATAAGACTAAGGCTAGGTTCCTCTGCCTTCCCTAGCCCTCTATGGAACGTGGTGCCGGTCTGGATGTTTTGATTGGACCCACCTACATGTTTCCTGGGGAACAGGTGATTACTGTGGTAGCTGAATGTTGTACCCAGCCATCTACAGATTTATGTGCTGTGAAGCCTGACAGTCGGAGGAATGTCTCCGACACTTAGTCCCTCTCCCCTTCCATTCCTTACTTTCCTTCTCTTTCCCCTTTTTAGGTTAGATCAGAAGAGATTCTCACGGTATGCTTATTTATTAGATTGAATTGTTAAAATATAGTTATTTAAAACAGTTTTACACTTAAGAATGCATCACTGTATTGTTAATATTGCCCATTAACAGTTGGTTAGCTGTCTACGGGTTAAATTATGGAAACATGCATAAAATAGGATTCTTTTTTATGTAACTCTCTCCCCTCCACGAACACAGCCGTCTATGGAACGAGGGGCCGGTCTTGATGTCTTGATTGGTGACTTGCACATTGCTCCTTCCAAAAAGGTGACCACCAATGTGGGTTCCACATTTATTATGTTTAATTTGTTCATATAGTCAACAAATAGGGAATGTTGAGATGTTACGATTGTGCTGGTGCCTTCTGTAAGTCTCTCGCTCTCACTTTATTTCCTATTCCGCTTCATAACCCCCTAAGCTCACCACACAAGGATCTGAGAAGATAATCACGGTAGGCCTACTGACAGCAATACACCTTTCCACTGTTAATGCATAAGATTCAAAATGAAAGAATATCAACCAAAGAAGTAGACACTAAACAATCCACAAGTAAAAGCCTGGCAAGTGCGTTGGACCTTTTAAGCCAATGATCAAAAAGTTGAGCACCCCAACCCTGATTCCAAATGTTTGCCGACAAGAAAAATACGACCATTTTTAAATATGTTCTGTTCCTGACCAGCCCTCTATGGAACGTGGTCCAGGTCTGGATGTGTTGATCGGAGACTCTCACATGCTCCCTTGCGAAAAGGTGACTTATTATGAGGGGTCACTAACTTCCCTAGCCATCTGCTTATAAACCCATTTCATGTGCAAAAAAAGTCAGTAAAAGCACTTTGCTGTTATCCTCCAGTTTCAACTTCCTATCTTCTTTTCCCTTCCTTTAACCCCTCTAGTTGAGATCTGAGGAGATGATCACGGTATGTTTTCCAGATTGATTCAAGCTGCTCTGGTTTGCTGGTAGTCTTGCTTTTTATTAACACAAGTTCTTGATGTACAAGTAACTTCCTTTTAGCAAAGGTCACTAGCCATAAATGGGTAACTGCATGATAGGCTAGGTCCAGAGAAATGAAGCCAACTGCATGACAGTACTGCTCTCTACACTAGAAGACTCACAATAGATGAATCTCTGTCGCCCCTCCATAGCCTTCTATGGAACGTGGTGCGGGTCTGGATGTCTTGATTGGAGACTTTCACAAAGCCCCATCTAAAAAGGTGACCAGTAATAAACTATAGGTCACTGAATTACCTGAGCTTGGATAATGCTTCTGCGAAGATGCACGTAAATGTCTGTGTAGTTTCGCAGAGCAGAGGTTTATGGGTAACTGTAGCTAGCAGAGGTCTGCAGACTTGCACATTGTGCAGTCCTCCAAATCCTAACATTGATTGGTTGGTTGAGCAGGGGAGGAAGTGCGAAGATATCGGTAATATTTATAACAAAAGGAGCAGTTTGAAGAGCAAATCGCAGACGGGATTCACGTAATACTGACATTTGTACAACTGCTCTGCAAAGAATAAAAATCCTACAAAAATAGTGATGTCACTATACGTGACGACATGTATGTTTCTTCTACCGTCTTCTGTGCATTCTAGATTACGAGGCACGTAAATGCTTGCAGACACGTGAACGCAGAAGCATAAACCAGGCTTTAGGACAGTCACGTTGACAAATTGAAGGTCTAAGTGCTGTTTGACTATTGCTTCATGTCCCTCCTTTTCTGTTTCCCTAAACTTACAGCACAGAAAGAGAGGATCTGAGCTGATTATCACGGTATGCCCACAGAATGCAATAATTATTTTGCTACAGTGCTTGCATGAGGCCTCGCAGATAATGATTGGGGAATCATTTTTGTTTAATAGCTGGCTTGATTTTTCCTGTCGTAGAAAGACTCAAAGATGACATTACAAACCACAGGAGAAAATAAATCATCATAAAGTGAAAAGTCTGGCATGTTTACAGACTTAGGAATGTCATACACAAATGTAGGCAACATTTCTGTGGTTCCTTAATGTCCCCCTGTATCCTAAGGGATCACTGAAATAAGACTAAAGCTAGGTTCCTCTGCCTTCCCTAGCCCTCTATGGAACGTGGTGCCGGTCTGGATGTTTTGATTGGACCCACCTACATGTTTCCTGGGGAACAGGTGATTACTGTGGTAGCTGAATAATGTACCCAACCATCTACAGATTTATGTGCTGTGAGGACTGACAGTAGGGGCAATGTCTCCGACACTTAGTCCCTCTCCCCTTCCATTCTTTACTTTCCTTCTCTTTCCCCTTTTTAGGTTAGATCAGAGGAGATTCTCACGGTACGCTTATTTATTGTCAATTATTTCCACAGCTATATATATTTTAAGAGACCACTGCAAAATTATTAGTACCTCTGGGTTTACTATTTTTTTGTTTGAGTAAAATGTATTTTTTTTTAATTTTTTTTTTTTATTCTATAAATTTCACACATTTCTCAAATATAAATATTGTCATTTAGCATTTAGAGCATGTGATTTGCAGACAGTGACAACTGGTCAAAATAAGAAAAAAGATGTAGTGTTTTCAGACTTCGAATAATGCAAAGAAAACGAGTTCATATTAATTTTAAAGAACAAAATACTACTTAGGAGTTTATTTGGCGAAATGACCCTAAATTTCAATCATAGCTTTCATGCGCCTTGGCATGCTCGCCAACAGTTTTTCACATTGCTGTTGAGTTACTTTTTGCAATTCCTGGAGCAAAACTTTGGCCAGCTCAGCTTTTGTTTTTATGGCTTTTGGCCATCCATCTTCCTCTAGATCACATTCCAGAGGTTTTCAATAGGGTTTAGGACTGGACAGGGTCTTAATCTGGTGGTTCTCCGTCCACACCTTGGTTGACCTGGTTGTGTGGTATGGAGCATTGTCCTGCTGGAAAATCCAATCCTCAGTGTGGGAACATTGTCAGAGCAGAAGGAAACACGTTTTCTTCCAGGACAAGTTTGTACGTGTCTTGATTCATGCGTCCTTCACAAATCCATCTGTCCGATTTCAGCCTTGCTGAAGTACCCCCAGATTATCAGATCCTCAACCAAATCCCACAGTGGGTGCACTATACTGTGGCATGTAGGCCTCTCCAAGTCTGCCCAATACCTGGTCAACTAATGGTTAGACATAGCTGAAAATTGGACTCACCAGAGAAGATGACATTACTCCAGTCCTCTACGGTCCAATCCTTCAGGTATTTTAAACATCAGCCTGGCTCTTCTTTGCTTCTCATTGATGCTTGGCCTTTTTTCAAGCTTTGCACGACGTCAGCCCTGCCCCTGGGAACCTGTTTCCAACTGTCCTCGCCATGCACTTCACCCCAGCTGCCATTTGCCATTCTTTTTGTAGGGGACTTGATGTCATCCCACGGTTGTAGAGTGACATTTGAATGAGTTTGCGGTGAACCCGGTCAGTGGCGAGTCGTTATCGCCCTCTGCCGGTCTGTAGCTTTGGGCCCAATCCCAATACGCTCCTACCCCTTAGCCCTACCCCTCGTTTGAGTGAAGACTTGCCCCTCAAAGCGAGTCACGAGTGGTTTGGGGTTGAAATTTTCCCCTATGAAATGAGACAACCCTTCAAGACCCTGAACGTCATCAATAACGTTTACGTAAACAGATGCAACGAGTTTGTTGCTGAACTCACAGCAATGCCTGTGATGATTTCTCTTGCATGGGCTATAGGCCTCCTTTTGTGGTTGTCAGCAGCAAATCGCAATTAATTGACAAATATAAGTTTTTCACGCTAAGTACATACTGCTTCATTACTGGGCCAGTTCATGACGTAATAGGTGCTCTGTAAACCAGCAACCCTTGCTCCTACCCTGCCAGCGGCTATACTGATGTTCAAGGAGTTGTAACAACTGCAGTTCGCTGCTGGACTTTATTTACTTTTTGACCCGGGAGGGCTAGAGAATACTGGGCTGTCATGCACATATCAGTCTTAAAACAATTGTGTAAAGTTAAATAGAGACAGCAGCATATCACTACAAGCTTTTTTTTTATGCTTGTTAGAAAGAAAATGTTGTAATACTTCCAAACGACATTAAAACTGGTTATCACTCTATGTACAAAGAAAATATGTTTTGTAGTTTTATTTTGTTGCTTGTGCCGCGTTCACCACCATCTTGCCGACATTTCGCAAGGCATTTTGCGATTTGTTTTCGTACCCCTCTGTTTTGCGTGCCTCTGAAAAATCTTCATTTCAAGGGCTATCGAGACCTACCCCTCGATCCCAACAGTAATTGGGACACCCCTGCGCTAAACGGAGGGGTAGGGCTAAGGGGTGATCTGGGATTGGGCCTGGTTTCCCCCAATGTCTGCTGCTTGACCTTATTCTTACGAACTGCGGTCTTTGAGATCTTAAGGATGGAAGCAATCTTGCACTCACTGGCCGTTGCCAGTAAAGCAGGAATTTAACCTTTATTCTCCTCACTCAACCTTTACATTCAACTTTCTTGGCATCCTCAGTAGTTGACTGTTGATTCCAATTAATTTTAAAGTACTGCTAGCACTGTTTTTGCCATCCAGCTAGTACTATTGCAAGAGGATAGTAATGACCACAGCACTGGTTTTTATGCTTTCCTCCTTAAATAAGATTTGGGTCCATTGATCTCCTAATCAGTACCTCATTAGATAGAATGGTATAGCTGCCATATAGCACAGATGCAGATTTAAGAAAAGTTTAGTGGTCTCTTTAATTTTGTCAGAGCTGTAGTTATTTATGAGAAGTATAACACTTCATAATGCATCACTGTGTGTACTGCAGTTTTTGTATGTTAACATTTCCCATTTACAGTTGGTTCGCAGTACATGGTTTTATTTATGGAAACGTTTAAAATAGGATTATTTTTAATGTAACTCACCGTCCCCTACCCAGCCGTCTATGGAACGAGGTGCTGGTCTTGATGTCTTGATTGGTGACTTGCACATTGCTCCTTCCAAAAAGGTGACCACCAATGTGGGTTCCACATTTATTATGTTTAATTTGTTCATATAGTCAACAAATAGGGAATGTTGAGATGTTACGATTGTGCTGGTGCCTTCTGTAAGTCTCTCGCTCTCACTTTATTTCCTATTCCGCTTCATAACCCCCTAAGCTCACCACACAAGGATCTGAGAAGATAATCACGGTAGGCCTACTGACAGAAATACACCTCTCCACAGTTAATGCATTAGAGATTATAAATGAAAGATTATCAACCAATGTAGGCAATAAATAATCCACTAGTAAAAGCCTGGCAAGGCCGTTGGACCTTTTTAAGACAATTATCAAAAAGTTGAGTACCCCAACCCTGGTTCTAAATGTTTGCCGAAAAGAAAAATAAGACCATTTTAAATATATTTTCTGTTCTTGACCAGCCCTCTATGGAACGTGGTCCGGGTCTGGATGTCTTGATCGGAGACTCTCACATGCTCCCTTGTGAAAAGGTGACTATTATTATGAGTGGTCACTAACTTCCCTAGCCATCTGCTTATAAACCCATTTCATGTGTAAAATCTGTCAGTAAAAACACTTTGCTGTTGTCCTCCTTTGACCATCCTCCAGTTTCAACTTCCTTTCTTCCATTTCTTTTCCCTTCTTTAACCCCTCTAGTTGAGATCTGAGGAGATGATCACGGTATGTTTACCAGGTTATTCAAGCTGCTCTGGTTTGCTGGTAGTCTTGCTTCGTATTATCACATAGTTCTTGATGTACAAGTAACTTCCTTTTAGCAAAGGTCTCTAGTCATAAATGGGTAACTGCATGATAAGCTAGTTCCAGAGAAGTGAAGCCAACTGCATGACAGTACTGCTCTCTACACTAGAAGACTCACAATAGATTCATCTCCCCTCCATAGCCTTCTATGGAATGTGGTGCGGGTCTGGATGTCTTGATTGGAGACTTTCATAGAGCCCCATCCAAAAAGGTGACTAGTAATATACTGTAGGTCACTGAATTACTTAGACTGTCCGGTCGTATTTTTTTTGTGCAGTTTTACTCTATTGCTTCATGTCCCTCCTTTTGTTTCCCTAAACTTGCAGCTCAGAAAGCGAGGATCTGAGCTGATTATCACGGTATGCCCACTGGCTGCAATAATTTTGCTGCAGTGCTTGCATGAGGCCTTGCAAACAATCATATTTGTTTAATGACTGCCTTGAGTTTTCTTGTAGAAAGACTCCAAGATGAAATATTACAAACCACAGGAGAAAATAAATCATCATAAAGTGAAAAGTCTGGCATGTTTACAGACTTAGGAATGTCATACACAAATGTAGGCAACATTTCTGTGGTTCCTTAATGTCCCCCTGTATCCTAAGGGATCACTGAAATAAGACTAAGGCTAGGTTCCTCTGCCTTCCCTAGCCCTCTATGGAACGTGGTGCCGGTCTGGATGTTTTGATTGGACCCACCTACATGTTTCCTGGGGAACAGGTGATCACTGTGGTAGCTGAATAATGTACTCAGCCATCTACAGATGTATCTGCTGTGAGGCCTGACAGTAGGAGGAATGTCTCTGACACTTATAGTCCCTCTCCCCTTCCATTCCTTACTTTCCTTCTCTTTCCCCTTTTAGGTTAGATCAGAGGCGATTATCACGGTACGCTTATTAGTTTGAATTGTTTAAAATATAGTTATTTTACTGCAGTTATGTTAATATTGCCCATTAACAGTTGGTTCACTGTCTAGGGTTTTATTTATGGGAACATATAAAATAGGATTATTTTTTATGTAACACTCTCTGTCCCGTACCCAGCCGTCTATGGAACGAGGTGCTGGTCTCGATGTCTTGATTGGTGACTTGAACCTCACCACACAAGGATCTGAGAAGATAATTACGGTAGGCCTACTGACAGCAATACACATCTTAACAGTTAATGTGTTAAAAATTCAAACTGAAAGATTATCCACTAACAAATAATCCACTAGTAAAAGCCTGGCAAGTGCTTTAGACCTTTAAGCCAATTATCAGAAAGTTGAGCACCCCAACCCTGGTTCCAAATGTTTGCCGACAAGCAACATACAACCATCTTAAAATATATTTTCTGTTCCTGACCAGCCCTCTATGGAACGTGGTCCAGGTCTGGATGTCTTGATCGGAGACTCTCACATGCTTCCTTGTGAAAAGGTAGACAGTGCTTTATGGATTTGTAAACTGTAACGTATTGTCTTTAAGGTACTCTAAACCTACTCTAAAGGTAGACAATTGACTATTTTCTCAATTGCTTTATGCACTTTTGTAGAATTTCTACATTTCTTTCCGACGCTTTTTATATCCCTTACATTCTCTTTCTTGTCTTTTACCCTCTAGTTGAGATCTGAGGAGATGATCACGGTACGATCACCACAGTCCATTATAATGTGAAAACTACTTTAGTATGTTAATAAAGGTCCTGCATCTGGTTGTCACTCATCCTAATGTCTGAGTAATATTGTACTATTTAAGGTTGTGTCTAGTTTATATTAAGAAACGAAAACTTCCTTACTACACCATTTACTCTAGATGAGACCCCTTTTGAAAATCGCCCTTTCCCCCCCACAGCCTTCTATGGAATGTGGTGCAGGTCTGGATGTCTTGATTGGAGACTTTCACAAACCCCCCTCTGAAAGGTGACCATCTCCATGGACATTGTTCTGTGTCTATGTAATAGCCACTTTCCGCTCGCTCTGATTTGAGGATATCATTACAGGACTCTCACACAATCCATGCAAGTTAACACAATTCAGTAAGTTTCGGGAGTTATTTGACACTCTAATTATTGACCTTTTTAACTCTGATCATCCATTCTTCTTTCTATCCCTCGGTTTCTTTCCCATCCTCTGTTTCACTTGGTTACTGCCCATCGGACCGATTAATTATGTGGCTGCTGTGACTACATGCCCCAGATGACCTCACCACAGAACACGATCTCCAGCTTGACTGGGGAGAACTATGGAATCAGCTCGCCAGTTTTTACTGATCAACTTACCAGCAATGCTCATAGTTAGCTATTAATGCCAATGGAACCAACTGCTATGTTTATGTAATGATATACAAATCAATAAAGATTTTTTGAATAAACAAGTTTTGCTTAGTTGACTATCTTTTGAAATGAGGAGCAGCCCATAAGTCAAATGTGGATATGGTAATTCTGGTATGGTAATCCTGTCTTGGTTCTCGAATATTTTCTCGGAAGTTGTTTGGCTGTTATATTAACATTCCTTTTCTACACCTTACATAGTCATAAGAAAACCCTGTAATTTGCTAGTGTAACACAAGAGACCGTTGCCAGGCTCCCTAGTTCAACATCTAGGTGAAAATATTGGTAGTTTTCTGCTTATACTTTTAAAATGCACATCTTCCAAGAGAAATGAGTCCTTGGCATGAAACTTGGTACACTTGAAACATTCCAAGTGCTTACATTTTGTTCATCTTTTTGGACAATATATAATGCCAAGTTGATACACATAATAAATCGTACAATAGTTAGCTTTAAAATATTTGTTATTAAACAAGCATATGTATGGAACTAGTATTTCAAGTATCGTCCTATTTAAAAAAAAAAAAAGGTACTAAAATGACTAGTTAACAAACCTTCAGCTCCCTCGCTTTTTCTTCCGTTTGACCCTAAAGCCTCAAAATGTCTGGTATGTGCTGGGGCATCTTCCACTAAAATCTTGGCACTGTAAGTGTCAAGAAAAGGCTTGAGAGCTGTGTATGCTACAACTGATATCACACAGCCCAAGTAGACTACTTGAATTAAGTAGTTAAATGATGTGGTCCACAAGAGGGGTATTGTCTTGCTTGGTTTTGAGAGGGACGGTTTGTTGTACACCACAGGAAACCACACTGCATTTCTCTCTCTCCCCAGCAGCCCATGGACAGTGGTGAGGCTCTAGACATTTTGTCAGGAGACTTGACCGCCGCTGCAGTACATGCTGTCCACGCTGCTGCCCCCGTCCCCTGTCCCAAAGAGGTGGCTACTTATATGCACTACACCATCATAGTACATGTCGATGTAGAAATAGGTTGGCTAGGTTGCTCCATGTTGATCTTTCTTCAATCACGTTTGCTTGCCAACTCATTAATATAGTGATCGTTTCTATTTCTCAAAGAAGTCCTCAGATGACTTTGCCTTGGATGCCTTGGCAGACGACTTTGTGGCCCCTGCTGCTGCTCCGACAGTGAAGTCATCCACTGATACTGCCCGCCAGGTATGGTTATATACACAGGGAATTACATGGTCAAGGCAGTTTATCATATTCAATGCTGAAATTGACATTTACTGCTCCACTAACCCTAACTACAAGGTATTTACTTGTGATTCCATAGCTGTCAGTTGGAACAGCTGATGCCCTGGATGCCTTGTCAGACACCCTAATGGACATCCCCGCTCCAGAGCCCGCCCCTATCCCAGTGAAAGACATGGTCAAGGTAAGGCAGGGAGGCCTGTTTGGCAACATAGGCACAAGGCTAAGGATTGGCAATTGGGTCAAAATATGTGTTTAAACAGCTTAGGACACTTTCTTTTCATAAGTAAACATGGCAGCAGTGTCGGGGAACTGCATTTTCATGTTCTTTATCCCTTTTCATCCTTTCTTTTTCTCCCTCTTCTTCCTTACTACTTAGTTTTTCCATCTGTTGTAGGTGAAACCTTTCGCCTTGTCGTGGTTTCAGTCGATCCGTTGAATAAAGACAAAACTACTAGGATCTGCCTATTACATTTAACAGTCCTTTGTCTCCATGTAGTAAACAGGTTACACCATGGATATGTGATATCTCGCAGTCTGACCAAGAATAGCTTAATTCTCCGTATCTTCTTACCCACTTGACCATCCTACTTGTGCTTCAAAGAAAAGTGTAGTGGTACTCCTTATTTGATGTTCCAATAATTTCACACACCTGGTGTTTTTAGTACCCCTTTCAGTACCTAGCCTTCATCCCTTCCAAACGATAAGGAGTGTAGTACATTTTACCTATTGTCTTCCTTAACTAGCAACTACAACCTGTGCTCAGACAAAAAAAATAGTCTGGCCCTCTTTCTCTGTGTGTAATTGTGATTTATCACTATATTTTATTTACTCTTTAACTTGGAGTAACATGTAATTCGTTAATGTTACCAACATGACATGTTCCATCCTAAGAAATCCCCCAAATATTACATTCATTTCCAAGTCACCTTAAACCAGCAGAACGCTTATAATCAGCGATCTGATGCCAGACTGCTTACCTTAATATAACTATCTGAGCCAGTGTAGACCAGTGATATTATGTGGTTGTGGTTGTAGGAGAAGAAAATTGAGGAAGAGAAGCTGATCAAGATGGGAGAGAGAGACGACAGCTTGCCAGCTGAGCACCGGCCTACAGAGGCAGATAAGAAGGTATATTACCGATCTTCATCATAGATCACATTGTATCGTAGATATTTCAACTAGTTTTGTATAGAAGGAACCGAACAGGACCTTCTCCCCAGGTCACACAGCAGGGAAGGTATAATTTGTGGATTGAAAAAAATATGTTGCTTTGTTTGACGTAGGGGTGTAACCCCTCACAAACTACACATACAGGTATGTATCGTGGTTTAAGGTTATGATTTGATTAGTGTTTGGTACAGCAGAAAACGTACAGAATATTTTCAATTAGTTTATCTTGTAAAAGTGCATTTGTAAAGATTTAGGATCCTGTGTCTTTAATCTCCATCATCATCATCATCATCATCATCATTCATTTAATTTATTTAGCACTTTTCAGACACCCAAAACACTTTACAATTGAGGACATATTAGAACAGATACATACAACAAACACATATGAAATAAACTAAAAGACATTGTGTATGCCCTACATGTTATTGGTCAAACATTGAGCAGCGATGGGCTGCTTAAATACTATGGGGAGACAGAGTTGACAAGTTCATGCTTCCTCCTTGTCCAATAATTTGTACACTGGTATGATGTAGTCTCAAATGACTTAACATGTCAGATGTATCTCTACCGATGTAATTGGATGTTGGTTAAACAATGTTTTCATAGTATCAATGTATAGCCCCTTGCAAGAATTATAAATTGCTGGCGAGACATAATGTTCCTAAACTGGAAAGTAAATGGAAGCGGGAGACTTTGCTCACTGAATTCGGAACTTGCTGTCCAACGTGCAAAGTTGATCTAAAAATTATCAGGGAGGGTCTATGAATTTAGCATTTTTCTAAAGGAATTTTTCTTATCTAGTCATTCATTTGGAAGTTTAAACATTTCAGCTGGATTAGGTACTGATTAAGATTGCACTGTGATTATATTCATATTGCTAGATAGTTTGTCATGTGAATCTCATTCTCTGTCTAACGTGTGTGTGTGTGCGCACATGTTATTTTCTCCTATCTAGGCAATGGCCAAGGCCAAAGCAGATGCTGTGCCCAAGCAGGTGAGATTCTTGCACCCATATGCCACTGGAAGCTGACTGAAATGAGTGTTACAAACATTAGAGCAACTTGCATCCCCTAAGGGTCTCCCGCTCCCCCCTACAGAGGTCTATGGACGACGCGACTGCCCTGGATCTCCTATCGGGTGACTTCTCTGCACCAGCTGTGCCAATTGCAGGCTCCACCTCTGCTTCACTAAGCAAAGTGCCAGTTGCCCCTGTTCCCCACAAAGAGCCTCTGCAGGTAGGCACCACACACACACGCATGCACGCGCGCGCGCACACACTTTTATTTATATACTGTGTGTGTGTGTGTGTGTGTGTGTGTGTGTGTGTGTGTGTGTGTGTGTGTGTGTGTGTGTGTGTGTGTGTGTGTGTGTGTGTGTGTGTGTGTGTGTGTGTGTGTGTGTGTGTGTGTGTGTGTGTGTGTGTGTGTGTATATATATATAAACAAAATGAAGAAAAGAGAACATTATTCATAAACAAACAATAAAAATGGGCACAATCCAATAGACACTATCTACAGTCCCTTACAAAAGACCGCAGCAGTCAGTCCTCCCTAGAACTGTTCAGCACAAGCTTTAGCTTTTTTTGGGTCAAATGCAATTATGTGGGCTTTGGATGGACGTGCAAGTGGAATGGATAGTTGGAGAAGTGTGTTTTGGGCTGCTCTGGAGTAGTGGAGGGCCGGCAATGGCTGAGGAGAAGATGAAGTTGTTGCTTCAGGCCACTTAAACAGCATGACCTCCACCGAAGCTGGGATGTCGGCTTGACTTTGAACGAGTGCCTCTCACCAGCAGCACACTCCAAGCCATTTAACGCAGGCTCTACCAGGCCAAACGAGGGCATCCTCATTTACGCCAACCCAAATGATTATGCTGACCTGATCATGGTCCACAATAACGATACATCTAATGGTCACGCTGGGGAGTCCAGTAGAAGCAAATGACGATAGCTTGTTAACATTAATTAAAACCAAAACAGGCCTGCACGTAGCATCTTGGTCAGAGAAAACGATTTGGCAAAGATTCTAAAATAAATATACCACTTAAAGAATAAAGTGTGTGTGTGTGTGGTAGGAGCTCCACTGTGCTTAGTCTGCCTGCTAGGGCGCAATAGCAACCATGGAATGTAAGCACGTTCTAAATATTTCTGTTTAACCTTTCCATTCCTGTCAGTGCCATCTACTGTATAGGTGCCGTTGTGATGGTGGGATTTTAATGTCAATGAACTGAATGATCTCATTCCAGTCTTTACCTGCCGTGGCCCTTGACTCCCTAGCTAGCAACTTGCTGCCAGACGCCCCCGAGTTCAAACCAAAGGTAACAAAAAGCACCTTGCTAGAACCCAATTCTTAATGTCTCAGTATGAGCAAGCAAGTCGAATGCATGGTCCCAAAATATTTCTGGAAAAATGGGCAAATTGAAACCAACAGAATAGAAGGCTTTTTCAATAAAATGTTGTGCCAGGTATTGTACAAAATAGTTCACAAGGGTTTCCTATACTCTTGAAAAACAATGTCTCCTGCTGTCTGATAGCTGAAAGCACTTTAACATAAGGTGTTAACTTTGTTTCAGAGCAAGAGCAAGTCAAGGTCAAAATCAAAAGTAAGCAAACGGCCTGTTGCATGAATGCATGACAGCATAAACCAAACTATAACTATGGAAAAATCCAACCATAGTTTATTTTTATGAGTTGTGTAATCACACTTTTATGCTATGTGTTCATGACATTTTGACCGTTTTGTCCCTGGAGTTTTAGTGCAGTACATGTATTTTGGAGGGTAAACACATTTTTTCCATTTTAAGTTTTGACTAAACTTTTGAGTTCACAGTAAACAAGCCAATCGACACCAAGTGAGATTCCAAATATGTCTTGGGGGAATAATGGTGATTTCGATTTTTTTTCAAATTGTCCTCTCACCTCACTTATTCAGAGACAAACACAGGCAGAAGACCCACTAGACCATTTGTCTGATCAGCTGAGTTCGGACGTGGTGCCAGCATCTTCCACACCTAAGGGAGGAAAGAACTGAACTTCTAGAGGTAAGTAAGAACTGACCCAAGAGTGTTGGAGATGTTCAAAAAATATACTAGTAAATCAGTATTTAACTCATTTTTTGCTTTTCTGTAGACACGGAGGCATCTTTGTTTGGCATGTTCATGATGACATATATATCTTCCCTGCCACCGGGTGGAGCCAACTGAGGAAGCTGCTTTGAATGATGAACTCATTTTTCTAAATGATGCCAAATGTAAACATAAAAACAAAGACCGAACACATTTACTTACACACACACACACACACACACACACACACACACACACACATATATATATATATATATATATATATATATATATATATATATATATATATATGCATACGCATAACATCACTTGAGCACACACCTCTGTGTGCTATGCCTTTCCTGCTTGAAATGGCAGATCGTTTTAGTTTTGGTTTCTGTCCTTTCTGCTAATGGGTAAAATAAATATGAATTAGAGGGAGTAATAGAAATGGAAAGATTTGATGGACATTCAAAAGAGAGCAAAAAGAAAGGATGTGAAAGAGACTTAGTCTATTGATAATGTTTCATTCATTCTCTAGGATGGACAGTCAATCCAATCCTGATGGAGTATGTACGTGGGGTTTGTGTCCACATTTGATCAGTTTGCATTCCTCCAACATTGCTGAAAACGTTGCGCAGCATTGTATTGATAGTATACCGTTGATTCAATGTTGGAGCAATAGCAAATATCTGTTGTGACGGCTGGCAGTAGTAAGCACTGGGTGTAATGAATCTGGATGTCTGTGCTACAGAGAAGCCACGTTGTGTGTGTGTGTGTGTGTGTGTGTGTGTGTGTGTGTGTGTGTGTGTGTGACACCACCATTTAAGACACTAGTGTACAGCCTAGGGAGCTTCGTTTTGATATAACACTTCGATTGCAATATTGAAAAGGTGTACATTCATTTTCAGGATGTGGTGTATGTATGTGCCTGAGAACTAGTGCAAATTGTATTTACTTTCTGCAAAGCAATTTCTATTAAGATGGGATCAGTTTGTTTGTGGCAGGCTTTAAGAAGCATTTATTTGTTTCAAAAAGTACAATTTCAATAGTACTTCATTGGTTGTTACATCTGATAACTACCTATATTTGTATACTATATACAAAATGTCTTTCTTTCTCTTTAAGGCAACACTGTAATTTAAGGCTTCTAGTTACGTCAAAATAAATTCGGATTACTTTTCTGGTAACTTTTGTGGAAAGGGAATGCTGATACATATAAAGTAAATATATTTACTTTGTGTGTTCATGGTTATGAATTAAATGTAATTTCTCTTTAAAAAAAAATAAAATTTGTTTTTTTCCCCCCCACTCTTAAGAATAGTTAACACTTTATCATATAATTTCCAAATATATAAAACACACAAACAGTGATAATTGTAGGACAATCTTCTGAGTTTGAGTTACCATAAATACATTTGGAAATGGTGCTGTATTGCTGTCAAATGTGGTGAATTTAAATGTGTATATAAAAAGAAAGTGTAAGAACTTTACCATACAATTTGATAAAGCTTGGTCTAACGTGCCAAATTTAAACATTTCGTTATGGCAGGTCCCAGACTGTAACTATTTGTTGCAAAACATAGGTAAGTGTGTTTTGGTCTTGCGTTTTAAAATGAAAAGCAAAAAACTTTCCCGACACCATCTTTCAGAGTAGTGAAGATAATTGATTACAGAAAAATAACAGGCGCCATGAAAAGTTCAGGGTCATGTTTTTTTTGTTTGTCTTTTTTAGACCAAAGATAAAAACAGTATGTCATTCCATTAGTAATGGTGGTGATGGTAAAATAATTACAATTACAGTAAGGCATCAATACATTCTTATAGTTCTCTTTAAAACAAAATAAGATGTTTTTTAAACAAATCAATGCAAAAAGCAATACACAATACAGTTGGAGATACACTGATGCTGAAATCTGAAAGTTAAAACCTAATGTAAAAAAAATTTAACAGTAATCTTAAACATCCTCTTTAAACCAAATATGAAGAATTGGGTTAAGGGTAGGTTGAATAGGAATAACAAAAAAATAAATCAATGCTTTTGGAATTTCTTTGCTGATTTATGCTGGTATCTGAGTAAAAATATTGGTCATATTTTTGAAATTCAGACAAATATGAGACTGTTATAACTCCACTCCGGCCTGCGTGTGCTATTAACTCATTATGGCAAAGAAATTCTAAAAACGTATCACCTTTCTATGGTGATGTATGATTTTCAGTGTCCCATTTGACAATTAGACGTGTCTGGTGGCCTTTACTTATGTTTTTACTGCTACCATCCTGAGTGACAAAGAAAATAATATGCTTTAAAAAAACATTTTGAAGGATAATTGAAAATACAGCTTTTGCAATTGATGTTGGTCTAAACGAAAACTTAGTTTATGATCATAACTGTTTCAAAAGCTGACTATAAAAGCAAATTGTAATGATATATTTTGTAAAATGTTAGTAAGAAACACTTACTGTCTTTTGTAATGGTGCGGACACCGTCTGGTTCTTATACCTAAACAAATGGACATAAGCAACATTTTAATAAAAATAATAGCCATAGACATGACGCCAAAGACCTATGGTGAAAGTCATACTCACGGTTACAGTAGCATATGGTGACAATGAGGAGAAGGAAGAGAAGGCCACAGCCGCTTGCCAGTGGGCCCCACATCCTAGGGTCACAGGCCTCCTTAGCCACTGTTTAGACACAAATTCAGAATTCATGTTGATAACAGATGCAGTTCCTTGCAATTGGTGCTATAAAGAACCAGTTAGTCACACTGTATAAAAGAATGTACTAGTTAAAAGGATTGACTGGTGGTAATGGTTCTCTTCCCCGGTATATGTTAAAGAAAGAAGTATGGTCGCAGATTTTCTATGACTGTGTAGTCATTTCTAACATACTTTTACCTTTGTTAGAGATACAGACACATGAATTGGTTGTTGTTAATATTTCTGCTGTTGTTTGCAGTGGTGGGTTTGGTGTTGTTTCTTTAGGTGCATCTAGGGAAATTCCGTTTTTAGAGAACATTATTAGAATCATGACTTTCATAGAAATTGACAAGACAAGCAAACATTTATTTTTACATTTTTACATTTTTTCCTTGTCAAAAATGTTTTATTGTTAATGTTATGTTTTAGAATTAGAACGAGGGTGTTGTTCAAGCATACACTTACCTGGTTTTGCATGCAAGCGTGTTACTTCACCAAAATACAACATGTTATTGTTGAGTGATGCACAGCTGTAAGCACCGCTGTCTTTTTCTTTGTTGAAAGGGTTTATGATTAAAGTATTTTTAGCCATCTGACCTTCATTAAAGTATTGCAGGTCAGCACCTTTTTTCTTCTCACCTCCGGTATTATAAGATCCAATAAATTCCATTCCTACGCCGTTTCGTACTCGAAACCAGATGATTGTCGTGCCCGTCTGATTCGGTTTACACCGGATAGACACAGTGGATGCATCTTCAGGATTCTGATCATGATCTGAATATGTAGACAGAAGAAAGACCGGCATTAGAAACCCAAACATACACCAACATAAACAGATGCTAACTTTTGAAATACGTTTTTCAATTTGAGGAAGATTGGATGCCTATGAACTAAAGAAAATGTGCATTTGCAATGTGGGCTGCCATTCAGATAGATGGGTTTGGACAGTCCATTAATGACTTACAATATCACAAGTCAATGTAGTCAAAGCTAAAGTTGGTTCTCCTTGCATTTTAATACTAGCCTATAATTCAATATTTGAATTACCTTTTCCTGTCATTGTGTCTAGTTCCCACAGGATTGCATTCACACGTATTAGGTGACATGAACAGGTGGATAAGCATGTGTAAGTGGATTTTGAATAAAACTTACCCAGACACAAAACGCTTTTGCAGAAAAGGAGTAGGAGAAATGTTTGCATCCACTTCTGGATCATTTTAGTGGCGTTTGTGAAAACAACTAGTCTGCCCAAACCTAACCTTAATGTGAGAGCCACAGAGCAGCATGTAGCCCCACCCCTGTCGTCTCTTCACAGTAGGATGTTGAGACCCTCTCTGGGATCATTGCAGACATTTTGCAGAGAGCACATGCACAGAGGGCTTGCACTTAGTGTCAATGAGGTTTTGTACATAAAAACCACACGCCCTCATCCATATAGTGCCAAGTGTGGCGCCCTAGGTACAAGGTGGGTGAATAGAAGGGAATTAAGAACTTCAAGAGTAGGTTAAATGAGGAGGCCATAATAAGGTTGGCTGAAAAGATTGTTTATCAATAAATAAAATTGGATTGAAATGAATCATTATTTCTGATGGGTCTTATTTAGATTATTTCCAGGTTGACTTCTGCTGAATGTTGGTCTTTTGCCTGCTCCCTTTAACTATCATATTCATCTGAAACAGAGAAGAATGAAACATATACCATGTGTGATCTTTCGTCAGTTGTGACTACAGGCAAAACAGTTCTAGAATGATTCTTTAAAAAGAAAATCTCAGATGTTTGGCGGTTGGTTTGAGAGATTTCATCATAAGCTTAACATTGATTAATACATTTTTACCCTCTGAATAACTTCATGACTGTGAACACTGTGTTAAATATATAGAGTATTTGAATATGTTGCTTGCATCACCCCCAGCAGGTAACATAGATACTAAATAGTTGTACATTGTCAAGATGTACACAATCAATTAAGTAGCTTCAACTTTGGGGCAACTCTAGGCCCATCCTACTTCCTGCACAGTAATGGAAAGCAGTTTCAACTATTTGGTAATAAGCTGCAACATGTTGTGGGCGTGTTGTGTTTGACAAAAGTAGGTAAGCAGTTCATTCTTGGCTATGGCTCCTAAAGTGTGTGTAATACTTGGTGTTGCAATGCAATACATATTGCCCCATCCTCCTGCTGTCAAACCATTATGTCCATGAACAGCACACATTTCTTGGATGACTTGCAGTGATGCACAGCCACATCACAACAGTGCTAAATGTCACGGAAATTACACCCTTCAGCCTACACTTATTGGAAACTCTCACAAAGAATTGCTAGTTTTGTTTTATGATAAATAGAACTTTCAACACATTTATGGTATAGTCCATAAATACAGCACACTGCAGGGGGGAAAAGTGACATAGAAATGTAAGTATATCCATATCCCAAGTATATACAGTATATTATCACAACATTATAAGTACATACTTAAACAACAAAAGTGCTGGTTGGGTTTGAATAGTTCAGCAAACAGCGTAAGGGAAACCAACCATGAAATACCAATCATTACAACAAAGAACTAAATTGCAGTAATGCAACCCTCTTAATTAACATAGTTTGTTGAACTAAAAAATTGAAATAAAAGATACTAGTTGCTTACTATTGTCTGCAGATCAGATCACATGTGATATGAAAAATGTATGACAATAGTCTTGTAAAGGATACCCTCATTAACGTCATAATAATGTAAAATAATGCAAACACTGTTAGCAGCAAACAAGAGACCAGTCTTATTAGATGTGTAGATGTGCAAAGCTAACTTTTCGTTGTTTTTAATCAGGTTGGGGAGGAATGTTATAGTGTTTTTTCTCTCTGAAAGAAGGGTGTCCAGGAAGAGCTAGTACCTCATTTTGCCCACCTGGGGTTTCAGTGTTAAGTCATAGCCACATATGTGGGTCCATGGTGCTTTCTCTCAACACCTGCAAGGGATTCCCTCTATTAGTAACCCTTTGGGGTCTCCAAACGGAAACACAGAAGTTCCTGTGTGTGTGTGTTTGTGTATCTTTGTGTGTAGGGAGGTGACCAGAGTAAGACAATGAAAGACACAGTCGTGTGTACACAAAGCACCGCATTAGATATGTCTCCAGAAAGTGAGTCAATTGACATTTCAAATAAATTCAGCAAGCAGTGTCCAACTATTTTGTAAAACAGCAGATCTTGTAGATTGATGGTTCATTTCAATAACCTCACAGAGTTTGTTTATCTGAACGCTTTTTTTTTTTGCCTGATGGCTCTCAGCCACCCTCCCTTGCTGTGTTAGGATCACTGCATTGAAACGGAAACGGAACTCAATTCAAAAATCCATTGTAAGTAACCATGGTTGACGAGTACTCAATAACGATGACTCAATACACATGCACACACATACATGACACATATTTGTAAGGCATTTCTGTTTTTTATTTAAGATTACTTATATTTCATTTTGACTTTTGTAGTAATTTAAATTATAAAAAAGCTTAATATTGTATAATATCATTTAAATTTCACTCTGGATCATCACTTTCACATAATAGCTTTATGCTGATCTTATGAAGTTTTACACTTGTTAACAGATGTCGGCGTCTCTGGCAATCTATGATAGCAATGTTGAAAAAGAGTACAAAAACATCCTAATGTGAAATACTTCCTAAAACGCCTCACCTGGAAAAGTGAAGTGAAAATGTTAATATATGGAAAACATATCCAACTTTTGATAATCGATTAACATTTGACTATATTATAATTTTAACAATTTAGAATTTCAAAATGCATTAGTTAAATAAATAAACAAAAGTAGCGTTCTGCAATTGCCCGCCAGATATCATTAATCGGAAACTTGTTTTAATCTCTTAATTAATTATTGTTTTGATAATGTTTAGATAACTTAATTCATTATATTTCATATAAAACATTTATGAAACACCTTGATGCTACCTCTATGTTATTTGAAGAGAAAGTATCCACTTTCTTAGAAAATATTGGACTCAAACAGATATACCGTTATTTTGAAAAAAATTCTATAAAATCAAATAAAAAAGAATATCAGACCCATTCTCTTTTTGGACTGGATCTTTTTATTTGTATTTAAAATAGATTATTTGTACTTGTTGACCATCATTTAACACAGAATAAAACATTGTCATTAACCTAAAAAAGTAACATCTCATTTACATAAGTTTTCAGTCCCTTTATTTGAAGCACCTTTGTCAGCAACCTTTTAGGCCTGATTGTTTGGGAGTGCCTTTGAACTGTAATCTTCTGGTCTGTCCTTAAGTGCACAAATCCAGGCTCTGGCTGTGCAACTATAAGAAATCGAAAAGTTGTCCCAAAACCACTCCAGCTTAGCTGTACACTGTGGGTTGCTGTTGGGCTGAAAGGTGCACTCTAACCCCTTTCTGAGGTTATGCACACTCTGGGGAAGGGTTTTGTTGAGCCGTCACCACTATGATGACCATTTAAATTTTTTTGTCCTTCCCTAGATGTGCGGCTCAATTTATTTGCTGAGGTCTACAGAGAGTTTCTGTGATTTTAAGGCTGGGTTTTTGATATTTGCTTGCTTTCAACAGTTCACAGAGGGTTACTTTTCACACACCATGTTCTGTCACTTGAATTTGCCACGTCTTATGATTTATGAGTTATTTTTTTGTAGATTGATTACCAATAAAGTACTATCAATTTATTTCAAATCAAATTGTTAGTACGGACATAATTAAATTGTGTCTGTATGCAAATTCAGCTTTTGATTATTTAATAGAGGTAGAGCTAAGCTAATTTTGGTGCAAATATAATTTTTCACTTTCTAAAATGTATGTCTTTCCTAATTCCACATTGATACCACTTTTGTCTTTTATTATACTGAAATATCAAGTGTTACAAATGGTGACGTTTTATATTGTTTTTGGACATCTCTTTGTCAGGCGCCATTGTATGCTCTGGCTCTCTCTTTTGTTCTCTGTCATTCTCATTCTCTCTGCCTGTGGCAAGGTCTGTGGTTTCACTGAGGTCTCTTTATTTCAGCATCAAGATGAGGAGTTTAAAGTTAAAACAGCGATAGCATCTCAGAGCACACATCTTTTCTCTCTATTTCACAGGAAAGGGTCGTGTTCACTTGCCAAGACCTGAAGAACCACGAAAGACAGATGCATTTTTCTGTTCTTCTTCATACTACAGCTGTTGGTGTGTGTGTGTGTGTGTGTGTGTGTGTGTGTGTGTGTTCAGTATGTGTATGTTGGGATCTATCATATCTTGGGTTTGTGACACTGTCTAGACAATAAAACAATAGTTTAGCAGGTACAGCATATGCAGCATTTAATCAAATACATGGCAGATAATCTCCAATTTTTTTTTTTACAGAAACTGAAAGTCAAGACGGGCAGGTTCCATTCCCCTCCTCTACTTCCCCCAAAAGTTCAATATTAAGACTGAGAAATACTTCACCCACCTCAAACAGTAACACATCAACAAACACACCCATATACATGTTAATGTATGTTCATTAATTTGTGCACACACCTACACACACATATCTACCATTACAAAAGGTAAACTCCTCAAATCAGTAGCTGTAAACAATTCTGAAAGCACATATCCAGAGTAAAATTATACATAAACACTTATTAATGCAATAATGCCAATTTAGCAGCAGTATTACATCAAATGATTATATTTGTTTACTACTGTAGTTGGCATACAAGCAATATGTGTAGAAAAAATGTTGCTTGGATAAAACGAGAAATATATTTACCCAAGTAGTAGAATTAAAATATACGTATTTTTCACTGCTTTGGAGAAAATACACAAAATTGTTTTACCTTTACACAAAAAACAAACTGGCTGCTATCAGTACATTTTATGCAATTTAACAATAGACTTCATTAGAAGGTTGGAATGTATCCCTTCCAGTGATATTAAAGGTATTGACATGAATGATTACCCCAACATTACCTTGACAGATAAGGTAAATAAAATATAAATGGAATCAAATTGTCCCCAAGTTCTCCTAAAAAAGAAAAATGTATATAACGTGAACAAGATATTGCTTGAAAAATATCAGTAAGATTCAAGACCACTAAATATCCAACAAACATGTAAAGCAGCCTTTTTGTTACTGCAGAAATTGACATGGATGTTAAGAAATGCGCTTACTTAAGTCAGGTTAACCATGTAGCTGCTTTACTTCCTTGATACATGAGATGCAGAGAGATGCAATTAGAATTAGCAGGGGCTACAAGCACATTTGAATTTCCACACAACCTCTATTTCAAGAAGTTTTTTATTCTTTTTTGGATTAGAATCAAAGATTGAACCCTTGTAGTGAAGTGAATGTAAGGTAATGAGGGTTTGAGTGGAAGTTCTGTACTTACTTTACAAAGTGATGTCGGCACTTTTTTGGAAGTCCTGCAACCATATTAGAGTTGAACGTCCATTAGAAATGTTTTGTATAATGGATACGTTGATCAATCTAGTATGTTCAATACACATATGAAATGTTAAATACGTATTACATCCTCAATACATGTACCGGCCACTTAAGACTGTTGCTTGAGCAAAGTCAAACAAATAATTAACGTCATTACATTACTTGTAATAACTGTTTCTGCTTTGTTCTTTCTTTAATTGATCAGAAATCATTGGGAGCACTCACTGCTGAAGTAGTAGAGGGTTGAGACGAGGCAAACAGCCAAGCCTAGGAGGACACCAACCAACGGCCACAGGACCATAGGACCACAGTCACCTGAAAATATACACAACATCAGCAAGTGACCGGTAGCAGTGGTTTTAGGGGACACAAATCCTCGCTTTAAGCGGTCGTCAGGACTGTGTGGTGAGCTTTTTGCTTTGACTTGACAATGGTCTGCTTTCCTTATAGAAGGTTCCATTTTAGGGAACTTGGTAGGAAAACAGGTTGTACCTTTGATGACAAGGTTTGAAGCACACGGCAAGAGCTACACTCTTTTAAGACCGGTCAATTAGGAGCTTTGTGGTTCCGAGTAAAGCGGCTAACCCATCTTGTGCTGATCATTTATCAAACCGATCATCTTGCGAGCCGTGAGGAACTTGGACGTTTGTTTTCGTGCTGTAAGTTCTGTGACAAGGATGGACATTTTAATGAATGTGGTTGTAAACTGTTGTTATTTTTTCTTTAGGTATTGCCTGCCTTTTAACGACGGCACTGACGGAAAATAGACCTAGTCCCAGCACGCTACCACTGTATAAATATTTCAATAATAATAAAGATTACCCATACAATGGCACAATAAATCATATACCACACCTTACCTTTTGGGTTTGTGGTACTTTTAGGGCAGGGGCAGTTAGGTATGACCTTCACCTCAGGCTTTTTAACGGTTGTTGACTGAGGAGGGAGTTCTGTTGGAAATCAACAACATGCAAGTACTAAAAGTAATTAGTTAGGCTCTCCTACTGAACGCTTACAGTATATAATATAAAACCATACAAGTTTGTTTTATGTAGTAGTACAATTTCTTGTGTATTTAGTTATACTAACATACAGGGAGAACAAGGGGTTCAAATAGACACATATACGAGCGGAAAGCCAACACTGCCAAGGTTGATGTCTGGGACTGCGAATTGTAAACTGGCCTACCACAACTCCTTTGTACAATTAATTTCTCATGATCTAGAATTGACACTAACATGTCAAATGGAAGAATCTTAGCTTCATAGGATTGAAAATGGAAAGATCTACCACCTGACATCCAGATCCTACCAATTAGACGGTTTCTCCGTATCAAGTTCTCCTTCCCCCAAATTCAAAAGTGCAACACAAACAATGCTCTCCAAATATATTTTTTACAAAAAAAGAAGAAAAAAGGTACAGTTGAGAGTTCTGTTGGACAGTTGAGAGTTTTTACTCACCACCTGGTCGAACTACAATTCCGGGCATCCACAGCTCCTCATGTGTCTTGGTGTTCAGAACACAGGAATAGATTGCCGCATCTTCAGACTGCACATTTTCAATGCGAAGTGTGTACGATACATCGGAACTGCCCTTTTTGCTGACCTTAAATCGCTTCATGTCTATTCTGGTTCCATAGATTCTTCGTTCGGCGTCGTTAAGGTAGACAAGGTGCTGGAGACTCTGGTTCCCGAGGAACATGCGGAACCAGTAAACAGCATTGCAGGAGCTCTCTAAGCAGTTGCAGGTGAGGGTCTGAGCCTCATCAATCTTGGGGTAATAAACAGCAGCCGGCTCATCAGACAGGCTGTAGCAGGGAACTATAGGAAAGGATACAAATAAACCGTAATCAGGTTCTATGCCTCATTGGAAAACAAATCATGCAATACTTTAGAGGAACTTCTTCATTTAGATGTTTGCTATTCCGAGAGTCGTGACTTACATATTCACATCCTCTTCCAGCCTTTCTGACAGTTTTTTTTTTATTAGTAAGTAAATAGTTTATTTTGTAAATTGTTGTATTGTTTTGTTTAATATTCTTTTAGTAAACAACATTTTCACATATGGTCTTCAATCTAATAAAGCATGTCCCAGAACTGAGGAAAGTTGAATTTGCAGTTTTGTGAAAAGAGGCATTGTGAGTGAGCACATAAATGCCGCACGAAACCGTTAACCTTTTATGAGATTATTCAGAGTATTACAACAAGCAGGAAAGTGCACATTGTGTCTCAATGTCTCCTATAAACTTAGGGGAAAAGTGAGACTCCTACACAGACTTTGGTGCTATAACATTATCATCAAAACATTTTTGCAATAGTGGATAAGATGCTGTTTCTGAACAATGAAGAAACACCTCAGGATTGAGGTTAGTGCAAAGACTTATCATTAAGGATGACGTTTGGAAACAAGTATTGCACTCCGCTGAAGGTGCTCTGTCTGCTATTTACCACTTACTGTAAATAATGTGTGTAACTACTTTGTGTCTACATTTTACTAAGCATGTGATCAACATTGAATACACATTTTTGATTTATTCCCCATTTCACTGATTTTATGGTCCGGACGCCATGCAGTGCCATTTTGTCGCCATACTGTAAATGTTTAGTATGCCAAACCAATTACCAGTCAGTAATAATCAGTAATGAGAGGGACATAGAACCCTTCGTATTTCGAAACAAATCAGACACATTGATATGAATATACCTGTCAAAAACATTTAATATGCACATCTAGCATGCTTAAAATTGTTAATGCCTAAAACTTGTTTTGATACGGAAAGACTGTATACATTATAAATCTCAAACATAATAAACTTTCCTTTCTTACATTTTGGATAAACTTTTAACGTGAAATATTTTCTTCATGTTGGCAACACATACAGACTTTACACTGAGCAAAATAAACCAAACAACGTGCGTAACTTCTGCTGTAATATGAAACAGGCTCCCCGCCGTATTAAGTTCTCCTAACAGACACCTTGAAAAACTGTGACGGTTGTAAGGCCATTAGATTGTAGGATTGCAGTTTCACCACTTACCTGTTGTCCAAAGAAACACCTTGATGAGGGTCCAGACCAGGTTTGGAAGGGTCATCCTCGAGGGGGTTCTGTGCGCATGGAACAAGCTAACAGTCGAAGAGAGGATGGGAGGAACTGAACTGACAAGGCCAAGTATCACCTAGGTAACACCCCTACGTGTCAACACACTTCTCCAGGGCCTATAAGAGATATGGTATACACCCAAAAAGTACATGACGCACGCGGAACACAAAGGCCCAGTCTACAATATAAAAATGTACCTTCTTAGTGCAGAAAACAACCAAAAAGAAAAAAAACACTGAATTAAGTTTGATGCATGTGACATGATAAGCAGAAAACTATACAAAAAACACGAGCATATCTTTTGGATAAAAAGCTCATATTTGGCTCCAGGACAAACTTTATCAAGTAGAGTCAAGTCAGGTTTATTTGTATAGAACATTTCATACAGACAGGGAATTCCATGTGCTTTCAATAGGCAAGCAAAAAGATTCAAAGCTTGGAATAAAACATTAAGAAAATAAGTCAAAACAATTGTGATAAGATAAATTGCTAATAAGGAACCATTCGGCAAAAAGGAATCAAGAACATATGTCTTTTTACTCTGGATTTAAAAATAGATAGGCTTAGAATGAGTCTCAGATTTTCTGGAAGATGGTTCCAGCTAATTGTTGCATAGTAGCTTCGATGTGTCACCTTTTTATAATATTATTAGATTGATATTTTTATAAAGCTTTGTTATTTCTTGTTATTGTTAACTTTAATTCAACTAAATTGTATAATTTTGCAGTCATAGAAATAGGTTATGTGGCTAATATGTGGCTTTAGCAAGCTTGCAAGGTGAACTCGACCCAGGTGCATGACCCAGAGCCCAGCTGCATCATCACTAAGTCAAGCACTGCACTATATCAAACAATGCTGAATGCCTGACTGCAGCTCCGTTTTGTTGGATTCAAGGAGGGTACAGAGATAGTGCACTTCGCTTCAAACTTAGGGAGAATACAGCAAGTACATTAAAAAAATGCCATAGGCTTAGATTAAAGTGCAATGCTTTAGCTTTAAAGGGTGCTGATGATGACTTTTACCTTTGAGAGGTAAACAATTTGGCATTTTAAGTTAGAATTTTCCAATATATTTTCCACCGTCATACATAGTACATACAAGAAATTAAGAGCTATGTACCATAGACCAAGATTCCTAACTCTCTCGTATTCAATAAAAAAAACGTCACATTTCAACACCTAATTGACCTATAAGTCCTATGAAACTCTGTGCTTTACGTATTGAGACATCAGTCTTGCACCAAACAATCAAGGCAGAAGGTGCTGGAGGCTAAGTCTTTTGCAGTAAATAAATAGAGACTAAATGTTTAATACACTATGCTCCAAGCATGCATCTTACCTTCCTCCTAGTTTATTTTATTCATTTGTGCAAAAGGAGGGAGTGTACCTCAAAACGGCATGCTAACAAATTACAAATACACCATCTCTGTAGGGATGCATCAGTTTATTTAAAAGTTCTGCCTTGCTTGAAGATCATTTGTTTTCTGCGTCTTGTCCAAACTATGAGATAATTAGAATCCAATTGTTGCAGTTTTAGCATTGTCATTCAGGTCAATATCATGGCTGCATAGTAAAAATAGGCCCAATCTGTTGCTTTAGCCTTGGCTTGGTACTCTTTAGGTGCCTTACAGTTTTTATACATTTCCCATACACTTGAATAGTTAACATAAGCTAGACCGAGCACGGGGAATTAACAGTTTTCTGTCCAGGGGTGACATATTTTGCATACTGTATCCCATCCCTAAACCTGTCATTCTTTACTGTATTTTGTCTGGCCACAATTAAACCTCAATGGGAAGGAGGCAGACTGCATTCAGACTGCAAACAGTTGCAACTTAAACACATACTTTATATTAAAGTAATTTTTTCTTTACCGTTGCCTTTTTGTACTGGATGCGTGCTACAATAACATCAGTGTTATTCATATTCTTAGTCAGTGTTAGTCAAATTCTTATTCTGACAAACAGTAAGAAAATTGTACCGACAACAGCCTTGTAATATTCATGCAGGGAGATTTTACTGTTGCTAGACTTGGGAGTTTGATTGCTTTTGAAAGCATGCACTAACACAAACTGTGAGGCTGAGGGGTACGGTGGTCTAGGTGGGGGGTAGTAAAAGCAGAGGATGTGGGTACAATGTAGCTCCAGAGGGTCGAGAGTGCTAGAGACAGGGAAGGTAACCACATGATTCTTTGAAAACAGGAGATCTCAGGTGTGTGTGCGCTTGGGGGGAGGGGGGGTCGTATCTTTACGTGCCTTTCTGTTTGAAGACTGTAGTCTTTGTTAACTTCAAGTCACAAAGATAAAATGTTGAAATATCTGATGTATGTGCAACTTCTGTTATTTAACATAATTGCAATATATTCTTTCATTGTTTTGATACAGAAAAGAGGTTGGTCTACACTACATGTGAGCAAGCAATTTTAACTTGAATGTTACTTGGACACCATCATATTTTAGTATATGTATTACAAAGGACAGCTGTCTTTACGGTATTTGCCATGCATTCTTGATTATCTTCCCTATTAGCTCCATTATAAATTGGATAGAAATATTGGTTTGTTTGGGCATTGCCTGGGTCTAGTGCGTGATTAGAGTGCCCATTCCACATGTTCTAAATCTATCATATACACTAATTCAAACATCTGTCCTCAATCTTATAAACATTTTTATTTCAAAAAATATTTTTGTCAGAGCAACTCATAGTCTGTCCCCATTTCCTGTCTTGCACCTGTTTGACCTGACAAACAACTGTAACTGGGGCTGTCTCTTTCATTTTTAAGTATGCCATTCAACAAATTGCTGTCTGTTAAGAAACTTTGTGAAAAGGTATTAACTACAAATGTTATGGATAGATTTTGGTTCAAATATCATTGTTTAACACTACTTATACTTGGTTTCACTAAAGCCTTTAGTACGTTCAACAGCACTAGTCAGTGGCAGTTTCAGGCATAGCAATCTTTAGGGTCTTCTACATGGAAATGTAGTTTCGCACATTTTACACCTAGCTTTGTTCAGACTTTCAACAAAATGTTGTGCTTGTGAAATACCTTACACATTGATGAATAAGTAGATGGGTGATTGGGTCAGATATCATTTCTAATCCACAGGTTATGCTGCTCTGTCCTTGTCCATCAGTATGCACTTGCCTCGGGTCAGAATTTATACATTTACAAGAAAATGTATTGGATCTTTTACTTCTAAAGAGACAACAGGGGGCTGTAGTGATGCAGCCATTGTTGATATCATGAATATTTTTTATCAGCAGCAGCAGCAGAGGGTATACAGCAAAGACAACATAAAGTGCAGTACACTGTGTTAATAGACTTAACTGGAACTTGAATTTAGTAATTATTTGTGGTACAATATATTTTCTTCAGCATGGGAGCCAAGAACATAAAGGTGTTGGTGGTCTTAAATGGAGCTAAACTCTGACTGCATATTAGAATGACCTGTGATAATCAGTTGTTGTTACCGGTTTCATGATTTAGAGGAGGTGTGTACTGATGAACGCCTAGTGCTCTATGATTTCAAGTTGATAATGCTGTGCTGAGCATACTCAGTGATTATACATTGAATTGGTTGGTAGTTGGAGGTAGTTGGTTAACCTTATGAAGATGTAACAGGGTCAATAAAAAAAATAATAATTATAATTTGAGGAAGCAATTCTGCAGCACAGGAACAGAACAAAAGAACACACTTAACATTTCCACAGAATGACAAAGTAATTTTTCAATAAATATCAAACATGCAATTTCTTCTTAAAGTAGATACGAGAAGTCAAGCCTTTCTAAATGTCTTATGTATTGGAAGTGATGTCATTGAATCGTCTGGAAAATCTTCCTGGTTATTTCTACTACATGGGCAAACAGATACTGATTAAGTCTTCTTGCACCTTTCCTAAACTTAATCTGATATTATTGTCCGCCATCCAATTGCGGTAGTAAATACAATAATTACCATGGAAGACTTAGCATAGTTTCATTAACCATATTTGTATGCAATATCACACATTATAGAAAAAAACGTTTGAAGTGCATGTTCACCTACAATTATTTACAAACTTTAAATAAGAAATTGGAAGTTCGCTTGATAATGATTGCTACAGGATTTTCTTTGCATGTGCAATGTAGCACCGTTGTTGTGTTTAATGGGCATGCAGCTGGATTGACATTCTGGCCATTCAAAAGATGTCAGATACATGACAACTGGATGTGATTGTGATCAGATAAATCCCTATACATTACTATCCAGCTAGAATAGCTGGATGTCATGCGCAAAGTTTTTCAACTGGCTGGAGTTTTTTTTATTTATTTAGTTTTTCATGCTCATGACAACTCCTTGACATTTCAGGTAGGTCTAAGAGGAGGTTCTTAAGCCTAAGATGGATTCATCCCACAATTTCTCCTCCTCTGTCCGGATGTCCACTATCTCCTTGGTTTTCTTCCTGTCTTTCCTGTGTTTGGGTTTCAATGACTTGGTTAGATATTTGTCTTCCTGTTCCTCTGAGATCTCAGACTGCATATGGACTTTAACCTTTGCTTTATTAACTTCGTCTCGCCTTTCTAGTATCTCCCCCTTCTCACTATCTTCCTTCCGGCACCTCTTTGCTCTGGGATTTTCCCGCCGACTGCCTTGCCTTTTCCTTCTCTTTCTCATTCTCTCCTCCACTGACTCCTCTTTTTTTCTCTTGCCTTTTAAGTCGTTGTTTTTGATACTTGTAGATGCCTTTTTTCCTGTCTCCTCTTCTGAGTGCCCCATTTCTGCCCTATTGGTCCTCCTCCTCGTCCTCTGTTTTTCTTTATGGCTGTAATTGCTATGACTGCTATCACTTGAGCTGCTACTGCTTCCACTGCTACTGCTAGTGTATGAACTGGAGCTTGTGTCAGAAGAGGAGCTAAAATGCCCATTACACCTCATCCTGGCTCTGGGACGATCACTTACGTCTTGAGATGTTGAGCAAGGGGCAAACAATCTCAAACCAAGGCTAGAGGGTGCGAACTGATAGGGGTTGCCCCAACCGGTGGAATGGTTATAATAAGAGGTAGAATAAGGAGGCAGAGGGGGGTTGTCAAAACGATTTGGGCTGTTGACTGTGTCTGTGTTCACACCTCCTTCTTCAGCCCCCTCCTCTTTTCCCTCCTTCTCGACAAGCCCCACACGAGTCTTAGGATCGAGTCCGCAAGCCTTTTGGACCTGGACGTAATCAGCTAACTCATCCTCAAAAGAGTTGTACACCCTCTGTTGAGCCTTGCATATTTCAGCAACTTTCTTCTGTCTGGTTTGGCAGAATAAAGCAGGGATACAAGCCAATTAGGCACTCATGAACTCAATTCAAACTATATTTAGTCAAACACACTGGTTTTTAGGGTGTTTTCACACTTGGTCTCTTTCAGCCCTCCAAACGAACTCAAGAGCGATTCATTAGAATTTTTGGCGCATATCTGAGCACTCCAAAAGAACTCAGACCCCTCTGGAACGAACAGTACTCAAGTCCGCGTTGCGGTTTGCTTAACCTATGCATTGTGAACACAAAGCGCTCCAGGTTTGCTTCGCCCTTTGCCATTGTATTTTAGCCCTCTAGGCTACGTTTCTTTATGAGAGCTGTTTTGGGGGGGGGGGGGGGGTTACTAGGTTTATCTGCAAGATAACCACAAAGACATCCCACCATTATAATTGTATTTCTCATGTGTGGACTAGGTTTAGCAGCACTAAATTAGCCTCCTTGTATTGCCAAACATACTGTCAATTATCTGCATATTAACTGCATAAGGTGACACCATATCCCTCTGCTGTGTCACTTAATCTACTCATTTGAATTTACAATTTACCCTCCATATGAAATGTGTTATGTAACCTAAAGTTATCTTACTTCATATTTTTATAGCGGGTTACTTTGGAGAAATTAGGTGTTGTTCAGGTCGATTATGATTGGCCAAGAGACCTTGTTTTTCGTTATTGCCATCAGTATCACGAGTGAGATAAGTTCACTAGCCTAAATTAAACTTGCCGCTGTCAGTCCCTTTTCTGTTGGTCCACATTTTGGTCCACTTTGAGAGGACTGAGTTTTGTTTGTTTAAAAGGGACGATATGTGAAAACACCCTTACATCAGCAAGAACCTTCATTTAATAGGGTAGTTAGTTCTTTTGGACTTACTTGGTCTGATGCTTGTTTCCTTGCATGTGAGCCTGGTACATTTCCACAGAGTTGAACTCTATGCTGCAAAGTGGACACATGAGTGAGTTGTCTGCATTGGGGAGAAAACCAAAATAGAGAGAAAAGTAAGAGAGGAATCGCAGAACCGATCACTGCATGTTTAAACATGACTTCTTTATAGTTACTATATCTTGACTTGAATAAAGTACGTATAGCTTCCAATATGACGTATCCAAAATTAAAACAGAGGTTGTACCTTGCACAATGTCCTCTCCTAGTTCTTTAAGTAACTGCTGGCGGGACTGGTTTCTCTGGTGCTTGCGACCATTGTAGTGCTGCAGGGCCATCTGAGGGTTATTGAAAGAGGCGGCGCAAATACTACAGCACTTGTTAGGATCCTTCAGATCTATCTCAAGGATGTTGGTTTCAGGGACCTGGGGCTCTGTTTTCAAGTTCAATGTGGTAGATACATGGGAAGCGCCCAATGATGTCAGCTCAGGGCCTTTTAGAGATGGAATGGCTCAGAATTAAAGAAATATACATGACATTATGTATTTCTGCAGAAAGACATAAATAACATGTTATGACATTTACACTGTAATGAGTTGTCTAGTGGAACATTTCTATACACTGTAAATAGAAGTGGACCGTGAACAAAATGTCATGGCAGACAGTGAAAAAAAATCTGAATGGGACATTCCTTTTAAATAGTTTTCTGAACATATCTTTTCAAATGTTAATTAAATTCCTCCTCTAAATTGATCAAATGATTCAAAAGTTTTTCAAGGCCACTGAAATGGACTGTACTTGCCTACGGACTGAGTGACCGGATAGAGGGACTGTTTGCGAAGGTTTTTGGCATGGACCTTGCCCTGGTAATGAGAGTGGGCCGTCACTGGGGAACTAAACACCATGCTGCACAGTTCACAGTAGTGCTCCTTGTCCAACATCAGGCCTTGCTGCTCAACCCAAGCAAATACACAATATAACCAAAGCATTATACAGTGAAATGTAGTTTAGTTTCAGATGCAAAACCGTGACACAAACTGTCTAATTGGGTTGGAACTATCCATCTGTAGCCAAAACACAGTGAGGAAAATCATGCTGTAGAATGAATGACCTTCAGGCTTCTCTACTAGATAGCTACCGTTAAAGCTTAGAATAGGTTCAGATCTGTTAGGTAGGACTAAATGTTAACATCTCTTAATTGCAAACGAGACATGCTGCCTAGAATCTGTGGGATGGTCAAGTGAGTGATAGCATCTTTTGGGTTACCAAGTGAGTGATGGCATTTTCCAGGTTATCACGTGGATGCCCTCTATTCTTGATGTTTCATTGATAGGCCCACAACACCCCCTAAGGGTTAAGCAGTGAATCCCGGGGTCCCGGGCTCACTCCCTAGATGCCATCTACTCACTTGAGGGCTCTCATGGAGTCCTTTCTCTTCGTTCAAAGCCACCATTTCAGCAGTTCTGGAGAAGTCTTTGACTACCTGCCGGTGGGCCTTCCCTCATACTTCCATCTCCGGAGTAGCCTTGACATTGATGTGGCTACAAACCCTCGGCAGCCTACCTCGACCGGCAGGACCTTTGCTCTGAACATCTCCATTTCCCACAGCTCTTTCCATGAGATCTTTCTCTTCTCCACTCCCTCCCATCTCGTCCATTGCCCTTGCTTTGCCAGAGCGACGGCCTGTGCGCACCTTGCTGCTTCCTCCTGCCAATGTATTTCTTGTACCACAAGCTTGCGTCTCTGAGACCGAGTAGCCTTGTTCCAGACGGAGGTGCTGGCCCCAAGGCAGAGACCACTCCCCCCTTGCTGCATTTAGCCCACCATGTCCCTGTGCTTGAGCGCCGCCTTTGCCTGCTTGGATGCTTCTGATGGGGTTAATTTCCTCCCAGTTGCCAGGATGGGGGAAGCTTGGGCTACAAATGGATCACTCGACTTTGTTAGCATCATCTACAGTCTTACCTTGGGGCACTTGTACTCTTCTGGGAGACTGGAAATGGATAGCTTTAGAACTCCTTTGCTGTGGAGCCCTTTGCTGCCCTATGCTGCTGAGGCACCTGGGAAGACCAAGTCACTTTCTTGTGTATGAGCTGATCAGTCTCTCTAGCTTTTTGACTTTCAAGATTGGAGCTTCATGTAGGGCTGGCAGGCAGTGTGGTTCTGTCGATGCTATATCGGCCACTGACGCCATCCTTCCTGAGCTGATCTACTCGCTCTTGCTTTTCACCGGCTTCTCGGAGACTGTTGGAATCGTCTCATTGTCAACGTAAAAGTTGGTCTGACAGCTTCCCCTTGACAATGGAGGTTGTGAGGGACTGAGCCAAAGGCGTTGACGAGGAACTTACACCGATTTTTTTTTTTTTCATGTGTTGGGCTTCATTGTGCCATATTCTGCAGGCATAAAATCCCCTTCCAAAGCAAATCTTATACAGTCAAAGTGGCAAACCAAGTTTAAATGAACGTACCCTGATCTTTATTTCAAAGTTAACGCAGCAACAGGTAACTTTATTGCTATCATGAAACACATTTTGATTGCATAGTTTAGTGACTGAGGGAGAAAGACACAACCATGGTTCCAATTTGTTCCATAGAAGACAATTTTTTGCCAGATAAGTGAGTGTGCATGCATGTCACATAGGCATGTGAAGGAGGATAAAATCTAGCTACAAATTGCATCCCGCCCCCCCTTGTAAAAGCCACAATCCAATCCAACAAGACAAACTCCCGGCTCTCTCAAGATTGGTCAATCTAACTAGCAAACTATTCCTTGATTAGAATAATTTGATTATGGTCTCTTAACTGGATAAATCTCCTTGCTGGCCTTCCCGTCATACAGTGTACTTCTCCTAGATAGCCCTAATTGAAATGAATTAAATGAGTGGGGCAAAGAGCTGCCTGTTGTGTGCAGTCATCGGAAAGGTTGCCCAATTCAACACTATTCGTCGTTCTAACAGTTGCGCCTAAAAAAAGGTTATCTCAAACAAAAGGTTAAAAGCTTACCTCAGAGCCACTGGGGTCTTTTGAACATTCATCATTTTTCTTTGTCTGAAGCAATAGCCTTAGTTTCTGGGCATGCTTCTTGCCCTACAGCAAGAAGGAAACATTGCTATTATGTTTGTGCTATTAAGTCTTTGCAGTATTTAACTTGCACAATGCAGTCTTACATTCTCATCAATATGAGAAAAATACCTTATTAAAACTAAATATTGAAGTGCTATAATGTTGATACTGTGTATTCGATTTAAAAAACATATAAATATAAAACATAACATGTTTTTGCAGTAAACACAGGACTTAAGGCTTGCCTTATAATGAGATACCCTCTGGGATTCAAATAGCAGCACAGCCTCACAAACATGGCAGTAATCATCGGTCAGTAGGCCTTTCAGCAGCTCACATTCCTCCAGGTCTCCTAAACAGATCAAAATCTCTTCGCTTACTCAATATAGCACTATGCATTGCAACAAAATGTGCATTCCTTGGTCCTATAAATTAAACCACGTTGATTATGTGGAAAAAGGCAACTGTATTATTTATAATTACAAAAACATAGACCTTTTCGTTGCCTAGGTGGTTTGGACTACACTGTGGTCTACATACAGGAGAAAGTAGTGGAAAGCCCATTGATAGGGGTAGCTGGCACACAATATATGTACTTTATTGTTTCACAAATGAGAAATTGTTAAACATCTCAAAAATACTACCGTACAAAAATAAGTATTTGTATTAGGCTAGATATTAACTTTTGTGTAATTTTTTTTGTATTATTCATTGTGACACCAAACCAAATCCAATAATTGTGACCAAATCCTCAGTTGAGGGGGAGCATCAGGTAGGCTAACGCATCAGGGTGCCTAGCATAAACTCAGCAATGACGTCTATATGTATTCCTTATATTGCCTCAATGATTCACTTGAATACTTCCCTATACTGAAACAGATCCAAACCATTGAATATGTCAAAATAGTTGAATGTTTCTGTTTCTTCCATGACCTGACAAATAAAATGTTTGTTTAAAATAATATGAAAATGTTAACAATTTGATTAAATTTAATAAGGTTACCAATGCATATTAGTGACTTGCAAATGTCATATATTTTATAACAGCAAATTCACTTAAAAGTGAAACAACTTCAAAAATGTGTACAACACAAGTTTTGTCCACTTCTTTTGAATAGCATACTAGAGTAAAAAAAAAAAAAAGTTGAAGTGGGTATGAAGGCGCTGTTAAAATCTAATTGTTGAAAAAGGTCAAAGATTTTGTTGCAAACTGTATTAGCATAGAATACACCACATCAAGATAGCCTACTTAATTCACAATGTTTTGATAATTTAGTTACACAACAAAACGTACAAGCCAACTCCAATCAGTTCCATTAATCTTTTCCCAAGATGTGCTACTCACCAATTTTGCTTTAGCCTAGATGTTTGACAAATCTTAGCAAATCAAATGTATCCTCGATGGATGCGACTGCAGTTTAAAATAATGACGGGAAATATAGATACCATTGTTCACATGCATTGTATTTTCATAACCTAATGACCTTTACTACCAGTAGCTGTTGATACTTTTTTAGTGTGATTTACACATTTTGTCAGTTAATAATTCACATGGGTTTTGGTAGATTGGATGGATACACTTTAACTCTTTATATGGGTCATTTATTTATATAAAACTGTTCTTTCTTCTAAGGTTCAACTAGCTATTTGCCATCATCATGTTATTCCTTGACTAGCTGTTAAACTAGTGTAAGGGCCTTGATAGAATCCAAACTCTTATCCCATAACTGGTATTGTTTTAGCCAGGAGTGTTGCTAGCTATGAGTAGCACCCAAGGAAAGCTAGCAAAGCATGGGAATCAAATTATGTTAGCTAACCTCGCGTAAAGTTAAAACATCTGGGGTGGGGCAGATATACAAGTTATTAATTTGTTAAACAAGCTAGGTTGTTTATGGGACTTTGGTGGTAACCTGTATTTGACGCTTGTACTTCCTAATCGATCTCTAGCTAGCTAACTAACGCTCGTGTTTCTGCTATAGCTAGCCACCTAGCTTGACAGCTTGAACACCAACGTCAGCATTGCTAGGTAGAAACTTCACTGAATTTTCACGTTCTAAACAAACTCACCTTCAATTTGAGAAACATTTTTAATGATAGTAGTGTTTATTACTTTGTCAGTACCTGCAACAGAAGCCACGTGAGGGGCAATACCACTAATATTTGACGCATCTGACTCTGAAAGCTGGAGTGCACAAACATTTCGCTCCTCCATTTTCGTAAGCTTTACCTGACCTTCTCTGGTTAGCTGTCCTGCGCGCTCGGTTGCGCAGTTGCACTACAAGTACCATCTCCTTAAAGATATGGCGGAATATATTAATTTGATGCAGAAAGTTGCAAAAACAGGATTTAGAAACATGATGACTATTTACATGTCAGGTTTCGCCAACTGTAAACAAATAGTAATTCCAAAGAAATGGGAGTTCATAAATCTAAAATATTCATAACAAAATAAACACTTTATTACAAGAAATTACTGAAACATCTATTTTTAACCATTAACTGAAGAAAGTAGCTACTACATGTTCATTCTGTAAAGAAAAAAAATTATACAATATATATATTGTATTTGAAGCATTTCATTATATTAATTAGGCCTAACAGATGTTTGTAAGTGAGCAAAAATGCCAGTTGTTACTTTCTCTTCTGGAATTCTCTGGCCAGGGCATCCAGCTGTGAACATAATCATCACCAAAATAAAACAGGTTAAAACATTGAAACCTCAACTCAATTGTTCTACTATTTTCTAGTTAGAAGAAGATGCTAATCTCACAAGAATATTTTTCAAGATGTTTCTTCGCTGGGGTCTCAAGTAACTGCATTCCCCTGCTTCACACAGTTTAATCTCTTCTGAAATCTGAGAAGACAAGTAAAAAGGAAGTGATGAGTTATTGGAGAAGGTGGGAAAATCCTGATGAAAAAGCTGAAACTTACTTGAGATTTCTCTTGTCATGCACAACGTAGGTATTTCATTAAAGACATAGCATACACACGCACACATATCAACACACACACAAACACACACACACACACACTAATGCCTCACCTCAGTGCTGAATGAGTCCAGTTCCCTTTTGCCTCCAGGGTACCAGCCATGAGACCAGTGTTGAGCGCAAGACATTTGAGCCCCCAGACACAGCAACAGTCCTAGCAGCAGCACAAGGCGAGCCACACACACCATACCTAAAGCTTGGGTGCGAGTGAAAGAGCAAAGAAACCTGACAAACTAGACCTGCCAAACACATCAAAATCCATAAAAATATCTGATGAAAGATGGAAAACTTTTATTGTTATTACTCCATGCTAATACATCTAGGCTCAAATGTTTGATTAATATCCGGGTAAAATTGGGATTTTTCATTTTTCTGTGTTCTATTTTATAAAGTGCACATAATACACAAATCGAAGTTGCTAAACTTCATGCTATAAAAAAAAAATACTAACTTAGTTCTATGTTAATGCAGAGTATAAGATTTGACATGACCAATATTTCACATAACAAACCAGGAAAAAATACTAATACCAGCTTGGATAACAATTAAAATCAACTTTCTTTTCTGTTAGTTTCAAAGGAACAATATTTAATGTGCAACATCAACACAACCAACCACATATCCACATAACAATAACAACATATCATTATTGGGAAATAAGGGACATTTTATCCAAGGACGATTGTACGGTTTTTGCAAATACGCATCAAATTATAAGTACTCCAAACCTAAAAGTTTATCTAACAAAATAATCTGCATACACATTTAGAGAAAGTATGGAACCATTGTCTGGGATAGTTTTTGTTGTCCTATGTACTTCTACTGTAAATGGATTTACAGAAAGTCTAGTTTTTAGGTCAAGTATGGATTTACTGGCTCTATATAATCAAATGCTTTAGTTTATGCTTTGTATCCATTTGGTTTTCATTTCATATGAAATAAAAACTAAAACCGCTAATTTTTACCTTCTTTAGTTCATAAATGTTTTAGAACAATAAGCCTGTTTGAGCTCGTGTTATTTCATAAGACATCAGTTGGACTAAATTCAGGCATTTGAACAGGATTTAATAGAGAGCAAGAACATTCAACCAAGCAAGGCAGCTTGCACATATTAATATGTAATGTTAGGCATTTGTATAATCCATAATGTACTGGTTACTACATGTTAATATGTAATGTTAGGCATTTGTATAATCCATAAAGTGCTGATTACTACATGTTATTATGAAATGTTAGGCGTTTGTAATCCATAATCTCCAGTTTTATTACACTGTTCACAAATTCCTTTGACATGTATTCTGTGCTGAAGTCATTTCTTGAACAAACTTCAATCAAAACAAACGAAAGTGTGGATGTAACCCACAAATTGTCATGCAATTGAACCATGGCTGATTTACCAATTTAAATGAAAAACTGTTAGATAACCGCATGAAGACCACCAAAACCCTAAGTAATACGTCAACATATGGTAACACAAATATAATAGTACATCCTCACCTTGTGTCTTCTTACTCCGTTCTTACTGTCAGTCAGTTGTAAAGGCTGCTTGTCTTTTTTTCTTCCTGTCTTCAACCTAGGGGCATAATACTGTCCTGGCAATTATGGACAATTCAGAGCTAGGGGAGTTTTCTACTATATTTATGTAGAACCTTGGAAGGTCCTCCAACCCCCAATACTTTATTCCAACCACGCCCATCACTAACCTCTTTGATCCTATTGCTCCCAATGGTTAGATGACAAGTCTTTGGAGACAGGTGATGAGCAAGATCCGCTCAATTTCAATTATCATCTTCAAACAGACCTGACCTTTGGTATGCTCCTCTTCGTTCCCTCATCGTGTATGCACTAAGATCCCTGCACCAAAATCTACAGAGACAAACAACGCAGTGATGCACACATAACTGCCCCAAAACATTTAGTGACATCTATTATTACAAACTAGGTGCTATGAACCAATTGCTCTCATGTATAGAAGCTCAAAATGCTTCAGATGTTCAGTTGTCTGCACCATGTAAACAATCTAGGACTCATAACGTCATTGCAAGGTGTCATTTAAAGTTTGAAATTCAAAGTATAACATGACAGATACAGTATGTCTTTCATGTGAGTTAATGCTTTAAATTAGAGTAATGGTTAGGTTCAGATGACCCCATATCTTGATCAGTTGGAAGGCCGAGAACTGTGTTTGCACCTATTCAGAAAGTGTAGCACATTGCCACTCACCCCCTTTCTGGCAAAGTGACCTAAGGGCCAGGATAACCGTATGGCGCCCGGAACAAAGAGGAAGAGCAAACAATCAAGCTACCCTCAACACCTCTCAATTACAATGACAGGCATTTCCTAGATTGAGGAGAGGAGTTTGCTTTCATGTTTGATATGCGGGTCAGGTTCCTGTTCAGGAAGCATCTGGCAGACTGTCCGTTTTCTTATTTACTTACTTGATGTGCCGTCTCCAACCCTCTGACATAAGACTATAAGACGTCAGTGGCTGGCAGAAGCAGAACCACATGCAGATGAGCCAGGTCTGACTCACCAAGGAGGGGAAAACAATTACATTTTTAAGAAATGCACTTGTTACTATGAAGAAAGGTAGTCAATGTTTTACCTTTTCACATTGTGGTTCCAACAGCTAGTCCTATCTGTACATTCTACGTTTTGATAACATCTACTTTTACTATGCTGTAATGTTTTACAATTAAGATGAATAATTCATCTGCAAAAAATATTTTAAACGTTTTAATACAATTCAAACAAGCAGTCCACAGCATTTAGTTAATTGTTTCTGAGTGTTTCTTTCCTTAAATTTCCAAATGTAAATAATATCAAAGGTACCCAACAGATACAATGTCTCTCACCATATAGGCTGCAGCTTGACGATGTCTTTATGCGGGGGGAAAGTTAGTAAAGCTGTGTTTTTGACCAGGGAACCGCATTATAACAAGTGACCTACTTAACAGCTTAATTTAGCAAGGTAAAATACCATTCTATAGGTTCTATGTTAATAATTTCTTAAATTAACATAAGTATCAGCAGAAGACCCATTCAGTTTAATGAAAAAATGTATTATTGCAATACTTCTTTTTTGATATATGCTACTCAGCCCTGTCAGGCAAAAAATGCAAGAAAATCTTTAAACAATCAAATATGAATGTTTTTTTAAGTGGACATCTTTTCATCTTCTATTACAATAGTTGAGATGGGGACCACCATTCTTAGTCAATAAAAGTTATGAAAGGGCCTCACAAATATAAATAGGCTTATGAAAAATACCTCATCCCCCAATTTCTTTTTAAAAGAAATAAATAACATGAATCCAGCTCAACACAACTAAAATGTTGCTTTCACTATTTAGAAACATTCAATCAGAGGGTCACTCAAAACTATTACGAAAAGTTTTTTTCCACTGATACCACTTGATGAGAGTGCATGACCTGTATGAACTGGCCAGTATCATAGCACCATTAAACATGGTTAAGATTGGCCACAAATTAAAAGCAGACCAGTGGGACGTGGAAAAAATTACTCCAATATTGCCATAAGTCAGCATACTGTGTTGGCATGTTCACATACTCATAAACCCAAACAAGACCTCTGAGACAGAATTGATAAAATCTCAAGCAATTTAATAAGTTTGAACAGAAACTTGCTTGGAGAGGCCATTTGGCATTATATAATTATATATAATTTGATCATATATAATTATATATACATATATTCAAATGTTGAATAACAAAAATACTAGAAAACAGATAAACTTAGGACAATACCAAGTTAATAATGGGCCAACAAAAACAAAACAAAAAACGAATACTTTTCAAAATGGTCCCAATAGTCCCAAGTTTTAATATACAATTTGTTTCAAGGAGGAAAATATGAAACATAAAGCAAGGGAGCGCAGAAATTAAATATAAATAATCTTACATTATGTACAAGGGTGTAAATCAATTAAAGCACTACTTAAGCTCAAAAAAGGACAAGAAAGAAATGGTTTTGGGAAAAATGGAAAGTTGTTTACTGTGTCTCATACAGGGGTAACATTAAGATCTGACGGATTATACTCTAAGAAAATCCAGCTCTCCGGTTTCTTTATTATGGTCAGAGGCAAAATGCATTAAGCAGTCTTTTGGTTAAGAATGGATCAACCTTGAGACAACATTTGCTCTTTATTTGAAACCAACCTTTTAGGCACTTCTTATATAACTGCTAGAGTGAAGCCTGAATCAATTGGTTTGGCTGTTGGCACAGTGTAAAATGTTGACGTTGACAATGCTACAGTCGGTCTTCACATTCGCTAAACACTTAGACTATTACTATTATTGACACACCTTTTTCATGGAACCACATTTTACAAAGAACAATTGGCCTTCTCACCTTGGTCCAGAGACCCACAAACAATCCTTAATGGATACCCACGGCAAAACCAAAAACAACAGTTATTCTAACTTCTGGGCACTTGCGATGCTTTGGAATGAGCCGACCTGAAATGACAACGAGGATGTAATGACAGCTGACAGTTTCAATGGCAAGTCAGGTCAAATATACACTGGGTTTGAGGTTCTTTACATTTACCAACCAAGGGTAACCAACCAAGAGGGTCAACCATAGGTCATAACTACACTTCGAAGAGAAAATGATTCTCTTGAGAAAATTATTTTCGAATCTCCTGGCCATGATACCCGTTTGGCCATTTCTATTACTGGTTTCATTATTTCTGGGCTTTTTGGTGCAAATAGCGCAAGAGCATTCAAGCAACGAACAATTCAACAAAGGGTGCATTTTTGTGGAATTTTAAAGTATTTCTATGTATCTATCTGTTATAATTAACAGACACATACATTTAGATTGTGCCGCATCTTGATTACAAATATAGAAGGGGGTTAACTGATTAGGAATGTTAGAATAACAGTAAGACAGAGTTAATCTGTTCTCCACAAATTCTGCTTGACCACCTGATGCCAACAAGTGATATACTTCTTAATAAGGGCCTCTTAGAGGACACATTACAGAAACTTGTACCCTATGCACGACTGTTGCCAAGATCAAATCCTTTAAAGCTAATGGGTTGTTTTGATCAAAAGGTAACATCAGGACCAACTGAACCAGCCTAATGTGCTGAAATTTTAAGATTAAATTGAGGCTTTCCTTGTTTTTAATGTAATTTCCTGAGTTGACCAGGAACTTGAACTTTGAACCCCTTAGTAAAGGGACACCATTTATCTTTCATTACAATCAGGAGCAGTATTAAAAACAAAGCAATCGCCTTTTATAAAAGCAAGTTTGTTTTAAGCACAAGTAAGGTTCTTTAAAGGTCGGCAATTTTAGATATTAATAATCATTTGAAACATCACATGGCACACTTCCACAACTAAAGTAACAGAATTTAGGACAGGAATTTCTATACAATAAACTTGAATTAAACATTTCATGGTAAATGACCAAGAGGATTAATTTAATCATTTTGATAGTACTCTTAATGTGACAATGAATGCAATGTGACACCAGTATAAAAACAGGGAAGTGTGCCATGGCAATATTTTAACATACTAACCCCTTGCCCAAACTAAGAATATTATTTTGATAAAAGACATGAAGAAAAACAATCTGCAGAAACACGAAGATGCCTACACGGCATTAACTATAACAGGCATAAAGGAATTGGTCCATTTAATAATGGAATTAATGAGAAATCTACTGCTACCTCAAAAGGAAACTGACAGCTATTAATGAACCAATGATACTGTCTACACCTTACTACTAGTTTTGTAACTTATCCCCATCAAATACAACTCATCCCTCTTTCTTTTAAGGGTACATTCATAAAAATAATCTTGTCTTTGGTCTCATAAATCAAACTATTAATTTGTGAATGAAGGTTTTTACACGTCAATTTGAGCGGCATTTGCACTTCTAAAAACGTGTTGTTTCCCTTTAATAATTTATATGATTACACAGAAAACTATATAAAAGCATAAACCAATTCCTAAATATGTTTATATATTCCACTCATCTGTATGACACACAAAACCTCCTAGTTTCCTTAGAATCCTGTTACTTAGTTGCACCTAGTTATACACCTCTAATACCAGTGAAAGAAATGGACACAACCGTCCACAACTTTGTATAAGACTTGAATAGTATCACAGTCTGGGCGTGTTGCTGTCAAAGAACATGGACTTTAATGTCCATAATCGAGGCTTTGGCACACGGGGGGCATGGCTTTGCCCAAAAGTGTTGGGATTAGACTTCACAGCTCCCTTTTCTATAACGCATACACTTGTGTGTGCTTGTGCCCTGAGAGTGAATTGGCTCTAATGTGTGTATGCCTGTTTAGGTAATGGAGAGGAGTGTGTTTTGTGGTTTCATTCTCAGAATCTGGGAGAAAAGGTAACTTATCACAGTGGTATCCTTCACAGCATACAGCTGATCCTCCTCCAAACTCACAGATCAGGACCCTTATAGAATATATCGGCGTACAGAAAGAAAGGTACAGTTTGTGTGTGTGTGCACGTTCTTCTGTATGTGTTAGTCAATTGAAATCGTAACTGGCTGTGTGTACATCCATTCCTTTGTCAACCACGAGCTTTAATAACCGCTGCAGTTTTGCTCTGGCAAAGTCATTAAACATGTTCCATTTCAGTCACTTAGAAAAATAAAAAAGTTTAAAACTAAAAAGCAAAGCCCCAAAAAACCATTACCTAAACTTTCGTTTTTCAATGTTAACTCTCTAAAGCGTCAGATGCATATCCATATATATTTTTATATACCAATAAAATACATAACACATGTAATCTTAAAATGCAGCCAAACCTAAAATGGCCCTAAAAACACCCCAAAATAAAACAGGGTAAGTATATGTACATTTGGGGAGAGAGCGAGGTGGGGGTAAACAAGATAAAGGGCTGTAACATGATCAACATTACAAAATATTCAAGGCATCTATGATATTCTTCACACTGACTGCACTGCGCAGGTCTCAGAGAGACCCTAATTTCCCTTTCCTCTGTGCAGGTTAGTTCATCCACACGTCTAAATCGGGACCAGTTCTGTTTGTGGGGGAGAGTGCTTGTGTGTTTGTGTGATGCGTATGGGGTGTCCATCCGTTATGGGTCCCTACTTGAAGTTGGCGTAGTCGGAAAAGGCATCAATATACTCCTGGACAACTTTGTAGCAAAACTCGTACTGTTCCTGATGGCAGGTAGAGAGAAAAAGCCTCTTGTCAGGGTTACTAACAAGCATATCTAACACTGCTGTTTATCATGGATTTCGTTTTTGTAGTTCCACTAGATGAGCAGACAGCATAGCTTTAATTTAGAGGGAAATCTTCAGATTTAACAATCAACTACCTGATATCAATAATACGTCATCATTCAAAATACTTACATGTGATTGTTTTAAACATTTCTAATCAACAATAGCAACACATTTAGATAAATGTAACATTTCAAAATAAGGTCTAAACATAAGTCAAAACTTATAATAATAGTGGGAATGGTCTTGTTAGAAGCGTGGCCCTCACCAGTGTCTGCACCATGTGGGGTCTCTGCAGTCGCAGACTCTTGACGGTCTGGAACACGTCCAGTATTCCCTCAGCCTTCACCCTCTCCAGCACCGTGCTCAGGGCACAGAAGGTCCCCGTCCGCCCTGCCCCAGCGCTGAGCGCACACACACATTTTTCTCAAATAGTTTCAACATTTTACCCACAGAAAGTAAAAGCAGGACTTACAGCAGTTGTTCAGCAACATTTGCTATATACTATGCTATGCTACTTTTTGTGTAGCTTAAAGTAGGAATATATGAAGATTGATGTTCCAGGTGTGTTTTTTGGGATGTTGGGTGTGTGTAGGTTACCTGCAGTGCACAGTTATGGGGTGGTTGCCAGACTGTTGCTGCTGCTTCTGAACAGCGGCGATGATGTTGATCATTCCTTTCCCGTCGGTCGGGATGCCCACCTCGGGCCAGCCGTGGAAGTGGAATTGCCGCACAATTCTGGCCTTATTCTCCTGCGCAAGGACACAGCCACAGACACAGACACAGACACAAAAGTCAGTATAATTAACCGCTTGATAGATTGACATTGATTTATTTCGATGTAGCATCCAGAAACATATTGTCAACTCAAAGCATGATTCAATGTGCAACAAATTCCTTCAGATAATCCATCTGGTGACAAACTGTCTGAGGCCTCCGTGAACGCATTTACCCTGTTGTTGGTTACCAGAAGGTCACGGACAGTGTAGCTCTCACTCTCCTCTTCTCTCTTCAGCTCGATTGAGATGTCGGCGTGCACCACCACGCCATCACTGGGCCAGTACTGGGCACACTTCTCCTACACCAGGGGGGGAGGAGAGCAAAGGGTTAAGTGTGTTTTCTCCTCAGTCAGTTGACTCGGTAAGCTGAGAGGTTGTAGCTGTATTGTGCATGTCAGCTACATTGTTTTGATTAAAGGAAACGCTTTTTTTTTTTAACATGCAGAACACTGGAATCACGCAAAAGAGGAACAATAAGGTAAGCCAAGTAATTAATTCGCCATCCACTCCCCCTCCCTCCCTCCCTCCCTCCCTCCCTCCCTCCCTCCCTCCCTCCCTCCCTCCCTACCTGTCCTCTCTCCTCCAGCTCGGTGAGCATGACAATGGAGCAGCTCCTCCACTCCCAGATCATCCTCCAGAAGTCTTCAATGGTGTGCAGCAGGGGGCCCTGGCTGGCCATGTAGGAGTCCTTCTGTCGGTAGCCCTGTGTACACGGACAGGCAGGGAGAGAAAGAAGCAACAATGAGGGCGGAGTTGAACATACAGTATTGCACTTCTTACCATCGACCCAATTGACTTGGTTTTGATTTGGATATGGAGTTCACATTGTGGACCATAAGTAAGTGGGACTGCACCATTGTTTAGCCTAACATAGGCGGAGTTTACAGGGAGGCAGGGGGGGGCATTGCCCCCCCCCCCCCCTAGCGGCTGAAATATGTCACTACATTAAGTCTAAAATACGCACGCCACGCCAATACTCGCCACGCATTGACATTAATAAATAATGTCTGCCCCCCCCTCCCCCAGCGCAAATGTCAGACTCCAGCAAGCATGCCGCCATCCACCTCCTATGGGCATGCCGTCTGCTTCCCCTGCTGACGGGGGGAGGTCCAGCTGGCTGCCCACAGCTTGCCGGCAACGGAGGCGGGCAACTACGGGACCGAGTCCAGGGGAATTCAAGACCTGGTTCGGGTTGAACCCTGAAGAACATCGCCGCCAGTTCCGAGCCCTGGCCCTCGACACAGCGGGCCGGCCCTATCAATACGCCCAGCAGCAGCAGGACCAAATTGCAACGACAATTCCCTGATGTCTTCTCTCCTCTGCCTTCGGCGCACCAAGCTCATAAAACACTACATACATATGGCACCAAGCTTAAAGGTGCGTATGCTTCCCTACATATTGCCCGCTCAGAGAGAATTTGTGAGACGGGAGCTCAAGGCTATGCTAGAGTTGGGGATTCGAGGAGTCTCATACTGTTATGAACAGTCGCATTAAGCTGGTGGTTAAGCGGGATGGGCCTATTTCGTTCTGTGTAGATTACAGTCGGGTAGATGAGCGTTCTAAACTTAAGTACCCGATGCTCCTGGACCAGCTCAGCACAGTTACGTTTTATACGACCCTGGCTTGTACCAAGGACTACTGGCAGATTCCCTTGTTCCCAGTGGCCCGCGAGAAAACGTCCTTCTCTACTTAATACGGTTTGTATTCACTGTAATCTCGTTTGGGTTGTTCGGAGCTCCAGCACCTAATGGACGACGACACTGAGAGGTTTGTGACGACATCTGTCCAGTAGAGGGCGCTGTAGGACCATGGTGGGGAGATATTCCTCTGACAGATCACAGCTTTACAACAGGTGGGTTCAAACTGATGATTAGTTGGAGGAATGTTATTTATGGGAGTCGGTTTGTGGCAGTGGGGGCGGCGCTCCATTACACACAAGGAGAGTGCTGGACAGAGAGAAGCCTGCAGCAGCAGAGGCAGAACCAAACTGGCGAGAGGCTGGTCTCGCTATTTGTGTGGAGAATAAAGTGGGTTATTCCCAACCCCACAACGTCTGTGTTGGAGTTGGTCTGGACTCGGAGCCTATACACACATACATATAGAGGTCCAGCATTGGAGGCCATATTAAGCACTGGTGAAGACTGTTTGTGTCACTCACGTCGATGAAAGAGGCGTTCACATAGTCGGTGTTCTCCTCTCCTCTCTTGACCGGGATGATGACTCTGTTGAACTCATCTGCCGGGCAAGAAAAAAGGCTACATTTTACTGAGGGCGGAATGGTTGAAGTGTGTGTGTGTGTGTGTGGGGGGGGGGGGTCAGAAGGACGTGGCCATTGCGATGATCTCTGTGTCAAATGTACAGCTGCACGTGGGTGTCAAAGGTAGGCCACTCACATGGGATGATTTGAAGAACACGATTCTTCTTCATGTTGGCAGGCAGGTTGCCAGTTCTCATTTTGTCATTCTGGATTTTTATCGAGGTGAGTTTCTGTCAGGAAACGGAGAGAAATATTGATTTTAAATATAGCCTCTTTGACAAACACACACACACACACACACACACACACACACACACACACACACACACACACACACACACACACACACACACACACACACACACACACACACACACACACACACACACACACACACGGCTACCCCCACCCAGTTTCCTTCTAAAAACGTCAAGCACCTCCCTCACACCCACCTTGAACTCTGTCTCCATGCCCCCACAGCCAGCCCCTGGGGAGGGGGCATACAGCTTGGCCAGGTGGGACTCGAGCGAGGTGACCTCCAGCTCTGTGTCGCCGTACAAATAGTGCTCCAACATGGCCTGGAAGATGAACACGTACTGCATCTGGGGAGACATACATGAGGGGGGCGAGGAAGACCATTCACTTGTTGGCAAAGTATTGTTGACAGCATGTACTTGCTAATATGATCAACTACATGGGGTTAGGCTAGCCTTTTATATGGGACACTGTAGAGAAGAAAAGAGCATTGAAAAGTGTTGGAAAAAACACGTGGCTGCTTTTAGATCCCTTGGAGGTGTTTGACCCAGCTTCCCCCTTACATCGGTCTGCACCATTTGACAGCGTTGAGCTCGGATGCGGGTGACAAAGCCAAAGACGTCCACTTTCCTCTCTGTGTTCATCATGTCCAACATGGCGTCGATCACAATGAAAGTGCCTGTCCTTCCCACACCCGCACTGGGACAGGGAGAGAAAACGATAAGAAGACTATCACACCGATGTGGGTGGACACGTCACCAAACAAATGCATGGCCCTTCGTTAAAATAGAAAATACGTTTAGTTCATTTCAAATGATACAAATGGTGTTTTCTTGATCCTAAGGTAAAGAGCAGTGAGTCATTCTGTGGGATGGGGGTCATGAACATAAGCTATACCTGCAGTGGACCACTATGGCGCCTGCATACTGCGGGTTGCATGTCTTGACCTTCTTGAGGAACTTGAGCATGCCGATGGGTGTGAAGGGCACACCAAAGTCTGGCCAGCTGGTGAAGTGGAACTGGGTAACCAGCCGCTGGGGTTTCTTGCCGGATACATCCCCCACCTGCAGATAGAGAAGGGACATGTGACAGGTTGGGAATAGCCAGTTAAGTAATTGACTAAAAGAAACTGTTTAACGGTAATTACACATGTCTAAGACTTAATAAAGGAATATTCAAACTTTCTTTGAGGTATAAATTTCACTGACCAACAATAGTCTTTTGTAATAAATGTTAATTGTATGAAGTTTCTATAACTATTTAGATTAGATGCATTTCATGGACGTTATTAATTAATTAGCACAATTTACCACCTTACTTATCTATCTATGGTTGACTGACTGAGTCAAACGTGAATCATATCAAAACTCACAGAAAGATATAGATTATGTGACTTCCTACGGCTACTCATGATCTACCAACGTTACTACATTATATGAATCAATTTATACAGACTACTAGGCCACATAAGAATGCATTTGGTCCTTGACAATCTCTCGGCACACCTGACATTGCCTCAGGCCACCACTGTATAGCAATAACACATTTTTGTGAGTGTGTGTGTTGACCTGTTGGATGCAGAACTTGCGGATGGTGTAATCCACCAGAACCATCATGTCCTCCACAGAGACTCGGATGTTGCCGTAGGTCCAACAGCCCTGGTCCGGCCAGTACTGGGCACACTTACACTGGAGAAACACAAACAGAGACATGAATTCATAGCCAACTGTTAACGCTGTAGCTGTCAGAAGCACAGTTTGTTTAAGATGCTGCCTTGGTGGTGTTGCTACAAACACACCTATAATTAAGTTTGGAGATCCAGCATCTAGCTCTTTATTCTCCAGCAAGTAATAACTATACTCAGAATCATCACTTTTTTTCCATCTCTAACGAGTGCTACTTTCATAATACCTATGCCTCCACAACCTCCTCCCATACCTCTTTTCTTTCTTTCAGATTAGTCACCATGACAATGGTGGCTGTGTTCTGCTCCCAGATCATTCGCCAGAAGTCATTCACAGTCTCCTCCTTGGGGCCTGAGGAGAGGGACAGAGTGTGTAAGGATTAGGAAGATTGAGGGGTGGGGGGGTGGATATGGACATTCGAAGATTTCCATTGGCCATCTGGTGGGATTCATCTATTCAATATAACTAGGATGTTAACTAACTAACATGATTGAAAGAATGGGGGAAAACCGCTCCTATGGCACTCTACACAGTAAACACTTCACATGTGGTAATGGACTTTACCATGAAGTACGTAGCTGGGGCTTTATGTGTGGGTAACATGATCATACATGAACAAATTCAAAGTCCAACTGGGAATTATGACACCCAAGAAACAAAGGTTTACCTTGAGCTGCAATGAACTTGTTTTTCTCCTGATAACCCTATGGAGAAGTAAAAGGTAGAGGAGAATGAAAGGGGGCATGGGTCAGAAGAATTCCAAGAAACTGATTACATGGGATGTGTACAGCTATTCTTCTACTTAAATGTAATTGTATTCCTCAAATAAATGACTTCACATATGCTGTCGGTCAAATCCAACTTCAATCCATCAGGTTAGTGACAGAACACAAAATGCACTTATTTTGCAAACACAGGGTCTTACTAGGATGTATCTTGAATGTTTCAACAGATAATCAAACAAACAATTTTTACCAGCAATATTTTGCAAATCATGCAGCATATATGTACGTACAAGGTGTCAAGTTTGACACTATATTTTGCAAGTTCCTGAAAATGTTAACACTGCATGTACACAGAAAAAGTATAGTTTTCCTTAATTAACTTTAAATGATTGGGTTAAATGATGTTTAATATAAATAAGCAATTATGTTGATGCAAAGAACTGTATCTGTAATTAAGATTAATATTAGTTTACAGTTTTATGATTAAAGTATCGGAGTATTTCAGTGATAATCAATCTTTAATGATAATCAGATCCTGGCACTGTTGCTCGATTCATTTGAAAAACTATTCAGTGAAGTTTTTTTTCACCTTCGTAAAATAATTTTACAGTAGGACTTACATGCACCACTTTCCAGGGAAGTTGCTATGACTAAGGATGCACAAAGCTCTCTGAGCAAAGCCAGGCATTAGCCTGATCCAGGTGTGTGCCACTTTCCCTTGCCTGTTATACGCTCATGCTCGATTCTTGAATATAAGTGGTGCATCTGATGCGTCAAATTGAGTTACATTTTGGAAACATTTGTCGTTTAAATAGTGCTAAACAATGTTTCTAGCAATAATAAGGGCAAATACTATGAGAGGAGAGGTAGAGAAATGCAATTGAAGTGTGTTAATCAATGAAATCAAACCAATGACCTTTTTTCTCTGAACAACATTCCTATTTGTATGATTGTGATTCAAATGTGGGACTCGTTTTGGATGCAGACCTGAGGGTGAAAGGGCCAAAAAGCTGTTCAGTACCACCTACAGCGGGACACCTGGTTAACACCTGGTTAAATTCTGAAGGTTGCCCGGCAAAGTTTTGGCATTTGATGTTATGCTGCTTATTATTGAAAGCTTCACACAATTCTACCTTAAGTTGTACACAACAAAAGTCGGACCCCTGCATAATTAATACAAAACTAGTAAATACTAACAAAATTCTTCGAACCGATATGTTTTATCTATTTTCACCCCTTTGACGTTATCCATGGATTAAGGCCACAGCACGTTTACAAACAGTGCATACATTTTAGACTAGTTTGGCGTAAAACTAAGACTAAGCTTTGTGGATTTGCCAGAATTATTGTTCAGACAAGACTAAATATACTTTAAGGATCCAAGATATTCAACAATTATCTCTTAGCTTTGCCTTAAAGAGCACCACTGCAGCACTGTACCAAAAACTTGCAAACAACAAAAGTACAACAAAACAAGGAACAACAATCAGATCTCTCCAAATCTCAAAAATAGCGAAAATAGCCTACTTACATTTATGAAGGAGGCGTTGATGAAATCGGAATCAGGGACCCCCTCCAGGGAGGACAGGTGTACCCTGGAATGATCATCTGACGGAGGGATGGAGAGATGAACGACAGAAATGGACTGAATTACAGTGGGACACAATCAAATGAGGCGCACACACACACACACACACACACACACACACACACACACACACACACACACACACACACACACACACACACACACAGTGTTGACAGACAGGTGTGCGGTGGGGACTCACAAGGCAGGATGTTGACGTATCGGTTCTTTTCCTTGTTCTCCTCTTTGGAAGCTGCGTCACATGACGCCTGGATAGGGCACACCGGTAGCGACTGGACACAAACACGACGACAGACTGATGGTGAGACCAACGCCACAGTGTCCCAGTGTCCGCCTCTCTTCCATTGACCCAACAAACAGTTCTCAAATGTCTCCATCTCTTAGTAGCACAGCATACCCCATTGCACATTGCATTCCTCAAATGAACAGTTGTAACGTGTATGTGTGTGTGCATGTTTCGTACATTAAACTCCTCTCTGAAGAGCTTGTTGTCGTCGGCCATGCGACGGTTCATCTCCTCCTCCAGCTTATCAACATGAAGGGGCGGGTACTTCCTGTTTGTGCTGGGAGAGCGGGCCAATAGCGGCACACTCTGGAGCTCTGTGCCAGCAGGAAGGGAGAGAGAAAAGGAGAGGAGGGAAGGAACAGGAGGGTACAGATAGATGGAGACACAGACAAGGGACAAACAGAGGAAGAGAGGGAGAGAGAGAGAGAGAGAGAGAGAGAGAGAGAGAGAGAGAGAGAGAGAGAGAGAGAGAGAGAGAGAGAGAGAGAGAGAGAGAGAGAGAGAGAGAGAGAGAGAGAGAGAGAGAGAGAGAGAGAGTTTCAATGTAAGATAAATTAAAGCCATTACGCTCACTTAAATACCACAATAAGAAAACTGACATCTATAATAGAACTATACATATTCCAATCTACTACATTCTGCTCAACGATCTCTTCAACTGTCTTTTCAAAAACAAACCACCAGAGGGCGATATAGTGTAACTGTTCAACTGTGCCTGTTAGCTAATCAAACAATCACTCTCAGTGACTGAATTTTATGTCAATGTCTTCACAAAATCCACCCAATGCTACCAAAATAAAAATGGATGCTCTCCAAGACCCAAGCCGGCTAATATAAAACTACATGAGGGCACAACGTAATAAACACTAAATGTCACACCAGAGAAACACTGTGATAATAATACCTGTATCTTCAGATCTACCATTGGTCAGCCTGAAAGAGTTTGAATGGCTGCCCGCTTGCTTGTACTTCTTGAACCTGTCAATCAAGCGTTGTGGCACAAAATACATAAATACACAGACATCCACACACACACATATATACCCACACAAGTACACACACACACACACACACACACACACACACACACACACATCCTATGTCTCTCATCCTAATCAGAATCAGTAATTTCCATGGTTACAGCCTCACTTTGGGCTCTCACTGCAGGCCTCTAGCTAGTGGATGAAAAGAAAAAACATGCTTCTTACAATTGATATACATGTTTGTGGTGTAAGGTAGAGCAGCATAACTAGAGCATTATGTGCACAGTGGCAATGCATATCTCACTTAGCCTAATGTATGTATGTAAGTATGTATAACTGGACCTAGGAAGACTGCGGAGATAGAGTAGTGACCTGAGCATGTAGAGGATGATGATGATGAAGATGATGACCAGCAGGGAAGACAGGGCCACCATCACAGCAATGATGGGCACCTCATCTGATGGGTTGTCCACTGTGTAAAGAGAGAAGAGGGGCAGAGGAGATGCTCAACTCATTAAATTGGTGCTTATGAAGTGCAGTTAAAGTATGAAGTAAAGAGGTCACAAAAACAATTGCAAGTTAAAAGGCTAGTGTCTAAAGATGAGCTTTTCAAGTCTTGAGTCTTGGAGGAACAGGCCATATCGCAGCGCTATGAATGCCTCTCCGAGTTGACAGAGCAACTTTTTACTTTAACCAAATTACCAGGAAAGATTTGGAAGGCTGTTTAGGAGGAAGACTTGAAGTTCATTGAGTGACCCGTGTTAGTTTCACCCGAGACTATCTTTCAACTGGATTACAGCTCGGGATCATCTTAACATTTGAATTCAACTTTGTTTTGCAAGACAATTCCTCATAGTTTCAGCCCAGCTGAATCATAAACAGTTTGTGATCTAAGCTTGTATCACTAAACGAAAGAAAAACATAAAAAATACACTATAGAGTATTGACAATTAAAACTCTTAAAAGCACCCTATACAGGCTCAGATTTGATTTGAAAATAATTGCACTTGAAATAGCACACAATTCTATCAGCTGGTGCCCGACATCTTACAAGGTCATCGATGACTATTGTGTGGATGATGGGTTACAGTACATTGTGTGGGAGATTGATTCAACCTATTGACCAACACTCAAATTCAATCTCTAAACCAATTGGTGGCTTAAAGTATCTTCATAGAGGGCAAGCACACAGAATATCAGCTCTGGAATCTGTTTATTTCATCAAGTAAAATGTCTTGTTGGATTAAAGAATTAGAAATGCCATGCACCTGCCTGGCTGATAACATTTGGCAAAAGGCTTGATTTATCTATTATTGCCAAGTTGAGTTGAATGGAAAGAGTGAGGGGGGCTCCTGTGTAAATGAATGGGTCAACAGAAGTATCTGTGGCGGATACTTTTAGTATCCTTGGGATCTGAATCTGCCAGCTGGGATTAACACCGGACCACAGCAGGTTTCTGATATAATGTTCCCTTTTGAAACTGGGTACATCTGCATTCATCCCACTTCTAGTCAATTCTTAACGAGCAACCGTGGTTCGAGTATGCTGCCAAGTCAAGTGGTTGAGATATGAGAGTCCACTTACAGTCATGAGCACAGACGTCAGTATGTAGTACTAGGAAGGGTGCTGATTAGTAAAAGCTAATTTAGGTAATTTTTTAAATAATAATAGAATGACTTAACATTGCAACAGAAGTTGACCTAATGCACACATTTTATTTGCCGTATTCAGAATTTTGAAGCAACACATTTTTGTTCAGCTTTACGTTACTCATCAGAGAACGTTCCATTCAGTTCCCTCGAGGTGTAGTCAATGTTCTTGTTTAAACAATGTGTGCTGTGAACACGGCCACCACCACAAACTGTGAGTAGCATGTCACATGTGATATCATTTTGATCATATGATTGAATTGATGAAAATATTTCCTCAGGGACTCATTGCACGCATACTTGTCCATTGGAATTGTGGAAAACTATTTAAACTGTTGAGCACAAATTGCATGGCCCTAGTAAGTAAAGACTATCCAAGGCCTCCTGAATCATTGGGTCTACACTGCCCTTCGGAAACACTTCATCATTTTTATTTTATCAATGCCATTGAGATAACGACAGAATTTAAACATATTCTTAATTTTCTATGATTGCTCTACAGGGCATTCCAAACAACGCAGCATCAGGCAGCTGTGCAAATGTGATATGACGACACCAATGCAAACACACCTGTTTTGTAACATACAGTACAAATAGTCTTACCTTGATCGTTTCCATCCGCTAGAGTGAATAAAGCAAAGCCCTAATTATTTATGGCAAAAAGAATCACATAGATAAACTGACCCTGAGTCACACAAACACCCTCTCAGTTTCCCATTGAACTTTGGTGCAGAGCCCTGATAACGGTAAAACCTTTTACGTACTAAATACAGGATTTACACCGGCAAACTGCGTGGTTCCTTAGATGATCCGTTATCAAAATTGCCCAATCTGCTTCCCTCCTAAAACTAGAGCTCTTTTGCTTTCAACTTCACGGTTTGGGGGGGTTCACTTTGGGTAAAATTCAGCTGCATAACATGAATGCATGCTATGAAACAACAGAAAACTCAATAACATGGTGTTTATACCAATGTGATGCGGAATAAATCGGTTTTAATACAAGTAACCAGTTTTCTACTCAAGCACATCTATTGGCGCACCTACCTTGAAAGCGGGTGGTGTTGGCAGATGTGTGCTCCAATGTAGGCTCAGTGGCCGTGTCTGTCTCGAAAGGGAAATCAGTCTCCTGCTCAGTGTAAATATCTGGAAGTGGGGTTTCGGGTGGAGAGGGGGTGGTCTCTTTCTCCCCCTCTCCTCCATTCTGGACCGATGTGGTACTGGCTGGGGCTGGCTGAGTCGTCATGGGGACTTGGGGAGAACTAGTGGGGTCAGGAGGCGGAGGAGGAGGAACAGGTGGGGGGTCCGGGGCAGCAGTTCGACCTGCTGTTGGTAGGACGGCCTTGCTTGTGGCGTTAGGTGCCACGGGGGTTGTGGTGGTAGCAGTGGCCGTGGGTGGGACAATCGGACCCGGGGTCACCACGGTGACATTGGGCAGCAGTGGAACAGGAGGGTCCGTGGGTTTGACGGTAGGGATTGCACTGCCTGGATAAACAGACGGAGAGAACAATTGTTACGTTGCACTTTTCTTTGCTGTTCTTCAGAAAGTCTTGACTATACATTGCTGTACTTTCAGAATGAAAAGAATGGATCAGATCAGTTGGTCTTTTCTTACCAGTGGGACTGAGCGCTTGCTGGATGGAGGCCCTTATGGCCAAACCGAGCAGCAGCAGGAGCAGGGGACACACACCCATTCTGCCCTGCAGAAGAGCAGTTCAACGTTCTCAATTTCAAACGTATTAACAAACAATGTGCATTAATTGTGAACTTATTTGGGTCAGTATGCATAATTTGGAGTGTGAAAAAGTTACGTCTGGGGTAGTGTCTGAACCAAGTTGAAACAGTTTTGACTTGATTGACACGTCAAAGGGAAATCATGAAAATCTTCTCACCGTGGGAATCGAAGTCAGAATCAATCACTCATTCGCAAAGCGTGGTCCTAAAAGAAGAAAGATGATGTTAGATGTTGATGAAAGATGTTATCATTCCTGTATTTCAAAATGTTCTACCTAATTTGGGTTTTAGAGAACTTTCTGGTTTTAATTGTATGGGGTCTGTGGTTGATACTGTTGTCTGACTTGGGTCTTTCAAGGCTGTCTTTGTTTTTCCTTTGCAAAGAATTTAAGTTAGCCTATAAAGTTTCCTGAAGAGAATGTGGGGGCTTGCTAAAAGTAACTGTGTTAAATACTAAATAATAATAATTTAGCAACCTTGAAAGATGCAAATAGATAAACAAAGTAAAGATGTAAAATTCCAACAACCAAAAAATCTGAAGTTTTATCTTTAATAACTGTTCTCTCTCATGACAGGTGTTGAAGAGTTCTGGGTTTGATATCCAAACGAGTCTTACTAATGTTATTTGATCCCTGGTTTCGTTGCAAGCTAACAGCTGGATAGTTTAAACTGGCAAGATTGAACTAAGTGGTGGAACAGACATTAATAACAATATCCATACAGATTAATATGAACATTGAATGGTGTGTGAAATTAAATACAAATTTAAAAGTCTTCTATTGACAACAGCTTGTCTGCAAAGGATTTCCGAACTCATACAGTATCGGTCAAGCGTTTGGACACACTTTCCCATTTAAGTAAATGGGAAAGTGTGTCCAAACGTTTGACTGGTACTGTGGGTAGAATCAAGGATAAAAGTCATGGCCGGTTGAATTGAAGTCTAAAAATATGTATAATTTACAGGAGGCATAAACTGTAATAAGTGTGAAAGATTACAAAGTTAAATTTGCTAATTTATGCAACACTTCTATGTGTTCTGCTTCCAGTTCTGCTTCCAACCATGGTACACCTACCATATAACAGCATAACACCAGCTACAGCGCTCAATTGCTGTATTTTCCAATACAGTGCTTCTCAAATTACACAGGTCAAATATTATTGGCTACACCGACCCAACTAAATAACACTAGAATCTATTTCATCCCACCAACAATGATTGTAAACAACCCCATACATAAGCACTATAGGTAATTTCACAGTCAGAAAATAAATCTCAGTAGTTTTCTACAAGCCATAAAAACACCACTCGCTAAAGTAGAGGGACACATCTCCTCTAGGCAAAGCTGACACTTGGATAGATGTATAGAAATGCAAAGACAGAGAGAAAGGATATTAAAAATAATGGATGTTGTCCAACTTCAAACCATTTTCACAAACTACTTTTAACAATGCTATCCTATGAAGAGACTTCTAACTTGTATGTTTCTTGTCTGTTATCTTTTCTCTACAGTGACTAGGACTACTGCTGGACCTGATCCTAACTAACTGATTCATAGCAGTCAGGAATACAACCGCACTTTGCATCCTGAAGGAAAACCATGATTCAGCTTCAGGCGCATGGTAAGAGCATGGGGGCATAGCATAAAAAAAATAAAAAAAAACGCCATTATCTGAACCTAATTCAATTAGTTACTCCTAAATTCCTAGACTGAGTCGAATAAAATGTGCAGTGACTTCTAATAGCACATAGGGGACAGATAGAAAGAGAGCAAAATAAGTAAAGACAACGGTGTGATGGCTTCTGTGGCTGATTGTTAGTCTTCGCCATATTATCCCCAACCAGTCCCTGGTTGCTGTCTCACTGAATGAGCTGTGATAATCCCAAGGTCTAATCTTGTCGTTCTGACCCTGGAATAATCCAGGCCGTCTGGCTCCATTTAGGGGTTAGCCTGGCCTCAGAGACAGACAGCTAGCCACAGGGGCATTAGCTGCGACATAAACTGGTGGTTTATTAAACATAGGGGATTAAGTCAGAGGGAAGACTTAAAATTGGGTGCAAAAACCCCCCAATATTCCTGTCAGTTTTGCATCTAAGCAAAAAACTGTCAACACAGGTGTTCCACTGCCCTAGTCTGACAAAACCAGCCTTCACTGTGCTATTTTAGTCTAAAATGTGGCTCCAGTGCCAAAGGAATTGAAGACCTGCTTTAGGCAAAATATTTCTAGTCATAGGGTCGCTTTTTAAAGTTGAATGATGTACTATATCTAAATGAAGTCTGCCTAAATGAAAAACAGTTAAGGTTATGAACTGATCAATCAACGAAAGACTAAAGTGAATGGATGAAGAGTGACAAGGTAACAATCAATAAACATGGCCAACATCTGTAGCAACTCTTCAGACCTGAGGGTTTAGTTTAATGTAATCATGCATTCATCTCATTCCCCTCGCAAGATATCTAAACCATGTCAAAGAACGACAAAAATAGCAAAAAGCCAACCTGCTCTGTGTCCCTGACTGAACAATATGGAGCTTGATTCTCTCTCCTCCCTCGTATTTTAGGGGCTGAACCCTGAAAAGGCCAAAAAACAACAAGAGCTTCCATCCACTCTAGTCTGGCCCAATACCCCCCAAAGATCTCTGGTCTTCAAAAAAAGAAAAAAAAATGTTAAACGAAATGTTGACCCTTGAACCTTGCTCTTTTCCTGAGCGACACCGCCGTCTTACTCACGCCACAGTGCAACAGTCCTCAAAATCATTCACTTTTCTAAGCTCAGTCACAGTCTTGAACTTTATCTGTAAGGCTTATTTGATTATCTAAATCAGTGCGATGCAATGCAAAGTTACAGCCTAACAAGCTATATAGCAGACTATCTTTAGTGATGAAGAAGCGCTTATGAATAAGTTTCTCCCAATCCGAGAAGTCTGTGGGACAATGTGTGGTGTTTTGAATGAATGCTAGCCCATCACCAACCAGCATTTCTACGGACGATGAAGCTACTATCATGAGCGCCAGCCATCCTTTCTAAAGCACTGTACACAGCTCACAGACTCCGATTTCATCATCCAACCGTGTGCAGATTTGGTCCTAACACTGAAGTTGTTCCGTATTATTGTTTCTTTTTTTTGACAGGAACAAGGTCTATCACTGCTTGGCACCACATGTAGGCACATTGAACTTTAAGGGCTTTACCTTTTAAAACTGACCACATTTGACTCTCACATATTTGATTTAATTTCAAATCATTTGGACTTTAATGCATTTATTGTCTCTTCCATTTGGATCCAACAATAATTGACCACCTGATCTATGTGTCTTGAATAGGTGTCATGCAGCAGAGTTCAGTACAATTGTAAAGTTGTCAATTGTGACGGAAGATTTCCCAAGAGATTAACTAATCAGGTCACTGCCATTTTATACTAATTATGTAAATCCGATGGAGCCCGGACACATGGACAGAATCGAGAATTACATATGCAGGAAAAATCAAACAATTCATTTGAACAAGAATTGTTTTAATGCCCATTGTTATATTATCTACAACTACAGTAGTACTAGTAGTGAAGTAAAAACGTCCACGTTAATGATGAGTTTTAATGGAAAGGGGGGGGGGGGTTAGGATACTTTGCCTGACAGTTATTTTAGATTTCAAAAACATCCAAGACTTCAAGCAAGTAATCAACCTTTTTGATGCTGTATTTAAAATATAAAATAAAAGTATATCTGAGTGGATATGACGAATTACTGATGCTGTAGGCCTTTCAGAAAATAATTCCTCTGTGCAAAGTGCCTTACCCCATTGCATTGATTTCTCAAATCTGATGCCAGTGTAAGTTCCATTTTAATTTATCTTACACATTGACATTTCCCTTTGTATGCCTATTTAGGCATACGGAATATATTCTGCTGCATCTTGAGAAAGGTCACCAACAGTCACCAAATTTGACTATAGTTTGCCATAACCTTGAATGAACATTAACTCTGTGTAAGGATATTTTTAAATTCCTGATCCAGTTCTTTAGTGCAATCTCATTCTAAACTCAAACACTTTGCAGAAAGCTCACTGCATAATCTGTTTGCAAGATGCATGATACCAGAATGACTAATGAGCACATTGTTTTCTCACTGCTTTTGGCACAGTGCTAGGTTAAGTGGCCTAATCAGTGTGAAATGACCAAGTGGTCAACAGACTGTGTGAATGAAGCACCTTGCAGCCCACAGAGTAGAGGAAAAATATAGAAAATTGTACAAAGAACCATTATTTATATAGTACAGCCCTGTTATAACGCAATCGCTGCGGTCCATAGAATGCCATTGCGAAAAATGTGGGGTTGCGCTAAAGCAGGGTTTAAGACAATCAGCGTTCAAACTGACCCAATGTTACCTTCCTGAACCACATCTATTTCCTCCCTATTTGACAATTTTTCGTACGTTTATCTTCTGGCAAGTGAATCACTTGAATTGAAGAATTCCGTGAATAAATTGTTGTTGTTACAGTAGAAATTAAAGCGCTAAGGGTTCAATGACCCGTCTCTCTCTCTCTCTCTCTCTCTCTCTCTCTCTCTCTCTCTCTCTCTCTCTCTCTCTCTCTCTCTCTCTCTCTCTCTCTCTCTCTCTCAAAAAACAGATTACATCCTTTGCCACATGCAAAAGATGAAATCCCTTGGACCTCCCTTTTGGAGGGCTACTACTAATGCCTGTGAGGTGGGTGTTAACTAAAGTGTTATTTATGAGCCGGCAAGTTGTTGAGGAGCGGCAGGATTAGCAATGTGGTTAATACCCCACTGTCTGTCAGTCCAAATATTGTTTGGATTTAAGGACCAAAACAACTCCTTTTCCTTACAAAATGAATGGGTATATCTGGTGAGCATGTGCACTCTGACTTGCTCTGTTGTGGGGTTATGCCAGTGTGCCATGGGCCTCTACCCTGGAACCACATCGCACACACTGCTCGAGGATGTGGAAGTGCAAGTGGTGGCCTTACCACAAAAGCCAATATGACCCTGGAGTGTGTTATAGGGCAACGAAACATTGAGGGCTATCATCTAGCGCTCACTTCTTGGCTGATATGCAATAAAGCCATGTACAAGACATATAAATCACTGGTGTGGATGTAAACCAAGCCAGAACGAAACAATTAGAACATGACACGAAATGGGTTTGTCAGTGTTTTTCACCTTTAGATGTTTAGGAAATTATATGGATTTAATTGAATTTTATATGCAATTTTTGGGGGCAAAATGTTTTGTTTTATGTAACGATCCATTGTCTGCTGTGACCATCCTGCTCCATCATGATTTCATCTTCCTTATTTGGCAAGTAAGAGGTCTGTCAATAAGACAGGTTTCTTCAGCTGTACTACACACGCTAATGGCAGCATTTCCTCTAGATGAATATGTTGTTCCCTTTTTAAAAGGCAGTGGAAGCCCAATAGAAGAGGCCCTATGCACACTGTAGTTAAGAATTGCAGCTCATTCTACTCCAATTTTAGCCTTTGGCAAAAAATGACCCAAAACAGTGACTCAAGTACGTGTTACGAAAAAATGTCTCAACGGAATTTTCCAATTAAGAATATTTAGACCAGTAAGGGGCAAATATTATGTAGCAAACACAGCGAGATAAAGCCTTAAATTAATTAAATAAAAATGAATGTCATATTTTTGGAAAGAGGTATTCAAGGACTAAAAGTGTACTGGCAAGTAAGTGCATTGTTGTTTTGTGAACCGTGTACTTTTGATGCGAAGGGGTATTTTTTCCTTGTGAAATGTTAAAGGAAAGATCCAACAAAAAAGGGACAATATCTCCAATCTGTTGTAAAACAGAGATGGAAGATATTATCTTACCGTATTATGGCACAGGATCATAACTGCAAAATTGAGTCACTGGTGCAAACATTCACTTCCTGCTTGGTACAAACAGCTAAGAAAAATAGCTAGGAATCATAAACCATCTTTGGAATTCTGTTAATTCTTCAAATGCACTAAATATTCTCATACAGACTCATCCGCTAACTCAATGATGTTCTTTCACTGTAGATGTATTACAGTGATCGCAATGCCAACTCCACAACCACCCAAGGAGCCCTTTTAGAATACTATCTAAATGCAATGTAAAGCCAATATGGCAGGAAGGATATGATGGAAGTAAACTAAATTATATTCTGTCTAGACCTAGACCTCATCAAAGGTGGTCTCTCATATCCTATTATTGTGCAGTAGGTGCTGGAAGTTGTCTTTCTACTAGGCCATTCCACTAATGTTTGAGTAGAAACATGACAAGCCCAGGCTAGGGCAGTCCAAGTCGGATGACGCTATGTCAGAAGGGAATAGTAACGATTAGGTTTAGTCCGGACATGATAAGCTGAGCTCAGTAAAGGAGAAACTGCAATCTGGAACAGTATTGAGAAAATCAAGCAAGTTGGTGGAGATGGATGCAACACGACAGCTCACTAACAAAGAGTTAGGCTCCGGGCAGACACAGCTGAAGGCAGTCTAGCACACGATACATCACATTCTCTCACACCATCTTCAAATCATTGTCTTGGTTCCTTTGGCAAGTCTCTTTGCATTCTTATCGGCTATTCCCTTTACTTTGGTCCCTATACTGGAAAAGAAGTCAGCATGACTTCATGTTTTCTTTGTTTATAGACATAGTACAGTAAATATGCCACTTGGTAGGAATACGAAGTAGCTAGACGTACATGCATGTCAGTTTTTAGGGGATCACTCAGTGTACGTTTTTCTGCCTTTACTATATGATAAGGAGGTTTTGTTTAATTGAATTGCCCAAGTGTGTCTGGCCCTCAACAATTACAGTTAGCAATTATGTTAAGGCATAGCAAGGTATTCCAAAACTTGGCAGCACTGAATGTGTTAAGGCCAGGTTAGTTGCAGTTATAGATGTTTATGTTTGTCAAAGGTCACTTACAGTATGTAAATCTAAAAAAACTAAAACAAAGAGCTACGGTTCATTTATTGGGATGACGGATGTATGAAATATTCGTATATATCATATCAGGGACAGAGCGAACAAATAGACAGCAGGTTTTGTGTGCAATACTACACAGCAGTGTATCAGTCAAAAAAGGAGAGCATCTGGTTTCCAGCTAAATTCTCTCACCCTTGGGGAAAATGGAGATGAACAACAATACATTATTATAAAGGGAATTTGGGGGTAGCTGGGGGACCAAGGTATGCATTACTCTCCGACTGGACTGTTCATATCAAGGAGAAGTATCCGTACCTGTGGGTCCATATTGCCTAAGAAATATGCTCGGGTAAAACCATCCCAGTTTTAAGCCCTTCTACAAGTTGCAAAGCAAGTTTGATCAGGGTATACTGCTAGTTTCAAGCTAGGTAAAACGCGTTGAACATTTTTTTTTAGACTAGATGTTAAATAGATAGCCTATGCGGAGGAACGCACTCAACTGGTGATGTGACTTCTTAAAATGGGTTATAATGTGGAATAATGTCTCTACCCTTACTCACGAGCCTTTGTCGCAAAAATGTCCCTCCCTGCCTCCAAGCTAGTTTTGAAATCTTCATGTCGTCAGACCTAGCAAGACACATTTGTGCGGTCCCATGGAGAGGGATTACAAGAGTTGGCCTGCCCTCGTTTTTTCGCGGAAATTATATTCACCCATTTCTATAAGGTACTTTGTTCGCCACGTTGTTCGACGTATAACATGAGCGCAACATACTAATGATTCTAGTTAGACAAACAACTGATTGTTTAAGTGACACAATGTAACGTTACCCCATAAACGCGCTCTCTAGCTACATTATGACAACTGATTATTAGCTCGCGCAACATTAAACAAACTCACCGAGACTCCAGCGTCGCTCGATGAAGGTAAATCCTGAAAGTGTACAACAGAGCAATTATTTCTTTCCTTTTCCAAGTTCTCAATCCCGGCCCCTGTCTCCACACCCCTGGAACCAAAAGTGTGTGCGGGGTGGGGGGCTTGGGTGATATGATTAGCTGGGACAACCAGCCAATTTTGAGAGGGAGCAGTTCGTGTATCTGTAAAAGCTAAGTACGTACTGACAAATTGTCTGTACTCTGCCAAAAGTGTTCGCTGTATTCAGAAGTTTTTGGTCTTTCTAGAGGCACGAGGGACGTGAATCCCAAGGTTTATCCACTGTATCCGGGCACGACGGCCAACTCTCCTAGTCCGCCATGTTGTGTGTCTGCCCTGGGAGGAATGGGAAGCAGAAAATTCCCAGGCAAGGCCTCAGTTACAGAGCACACCGCGACCTCTGTTGGACAAAGTGTACAACTAGGATATATGGACAGGAATTTACACAACACAGATGAATAGAAAAAGATGACTTAGGTCAACCGAGTAATGAATCGGATACATTTGAGAAATGATGGGGGCCTTTCCACAATTGCATGGGCTATACGACACTATACAACCAAATAAGTTGCATGATGTTTATTCCATCTCTTACTTGCTCGAAAGTAGTGGGAGGATAATTCAGAAGTACAGGGGGGAAAGAAAGCATGAAGTAACTTAATTTGTTTCCTATATGAAAGCCGACAGCACAAAGGGGATTTCAAAGGATTTGCTTGTATGTTGGTACTTCGGTATAAAAAATTACCATGACAAAGAAAATTAGGTTGTCAGCACATTGGTTGCATCTGACAAATGTATCCTTTATTTCTGCTCAATAAATGTGTGTAACATGTCTGGAAAATAAAACGTAATAAATACTAACAATATTGTATTGATTTTACAACAACGTCCAGCCGTTGCAATGCTAAATAGAAAGTACTGTACCCAAAACATAATGGAATGCACCTGACATTTGTAATAGTATCATTACATGTAACACAATTAGTCCTGCTTAAAAGATTGATTGTAACTTTCTTATGTAACCATTTAGGTAAAACCAAAAGGTTACTGGTTTTAAAGCTGTTCATTTTTACAGAAAGCAGGCTCCAGTAGATATTAATGGTGACAGTTCAAATTCAGCTTATTTTATTTATTTTTTACATCGTTTTTAAGTCATTTCTGAATAGGCCTAATACATAAAAATATGTTCTAATAGTAACTGCTGACAGATGTATATGCCGGGACACAAACAATGTATTTGTGGGAAAGTTACAGCATAGCAGCATAGGTTTCAGGTTGCCTCAAACAGCCAGATTAGCGATGACAGCTCGGGTAAACTCGTCACTTGTGGCATAGCCCCCCAAGTCTCCAGTGCGCACCTGTAACAAATAGAAATCATGTGTTACTTACACACACATCACTTGAGCAACAGATGTGGTACATGGTGCACACAACCGTGGCAAGTGTGTAACAGAGCCATTAATCTCTCCCCCTGCCTATGAATGGTGGAGAAAATACTAGAAATCCAAAGACGCTGTACCTAATTTACTCAGAATTTGGAACTCATGAGACCCTCAAGTGTTGTTAAAGGCTTCAAGTGAGTGAGATTAAGATACATACAAGCTTAGCTAATTGTTCATGCTTATTTGGGCTCATTTGTGGTTAGATTAAGCACATATTTGTTTTTATATCTTGTACAGTGAGTCTACACAAGAAAAGCAAGTTACATTTATTCTGTCTGTTGCCATAGCACTAGTCCCACATTTGCCGATTAGCCACAACAGAAAAAGCTCATTGTATTATCGGAACAGGGCTTTATTGACACATTCATAACCCTTGCCACAATATTTAAACTGGATTTAACTTAGTGTAGATCCTACATTTTTTTGTCAAGATTACACAATTCCATGTGCATTTTTTCACAAAAACATTCTCACTGTCCTATACCAACACAGGAATACCCTTTTTATTTCTTACATAGACCAAAGTATAATTTCATACATCCAACCTTAGTAGTAATATTAAAGAACAGGAAACTTTTATGACGGTTAACCAAGGGAAATTACAACAATTGAATCCTTGGTTCTAATACATAGCAATTGCAAGTTAGAGGCCGAACGATGTATCGTCCGGCATGTTTTATTTCTTTTTTATCCCTTATCCCTTAACCAGGCGAGTCCCATTGAGAGGTTTCTCTTTTACAATGGAGCCCTGGTCAAGAGGAAAACATCAGCATGAAACATTAGAACAAACGCAAAAATAATGAAACAAGCAACATACACATTAAAACGGTATAATATTACATATCTTTGTCTCAAGTGTATGATAACCACATTTGAGGGGTTTGCAAAAAATGTGTTTATGTATTTATTCTCATATATATATATATATATATATATATATATATATATATATATATATATATATATATATATATATATATATTTACCACCGCTCAAAAGTTTAGGGTCACCTAGAAATTTCCTTATTTTCATTAAATTGAACAGAAATACAGTCTTTACATTGTTAATGTGGTAAATTACTATGATATCTGGAAATGGTGGATTTTTTATGGAATATCTACATAGGCGTACAGAGGCCCATTTTCAGTCCATGGCACATTTTGTTAGCTAATCAAAATTGATCACGTTAAAAGGGTGATTGATCATTAGAAAATCATTGTGCAATTATGTTAGCACAGCTTAAAACTGTTGTGCTGATTAAAGAAGCAACAAAATCTGCCTTCCTTAGGCTAGTATCTGGAGCATCAGCATTTGTGGGTTCGATTATAGTCTCAAAATGGCCAGGAAACTGGTCCTTCTTCTGAAACGCGTCAGTCTATTCTTGTTCTGAGAAATGAAGGCTGTTCCATGCGAGAAACTGCCAAGACATTGAAGATCTCAGACAACGGTGTGTACTACTCCCTCCACAAAATAGCGCCAACTGGCTCTAACCAGAATAGACAGAAAAGTGGGAGGCCCCGATGCACAAGTCAGCAAGAGGACATCAGAGTTTGTGAAACAGACACTTCACAGGTAGCAAAGAAAAAGCCATATCTGAGGCCAATAAAGGGAAAAGATTAAGATGAGGGAATAGGACACAGACATTGGACAGAGGCAGATTGGAAAGAAATGTTATGGGCAGACAAATTTAAGTTTGATGTGTTTGGATCACACATAAGCACATTTGTGAGATGAAGAGCAAATGAAAAGATGCTGGATGAGTGCTTGACGCCATCTATCAAGTATGGTGGAGGAAATGTGATGGTCTGGGGGTGCTGGTAAATTGGCATATTTGTATAGGGTAAAAAGGATCTTGAATAAGAAAGGTTATCACTTCATTTGGCAATGCTCTTGATTGGTGCCAATTTCGAACAGGACAATGACACAAAGCACAGCTTCAAACTATGCAAGAACTGTTTAGAGAAGAAGCAGCTGGTATTCGGTCTATAATGGAGTGGCCAGCGCAGTCCTCAGATCTCAACCATATTGAGATGTTATGGGAGCAGCTTGACCGCACGGTATGTAAGAAGTGCCTATCAAGCCAATCCAACTTGTGGGAGGTGCTTCAGGAAGCATTGGGTGAAATCTCCTCAGATTACCTCAGCAAATTGACAGATAGAATGCCAAGGGTTTGCAAGGCTGTAATTGCTGCAAATGTAGGATTCTTTGACAAAAGCAAAGTGTGAAGGACAGAATTACTATTAAAAGTGAAAATCATTATCTCCAACCTTGTCAATGTCTTGACTATATTTTCTATTCATTTGGCAACTCAATTGATAAATAAAAGTGTGAGTTTTCATGGAAAACATGACATTTTCTGGGTGACCCCAAACTTTTGAACTTTAGATTTAAATACAGTATATATATATACACAGGACAGTGTTTACTCCCTGATAAATGTATTTGCCCCAAAAAGCCAGTATCGATCTGCCTGTGACCAATTGGGAGGGCGAGATATCTTTTTCTTTACAAACAGTGAAAAACAAACTTTGAGGTACTACGCACCAGAAACGGCTCCCTTACATGGCTATTCAGTCTGAGCTCGTGAAGCAATTGGACTTTTAGAACTTGACATCTGACTTTCATATGAGTCAACTAAGAAAAGGACACGGGGGTGGTGTCATGCTGTCCGGGTTGCGTCACAATCAATTGTTGAGCTCTACGATATTGAATATTTCTACTCTTGTGGGCAAAGCGTTGTTCAATATCTAGGTGCTCGCGAGCTAGGCAAGAATTGATCAGATTTACTTCAGAGAGGCTCACTCAATCCGTCTACGAGTTCAGGCTGCAAAAACGTCAGGTATACATCCAAGTCACAGCTTACAGCTAGCTACCTGACATTTTTTTCAGTCAAAATGTCGTTTTCATTAAACAAACATGTTTCATACAGATTCTTCAATATTTACCCTATCCTGACATGTTACTTTTCAGTAATACATTTAAATCAACAATATAATTACTGAATTTGGCTATAGGCTTTTAAATCAATAAATAATACAACAAATATAGGCTCAGAATATCATGGTTGACCCATTCATAATTATTATCAATTAAAAGTCTTCCTTAACACTCCAAAACTATTTTGCACTACAGGGGCACTCATCTAGTTTCTTCCCGGGTACACTACAGTCTTAATCCTAACCAAATGATTTAGTCAAATCCAGATACCTCATGATCATTTTTTAAATGACGGGCCATGATTTCATTAAAATTGTTGCAACATCAACAGTTTTATTTAGAAAGCTGCCAATGTAAAAAAAAATGTATTGTCAGGCTCAAATAACACCAAATGAGGTAAGCAAAAGAGGTGAAGATGCCGTGGTTAAGCTTGGGGACATCAACATCAAGGGATACATGATTCATAAGCTGGAGGAATAGTAAAGGAAAACGGGCTGAACAGGCCGTTGAGTTTGTAGACTGGACAGCAGAATGTTGAAGTGAACACTATAGGCCAGTGACCTAATGTGGCACACAATAGCAGCAAGCATGGAGACATGCATGTGTCCGCAGAGGTTAATTATAGCTTCTAACTCTGAAATTAGAAGCTTGAAAATAATAAACCAAAAATGCAAAAAAAAGTTTAAAAAGTAAAATAAAGTAAGTAAAATGGTAAGAAATTTAAAAACAAACATGAAGCAGTTGATAATGGAAAGAAGCATACTGGTTGAAAACGCAATCAAGAGAAAGGAAGAAACATAGCGGCTATGGCCTATTGGTCCCAACATGATAAAAGCACAACACAAAACGAGTTCATATAACAAGAAGACTGATAACGCCATTAACTATCACTGTGTTGACTGTTTTTAAAGACAGCTGGCGAGTGACTAAAAGCATCTGGAGCCAAGTTATTGGGATCAGTAAAGTGTTATCGAGGGGCTGAACATGTATCCAGCAGATTCTACTGTGGTGGTCCAAGTTAGGGTACAACAACAGGGGTCAAAGGGTCAGGACATCTCAGTAAACTGGTCGGTGACGCAGGTTGTCCACAACCGCACGCACAAAATCCCCAGTGGTGCCGTAACCTCCAAGGTCCCGCGTCCTCACCTGGGACCCACATTCACACACATATACACCCAAACACACACACACACACACACACACACACACACACACACACACACACACACACACACACACAGGATAGTATGCAGGAAGACGGGGGGGGGGGGGATCCAACGAGGGAAGAGGGCACTTCAAACAACTAGTAAATATTATACCAAAATTTTATGGTGAACAAAAACCATCCTTTCATGTTATTTCACATTCATACGGATCTTTCTTTATTAAAAGTTCTGGATACCCACAAACTCACATTTTTTGATAATATCTTGGGCAAAAGCAGAAAAGGATGCGATAATCTACAGATAAGCAAAGCATTAATCAATTGTTCAGGTTGCTTGAAGAACAGCTATTAAGATTAGTGTTATGTATGAAATAGATACAAAACCAAATGTGCACTGCTTATTGTGTCTTAGTGAAAATATAAGTTGCCATAGCAACAAGATGTATTCAACTTCACTGTTCAGGTTGAAAACGAGGACAACACCCAGCAGGGGACAGGCACACCTGAGGAGTTGTATATGTTGTGTACACATATACAGCTGAATCAAACACTCAATCCCACTTTCACAGTTTGTTAGGTGAAAAAGGGGGATGCAAAATCTGATTTAGGGTTCAGAGAATGATATATAACCGTAAAGAATATTTAATAATAAAAACACTCTTTATAGATATTAAATGCTAATTTCTGAACTGTCATTGGGTTTATATTATTTGCTACAGGTGCACTAAACCTTCAAACGCATACCGTGTTATTTAACTCTGTAGCACAAAATTCTGCCCCGGAAACAAACATTCCGAAATTTGATTTGACATTAGAGCAGCTCACGGTTCTTGATGTTGTTGTAAACTGTAAACCCGAACTGCATCAAAAAGGCACGGAACACCATCTACAGTTGAATAACAGTCTAACTCATTATTGTCACGTTCTTTCCTTCACACAGACATTCACACTTACTTACCTTGCCCTGTTTGATGACCTTTTTGACAGCATCTGACACCATGTTGGAGTGGTATTCCAGACTGTAACACAATACAGGGACAATGAAGACAAACGACTTAATGAAAAAGCACCAACTAGGCATGGCCATATTCAAACTAAAACCCACACTGGCAAAGATGTCATAGGGATAGCTGAGGTCCTTCCTTTATGATAGATTCTGTTCTGTCTGCAACCCTTTTTTTCATGTGCCAATTATTTGATTCAATAATTTAAAATCCCAACCTCTATCTAGCAACATCACACCTGATGATTGATTTGGTGGGTGGAAACAATAAAAAAAAACAACTGAGCACCATCCTACAAGTTTTTTACAACTCTTTTACAAGATTTAAAACAGCTTCCCAGACTTTCTGCTAGGTTAGCCCAATGCAAATATAAAGCATCCAGCTAGCTACAGGCCAGCTCAAACCAAATCCCACATTTCAAAACCTAGCAGCGAATGACTCACTTGAGGTGCCTGAGCATGTTGGCTGCACTGAGCAGCATGGCTGTGGGGTTGGCAATGTTCCTGCCCATAGCCTGGGCAAAGGGATGACGAGCCCCCTAACAAAGACAAAAGGAAAAGCTGAGGATAGACGTTCACGGATCATGCGTTGGGACAAAAACCATGCAGGGACCGTGTAGGCTTTTCCTTTTATCAAAACTAAAACACACACGCTACAAAGAACTCACGTTCATTTGAAAAATAAAACAAAATACCCACAACCCTTGAAAAATGGAAATTCAGCATGGATAAAGCAGGCTTCTTACAGTCTCAAACACAGCATAATCAGCACTGTAGCTCTCCCCAGGGACCACTCCTGCACCTCCCACCAGCCCAGCGGCCAGGTTGTCAATGATGTTGCCATACAGGTTGGGCATCACCAGCACGTCAAACTGGTAGGGGTTCTGCACCAGCTACACAACAGAGTACAGAGATGTAGGGGTGTTGGTGAAGACAATTATCTCACTTGCAGATCAAATGCTTTCATTGGGAATAAAATACATTTTAACCAATTTCCTAATGAGTCACATATTTATCAAAATACGTCGTTATAATTTAAACGCGAGTAATATTCTTAAACTACAAATTGAGAGAAGTGAGGTGACGGGCATACCTGCATGCAACAGTTGTCGATGATGATGTTCTCATATTTGATTTTGGGGTACAGCTCTGCCACCTCCGCACAGCACTGCAGGAAGAGGCCATCTGCCAGTTTCCTAAAGGAAGAGTAAAAAAGAACAGTCATGTCAAAAAAATTTAATGTTGTTTTTTGCAGGCCAGCAAAATACCTAATATCCTGAGCTGTGATATTGCATGACAAATGCAATTGTATATATACACAATGCGTTCAGAAATTCTTCCGACCCCATCAGTTTTTCAACAAAATGTTTTACGGTAAATACTAAAATGGATGATATATATATATTTTTTTTTACCTCTCATCAATCTCACGCAATACCTCATAATGACAACACAGAGTTGAGCTCAAGTGCATCCAGGTTCCATTGACCATCTTTGAGATATTTCTACAGCTTGACTGAACATGATTTGGAAAGGCACAGCCCTGTCTATATAAGGTTCCAAAGTATTTGACAGTGCATGTCAGAGCCAAAACCAGGCCATGAAGTTGAAGGAATTGTCTGTAGACCTCCGAGACAGGATTGTGTCGAAGCACAGATCTGGGGAAGGGTACGAAATTATTCCTGTAGCATTGAAGGTCCTGAAGACCAGTGGCCTTCATCATTCTGAAATGGAAGAAGTTAGGAACCACCAGGACTCTTCCGAGAACTGGCCGTACGGCCAAACTGAGCAATCGGAGAGAAGGGCTTTGGTCAGTCAGGTGACCAAAACCCAGATGGTCACTGACAGAGCTCAATAGTTTCTCTGTGGAGATGGGAGAACCTTCCAGAAGGACACCAATTTCTGCAGCGTGACCAAATCTAAAACCACTCTTCAGTAAAAGACTCATGACTGCCCGCTTGGAGTTTGCCAAAAGGCCCTTAAAGGATTCAGATCATTAGAAACCAGATGCTTTGGTCTGAATAAACCAAGATTTAACCTTTTCTCCTGAATGCCAAGCATCACATCTGGAGGAAACCAGGCACTGCTCATCACCTGGCCTATTCCATCCCTATGGCAAAGCAGGGGGGTGGCAGTCATGCTGTGGGGATGTTTTTCAGCTGCAGGAACTGGGAGGCTAGTCAGGATCGAGGGAAAGATGAACGGAGCAAAATACAGAGATCCTGCTCCAGAGCACTCTGGACCTCAGACTGGTTCACCTTCCTATAGGAACACAGCCTAAGCACACAGCCAAAACAACGCAGGAGTGGCTTTGGGACAAGTTTGTGAAAGTCCTTGAGTGGCCCAGCCATAGCCCGGACTTGAGCCCGATTGAACCTCTCTGGAGAGACCTGAAAATAGCTATGCATCAACACTCCTCATCCAACCTAATGGAGCGTGAGAGGATCTGCAGAGAAGAATGGGAGAAATTCTACATTTCCAGGCGCGCCAAGCTTGTAGTGTCATGCCCAAGAGGACTTGAGGCTGTAATCGCTGAAAAAGGTGCCTCAACAAAGTCCTGAGTAAGGGGTCTGAATATGAATGTAAATGTGCTATTTCCGTTTTATTTTTAATAGATGTGCACACATTTTTACAAATCTGTTCTCCCTTTGTCAATTTGGGGTATTGTGGGCAGATGAATGAGAAGAACATTTTATTTAATCCATATTAGAATATGGCTGTAACGTAACAAAATAGGGTAAAAGGGAAGGGGTCTGAATACACTGTATGTATTATATGTAAGTTACACCACTTGCTAAATACACCTCCAAATCAGGTTAAATTGTCGAGTTCATTGACATGTCACCCCATCCTCAAACCAAAAAAGGTGTTTCTCGCAAATTCACCCACATTATGTTAGCCTTGTGTACAGCAGTGACCTTGCTGCGACCCTTCTTGGTAGCGTAGTCAAAGGCAAACTTGGCGATACGCCGAGACTTCACTCTTGTGATGATCTTTAGACACTCTACCACACCTGTGACACTCTGAGGGGGAAAGAGGAAATTATGAGTGTCGAGACATTTCTCTAGACATGGTTTTAATTTTGTGTGGGATTGTGAATCTATTTCCAATTCAATTAATGACAAGCAGTTTTTAGTTGAGGGAGATGTTTTTCCAGGGGCATTACATACTTTTACAAATGTCTGATGTTGGGTGTACAAGAGATCCATAAATACCTCATGTTCCAGTGAGCTGTACTCTCCCTCGGTCTGCTCTCGGATGATGACCAGGTCGAGGTTGTTGTGGCGTGTGCTGTAGCCTGGCAGGCTATTTACGTGCACCACGTTGGCAAACAGGTCCAACTTCCGTCTATGCAGAAAGTAAAATATAATGAGAACATCCACATAGCAGTCTGTGTACACCCATTGCTACAGTATTTACAGGTTTTTACCTCAGTCTCATTTCGTAGGAGGCCAGCTCTCCTTTAAACTCCATGGGAGTGTGGATCTTGCCTGAATGTATACAATACACCAAAACAAAATTAATCAAATGGTTATATTCTGAAATGTTAAATTCCTTTCTTTTAAGCCCCTCAATTCACTGCCTAAATTTAATGTACTTTCTTTTCATTGAAAGCCTGCGATTGAATTAACAAAAATAAACCAATTATAAAAAAGGCCGGTCTCCATGCAGCCTAGTCTTCTTTACCCTTCATTGCCACTCTGTTGGTCCTCATGGAGTTCAGCACCTGCTCCAGTTTCTCCTCACTGGCCATGTGCTGCACCTCGCTCAGGTGGAACTCCTCAAATTCGACAGGGACGTCACCGGCCTAGAAATGACAAAAGCAGGGTGCAACTAGATCACGGTGAGGTTGTACACGTTTCAGGTATTCATGTAGGAATTATCTTTTTATCTGTCCCAGGAGTTTTTCCGTTTTGCTGTTGTACTACTTGGGTTTTTCATTATCTTTTGCTGTACTTGACTATATTGTAATTAACTCTATCATTCATTATTGCTTCACAGAGAAGAAACATAGTTTTCTCCACCTACTTTCTATATTTAGTCATGTTGAATAAAGATAATGCTACCAAGCAGAATTGTATCCATTTTAGAAAAAGGCTGTAAACCTAACAAAATGTGGAAAAGGAAACTTTAATGTTGCTATTGAAAGTTGAACCCGTAAACGGCCAACATACCTTGAACACCTCCTTGACAGCAGTCATCAGCTCCGGGCCCACACCATCCCCCGGAACCATGGTAACCTTGAAAGTGGCATCAGCTCGGGCAGGGGGTGCCTCTGGAGTGTATAGACTGGCACTAAGACTTAGTGGTCGTGTAGCTATATGCTGCAACTTGGGACCACTCAGGCCCTGAGGAGAATGTTGGAAACAAAAGCTTAGTTTGATACAATACGCTAAAATGGCTACTTCAGGGAGGGACGCAAAGCACGCACAGCTAACCAGGTATGGAGAGGTCCGCCAACTGACTGCTATTAAGAAGTCCTGAAACCTAATCCTAATATGCTCGATAGTAATCAATATTAATCTTAGTCTAGACCCAGTCAAAGGGCTCAAAAGGCTTTCCCCTTTCTCAAAACTGGTTATTTGCAAAGCGATGGCCTTTGAAAGCAAAGGTGAATGGAGTATTTATGTAAATGTGACACTTCTCTTATACGATCTACTGTCAGGGGAATAAAAAGTAACATTCTAGTAAATATGATTGGCAAGCAACTTCGCCAGTTTGTGGAATTCTTCTGCCACATAGGTTTGGATATACTTGGTAGAGAAACGCCCCAAACTGTATCATTCAAAATCTTATGCTAAACCTCGGGCAATTCCCAATTTGATGCCAAGTTTCAGGGGTGGGCTTCATATAATTTGCCTTTTGGTGTAGGAGGTTACGTTGAGGACCTTTTCACAGCTTAAAGTCCGCACCATGGTTCATGTTTTTGTTACATTGTATACATTTGAAACCATTCGTTTTTGACAGATTCTTATCATTTTCACTGGCCACAATAATATTATTATGGTGTTACTACCAGCAGCATCAACTTCAATACAATGCAATACTCGGAGGAGAAGACTGCAAGCCATCCTGGGAACTTCTGGTAAATGATCCAATAGTCCAAACCATTCAAAAAATGTTCACACTGAAAACAAACTCAACCAGGGATCAGTTTGATCCGGACCGAGACCACATCTTTTCGTTGGACCAAATTTCAACTGTTTGGTCTGGGCCGTGGTCCGGGGGTGGTTTCACGCCAGTAATTTTGGTTCGGAATTTCAGATCAAACTGAAAAGTCAGAAAGCCTGGACCAAATCTATATCAACTCATCAACCACTCTCACTAGGTCTATAGGGTCCGAGCGTATACCCCGCTTTCTTCCCTATTATTCTTGTTTTCCTGCCATCGCTACATTTCCGGTGAGCTGCATTAAATATGCTAGAGACTTGACAGTTGCGTGCAAGTTGGTATCAGTAACCACTGCTCCCAAACCAGAGATGACCCCAATTGACCTGACAGGCCAAAACACTAGAGTGACGTGACCACTATAAATAAGCCAGATGGTAGTGGTTTATAACAAAAACGGTTATAAATCAGTAACACTCAATCCTCATGAAGTGGTACACTGTCTATAGTCTACTCTAGATCATTAGCAAAGCCATTTCCACATCTGTTTTTGATGGCGCTATAAATGACACAAATGACATATTGATGTCTCTGTGAATTCCCAAATATCGTTACACTTTATGCTCCATACGGACTCGGAGGCGTAAAGGTAAAGGCCACAACATAAGACTAAAGATTTGAAATTTGAAAAAACGTCATTTAATTTGTTTTGGTCACATGACCTGGATGACTCGTAAAATGCTGCTAGCATCTTCGATTCCTTATTCTTAATTGTTACTGTACTCTAACAATCAATATTTAATAGATAACAGAACCTCCTAAGCCACATGCAATATAGCCAGAACTTGGGGAGTCTAATTTGCCGTTGGCGTTGACAACTGTAAAGACAGGTGGAAAGACTGTCGTTAAGTTAGCTTGCTTTCAGTTAACGCAAACGTAACTGTTCATAGCTTGCCAGAAGGTTGACCGTCAAAACAAAATCATAGTACACGATGCAAACCTTTGAATATAGTCGTGTCTCAATTTTTAAAGCGTGTTGTCAGTCCCAAACTCTACAACTCACCTTGACCAATGTTACAAGGCTTCCTCTCAGAGCGGCCGCCATCGTGATGTACGAGCAAACGAAATGAAGGAAAAGCAATAAGCTTCGTGGTGTTCCACTGCTGAGTGTATTAACTATCCCGCCACCAGGTGGATAGGGGTTGTCAGTGTGCAATGCAAAATACTCTTTCATCTAAAGATGTGATATCAACATTGTTGGACTATTTAACCTTTAAATATTGGGTTAGTAACATTTTAATTACGCACTCTATACATCAAAAAGTCCAACTGTTCGTGTTAACGGTATAACCATTCCCATTGTTGGTATTTATTATTTATTTAGGTGAAGTAGACTTAAATATGACAAGGTCTGTGAACCAGGAAAAAATGTGAGCTAGAATGACAAGGACAAGAAAAAAGCACAAACAAAAAACAGGTTCAGATTTGCGAAATATAGGCTACAGTTATCATTAAGGGGGACCTATAGCTCCATACTATTCTCACAGATTGTTTGACAGCGAAAATATCTAACTGGTAAAAAATAGTAGCCTTAAACCTTAAAATGCAGGTGGTCTTATTAGACACTACAGTATTCTATTATAATTCCTTCTTTTGATTTGAACAGCACAATGCAAAATTGGTAATACTTTGTCATCGTCAATGCTTTACAAGCCAAGGCTTGCCCCGAACTAGGCAGGCTGGAAATTGGTTGATTTAATATTGCCACAGGTACAATGATATTCTGCACCATGGGGCACTAGAAGTGAGAGAGAAAATATGGAAAGCAGAGAACTTCTTACATTTCAATAGGAGAGTTTAAAAGTGGGAACATTCAAGTTTATAATGTGGACCACAAAATTGCCTTTGATATTGATTGTATAAGAATTGTTGTCACTGCCAGTCAAAACCAAGGGCTGATCCTTAAAACTATAAAGACAATGATACACAGACAACTTTTTAGGGCACCTCACCAGCTACACAAAACTGGTCAACCAGCTGATCACTTAAACCACCTTGAGCAAGCTGGCCCACCAGCTAGAACCAGCAAGACCAGCTAATGACAAATGTTTTGTAATCCGAAGACTAAAATTACAAATTAGTTAATGAATTAGCTGAGGTTAACGTTGTATATGCACAGCTCTGGAAAGATTATTAGACCACTGCAAAATTATCAGTTCCTCTGGTTTTACTATTTATAGTTATGTGTAAGAGTAAAATTAACATTTGTTTCATTTTATAAATTACTGACCATCTTTCTGTCAAATTCCAAAATAAAATATTGTATTTTTGAGCAATTATTTGTAGAGAATGACAACTGGTCAAAATAACAAAAAAAAGATCAGACCTCAAAGAGTGCAAAGAAAACAAGTTCACATTCATTTTCAAACAACACAACACTAATGCTTCAATTTAGGAATAGTTCAGAGATTTAATAATTGGTGGATTAACCCTGATTTTCAATTCAGCTTTCATGCTCTCCACCAGTATGCTGTTGGGTGAGTTTATGGCACTCCTGCCGCAAAATTTCAAGCAGATTGGCTTTGTTTTTATGGCTTGTAACCATCCATCTTCCTCTTGATCACAGTCCAGAGGTGTTCAATGGGGTTCTGAAGTATAGATTGTGCTGGCCATGACAGGGTCTTGCACCTGGTGGTCCTCCATCCACACCTTCAATTACCTAGCTCAGTAGCATGGAACGTTGTCCTGCTGGCTGCTGGAAAAAAAATCCTCAGAGTTGGGGAACATTGTCGAAGCAGAAGGATGCAAGTTTTCTTCCAAGACAACATTGTATGTGACTTGATTCATGCGTTCTTCACAAAGACTATATATATATATATATATATATATATATATATATATATATATATATATATATATATATATATATATATATATATATATATATATATATATATATATATATTAGTACATCAGCTAGCGTTTTTTCCAGACACAAAGCACTTTAAAATGTGCCGAAGCAATTGTAAAAAAAAATCAACTGTATGCCAGAAAAAGGATTCAGAGACTGAGACAAATGATTGTTTTGTGACAACCAATTCTAAAAGTGTATACACTTACGTGAGTGTTACACTATGATACAGAGGCAATAGATATGATACATGAGGTGTATTCGTCTCCCTTCAATCGGTCCTCCTCTATCAAAGGCACCGTTCTTATTGGTTATCATTCTCATTCGTCAGTCAGAAATTACTTACTCAGGTTTGCACCACAGGTCGTGTGGTTTGACAGCTGGTAGTGGTGGAGCTGAGTTTACTATATATGGGCAAAGCGAGGCATAGCGAGTGCGCCGCCGTTTGCTTCCGCGTTTGTGCGATCAGGGTAGTCTACTGCTGGTGGTAGGGGCTCAAGGGAGGTGTTTCATTCATTCCGAAGAGTTATTGTACACCCAAGAAACATGTCTTATGATTTGAGTAAGTTGTTTCATGGATGATTTCCTTTTCGTAAGAAATGCAATAGACCCGTTAATCGAGAAACAACAAACGCTCAGCTTAGCTAGCTTTGTTATCCGGGCCATGAAGCTAGCCTAGTATTTTAGCTAGCTAGCCTCGCCCATGGTTTTTACATGTCGTGAACTAGCCTAGATGAATGATCTTGTCAATAGGCTAGATGAAATGTTCCTAAGTGGTTTGCTGAAATCAATGTTTGTAATACGACACAGAAAAAAGTGGTATTCAGTATATAGATGTTGTCTAGGATTTTATCTCGTTTTCTAGGTGACATTAGCTCGCTGGATGTCATTTCTTTGCATTGTTTTTTTTTTTTTTTCTATAGGGAAGTGCATTGATATGTATCCCATTATGGTATATTGAGGTGTACACTACATATGGGTGCGCATGGTTATAAAGTAGTGTTTGAAAGTACTAGTTGGTTTACGTACACAAGACTTTCCACAGAAAGCATAACTAATTAATTGCATGTTTTAAAAACTAACATGTTTCATTGTATTTTTGCAGAACATGTATTTGCCAGTCTCCCACAGATGGAGCGGGGAGTGGCTAAAGTGCTTGGTGGGGATCCCAAAGGCAATAATTTTCTTTATACAAATGGGAAGAGCGTCATCATCAGAAACATTGATGTAATTCTGGTCTTAATAATACTTTATGCTTGTCTGCTTTACTACGTTAAAATTCAATTTAATCTTAATTTTCTGGATTTTTTTTAGGTTGGCTTAAATATAGAGAGTAATAGTACGGGGATGGTTGACAGACTTTACACCAAGTTTGTAGCCATAGATATGAATAATTTCCCTCCAGCAAATGATTCCTAGGAAAAATATGTTGTGGAAAAGAAAAGTTGAATTCCATAATGGCAAGATACTATGCTTACTAAGTTGGCTGTATATGTCCCGCTGATATAAAATGTCCCAAGAAATTGCAACTAAAAGTTTTATTCCATGTTTTGCCAAAGCTGTTTTAATATCTTCAAGTATATTGTTATTGCTATATTGTTACTTAGTTCAGGGATTGGTTTACCAGCTAGAGGTATACCTCCTACTAAGTCTCGAAACTGCACATGCTCCCTAAACGTAATTTCCACATATATGGCTATTCAAGTTTTACAGATGATTTTTCAGTTCTAACAATCTGCTTATTTGAGTCTTGTGTCTGCCTTTTTTCCCTGACAGAACCCTGCAATTGCAGATATCTACACAGAGCATCCTCATCAGGTTACTGTTGCCAAGTACGCTCCCAGTGGCTTTTACATCGCCTCTGGAGGTAGGCTGATAAAATTAACAATCCACTGCAACAGATTTCATCATGTAAAGATATAGGATATACCTACGGTAAATGTGATATTGACCATATTTGTATACAATACACACAACCTGATGGATTATTCCAGGTGATGTAGTCATGTAATGCCTTCATTTAAATATATTTTTTAAGTAGCAATGAATGATACCTTTTCAAATTTGTCTCTTCAGATGTGTCAGGTAAGATCCGTATCTGGGACACTACCCAGAAGGAGCATCTGATGAAGTATGAGTACCAGCCATTTGGGGGTAAGATCAAGGACATATCCTGGACAGAGGACAGCAAGAGGATTGCTTGTGTTGGGGAAGGCCGTGAGAAGTGAGTTTAGAATTTTCACCCAGTCCCAAACCACCAATATTTGTAACAGACAGTATGTCTGTAAACTGCTGTTCCTAAGTACACAATGTTCAGACTAAATTGTTTTCAGGACTGTAGACTCAAACTTTACATTTACAACTATTTCATAGTTGTGTTTCCTATTTTAAAAGTTTTTTCTTTCACTTTTTTTTTACCATTGCTGTGTTTATGCTTTCTGCACAGGTTTGGGGCTGTGTTCCTTTGGGACTCGGGCTCCTCAGTCGGAGAGATTACTGGCCATTTCAAGGTCATCAACAGTGTGGACATCAAGCAGACCCGTCCCTACCGTCTTATCACTGGTAGTGATGACAACTGTGGCGCGTATTTCGAGGGTCCTCCCTTCAAGTTCAAGTTCACCATAAGCGTGAGTGTATAGATTCACGTAAAGTGGAGAAGCAGCTATTTTAACAGCTGTTGTAGATAGAGGTTTGGAAGCATGAGAGATGACTCTGTATTGGTTCCCTGGATTGATTTTTGAGAGGCGAGCAATTCTGCTCCTTAATCAAGGAGTGTGCAAAGCCGAAGAGCTGACTGTTTTGGATCTTTTCTGCAACTACACTCTGAAAGATGTTCGGTTGAGATGAGTGAAAATGAAAAACACTTGATGGTTTTCTACACTTATAGTTTTAGTAAGCTTTTGTCTAGTTCATTTTTTTTTTCATAATTGCTGGCATACTTAATTTTCTTAGTTTTCTGTTAGTATGGCTTGATTGCTTACAGTCACATAATATTTAATTAACATCCCTTATTAGTATGTATGAGCAGGATTCCTGGATTCCAGGATTCCTGAATGTATCTAAAAGAGATTATTTTTTTTACAGGTATCTAATTGGTTAATGTTCTTTAAGCTGGTACATAAAGTTCCAACTTTCATTTCCTAAACCATGCCAGGTTCCCACTCATGCCTATTTATTTTGCTCATGATTTCCCTGGAATAGTAGGACTATGCATACTTCACAGCTTTGAATAACTCCCCGATAGGAGTTAGTGGTGTTGATTCGGTCAGAAGAGGCAACATTACCTGTTACGGTTGTGTTTTTTTGTCATCTCTGTTGAAGACAAAATGGCTTCACCAGGGTTTAGCATGAGCTCATGTTAGGGCCTCAGTTATTTTTGGATTGGGGTTTTCCTCATGCTCATGTTAGCTTCTCAAAGTGTCTGTCTTTACGGTCAGTATAAAAAAGAGTTTCTTTATCTATTTTGACCAGAAACAGTGGTTTATACAGTGTTTTCAAATATAGATAAGGTTCCCATCAATAAATAGGCCGTCCATACAAAAAACATGTCATCTGACCTTCCATTGGTCTTGGAAGACAATTTAAATTATCCTTATTTTCATGAACTTACTGAACATTTTGCCGCTTTTCTTTCCCTGAACTCGGTCTAGGACCACAGCCGGTTTGTCAACTGCGTGCGCTTTTCTCCCGATGGGAACCGGTTTGCTACAGCCGGTGCTGACGGTCAGGTGAGTCAGGCCTAACTGCGCAGATTGCTGGCCAGGTACAGGCCATGTTATTGCTGACTGTCTGAACTACATGTAGCTGTGTAGGTGTATTCACAAAACGCTTGGAGTCAACTTGGTGTTTGTATACTATGTCGTTTTCCCCAGATTTTTGTGTATGACGGAAAGACTGGGGAAAAGATTGGCTCACTCGGCGGAGAGAAGGCTCACGAAGGAGGAATCTATGCAGTAAGTTTGATTTAGTTGCCATTTCATCATGCAAAACACAGTTATGCTGCTTAAAGTGTATTATTAACACATTCTTCAACTTCCAAGTCTCTGAAAGCATTAGTAGCCTATCTGTTGTTTAAATTATAATTATATGACAACAATATTTGAACGTTACCCCTAGCTATCTAGGAGACTCGTAGCTCCACAACATTTATTCCGTTTAGTAAACAAACAAAAAATAATATCTGGCTGAATGTGCTCCTGTTCCACCAATTACACATTCCACGTTGAGGGCCGGTTGTGAAGCTGCCACTTGATCAAAGTGTTTGTGGGGTGGCTCTATGTTCCAGGTCAAGCTGCATTGCTGAGAAGGGGTGAACACCCAGTCCTAGTGGAGTTGCTCTGCAGGGATTAGATCCAAACAAACCAAATTGATCCCTTCCCTTTCTAATTAGCGTTGCCATGATACTGTGAGAAAGACGGCCCTAACCGTTTATCTTCTGCGACATTCTAGGTTTCATTTATTTTGTAACCACAACAAAACTTGTATTCATATTTAAGGGTCATATTGTCATATTGTGAGATGGGTATTTTTTCAACCTCTAGTATCCAATCGTTACATTATCTAGTGAATTAAAGATGACAAGGCCAAGTTATTTCCCCTGATATTTGGTACTCTGCAGAGCCCATCTTCCCTGAAGGGCCTAACAATCAGCGTTACTCATCCACTCACTTTCACCCTACTCTATCAAACACTTACAACCAGCTTGTTGTCTACTGTGATAATGAATATAATCTTTGATTTTCCTCCCAGGTGAGTTGGAGCCCAGACAGCTCCCAGCTCATCTCTGCTTCCGGGGACAAGACTGTGAAGCTATGGGACGTGGGCTCCAGCACTGCCGTCACCACCTTCAACATGGGAGCAGACGTCCTGGACCAGCAGCTGGGCTGCCTCTGGCAGAAGGAGCACCTGCTCAGCATCTCCCTGACCGGATACATCAACTACTTGGACAAGAACAATCCTGACCGGCCCATTCGCACCGTCAAGGTGAGGCTATTCTGGAGGCTGCAGGAGTTAAACCCTTGCAATTCTTAAGTGGTCTTTGGAATGTGCCCTTTTGAAATATGCTATGGAAGAATCATACTTTGTTTCTACAATAGAATCCCTCTCCAAAATTCATGACCTGGTTGGATTGTAGATTAATAATTGGATTGTGACATTTTCCAGAAATAATCTGGTATTAAGAGACCGTAATTTTGCTCAATTGCTTGAGAAAAAAAAAAGAATATAATTGTAAGTAGCTGGTCTTTTATGCACAATTCACACTGGCTTTAAGTAGTATGTGTTTTGGGTGCGCCTTTAAGATACTGAACGACTTACTTCATAGTTAATTGTCAAATATCACCAGAATGAATGTTTGTTTAGTTCAAAAATGGCAGCCAGTCGTGATTCTTTGAACTTTTTACTAAAAGCTCTCGATATTTGAAACTTGTCTGGAAGCCCACAATTCAGGTTTGAACAGGACAAAAGTAATTTTTTTCAGTAATGGAAAGTGTCATGCAGCCTTACACAGACATTATAATCTAGCTACTGAAATGAATGCCATGGTCTTATGGATCATCAACTCTTAATGTCTGGTAATGTAAATTTTCATGGTGCCTTCAAGGTTTTGCTAATGTCTTCACGCATCTTTACAGGGTCACAGCAAATCCATTCAGTCGCTCACGGTTCATAAAAACGAAGGGAAGGCCCACATCTATTCTGGCAGCAGTGACGGACACATTAATATCCTTTCACTTCTTTAGCTCTGTTGGAGTAGAGCTACCACCTTGTGGCTTGTTTGGTAGGTAGTGGTTGGCATGTGACGGCTATTGTTATTTTCTGAAGATTCCAAACAAAATTTCACAATATTCTTAAAAGGGTCTAGGCAGTCTTGAAAACGTTTGAATCCTACTCAAAACGTAATTCCACGTAGCCGTGTTTAAGCTCCTTAACCTGTCCTTCACATTACTGGGATGCTGACAGCGGGGAAAACAATGATTTCTCCGGGAAGGGCCACAGCAACCAGGTCAGTAAGATTGTTGCTGATGAGGCTAACCAGCTGGTCACATGCGGCATGGATGACACCGTCCGCTATACCAGCCTGACTAAAAAAGAATACAGGTGAGCTTATTGTTGTGTGATGAATTATCTCCAGAGATTAATATCTTTTTTTAGTTATTGCATACGCGTGCTTTGTCAATGTCGTACTTCTGACTAATGATTAGGTGTATGTCCTGCTTAAGGTTTAGAACATTGCTAAGCTCCGAAAAATACTGTGGAGCTTATTTAATATATGACGTTTTTTATAGTGCCTCTGACTTGGTGAAGATGGATTTCCAGCCCAAATGTGTGTCTGTATCCAAAGGACTGGTTTTGGCTGTGTGCATTGGACAGGTATACTCCCTTTACTGATCAGCTGGTTTCAATTAAATGTATACTAATACTAACATCTGGGAAACTTGAACGTAATTGTACGGGGTAATGTTCATCTTTTTTAAACACCTACGGGAAAAAAATTCAACTGTAAGAGTGGTGCGTTTTTGCAGGATCATTTATACAGCTCCTGATCAGTATATAAATGTTACGTCCTTTTTATTTTCAGCTGGTGTTGCTGAAGGATAAGAAGAAGGTGTTCACTCTGGATAATCTGGGCTACGAGCCTGAGGCGGGGGCCATCCACCCAGGGGGCAGCACTGCTGCTGTGGGAGGCTCAGTAAGTCCAACAAAGGCTGCTTGGCAAAATACCGTTTCTTCAGTGGTCACTCGTGAGAGCCCTTGCATTCATCATTCAGACGGATACAGACTATAGTTAAAGTACAAATAAAACCACAGTTTCCTAGAAGTTCTAACTATATTACGGACATTTCCCTTTTCAGGATGGAAAGATTCGTCTGTACTCCGTCTCAGGCAACACCTTGAAGGAAGAGGGCAAGACCCTGGAGGCCAAGGGGCCAGTGACAGACATGGCCTACTCCAAAGATGGAGCCTACCTGGCTGTCACTGACGAGAAGAAGGTGGTCACGGTCTTCACTGTGGCTGACGGCTACTCGGTAAACACTTCTTTTCCACATTCTTTTACGCCAGCCTTATTTAAGGACCAGTGGAAAACTACAACCATTAGATGCAACAGCAGTACTTTTTTAAGCTAAAACGTAGTATACAATAGGATTCTATCCCATACCATTAGTCACAGTGTGAGTTGTAGTATCATCTAACAAAGTGCACAGATAGTTACATATACAGTTACTTTGGGAGCTGTAAAATAGTTGAATTTTGTTTGTAATTTCCGTCATCTTTCCAGGTCAAAAATGACTTCTATGGCCACCATGCAAAAATAGTCACCATGGCCTGGTCCCCTGACAGCGAACACTTTGCCAGCGGCGGAATGGACATGATGGTGTACGTCTGGACAGTCAACGACCCAGACAAGAGGCTCAAAATCCCAGGTGAGGTGAACAGCAAAAAAAAAAAAAAAGATTACAAAATGGCTGTAGCCACATATTTATTTATTTCAATGTGTCAAAAGGCCCTTGTGTTAGCTTTTGGATTAGTACTATGGAAAAGACGGGCACATCTTTTTTTATGCATGTTGCATTGGGAGGTTTGATGTTCAATTTTTTATTTGTCGGGTACAGGCAGTTTGTTGTTTTATTTCGTTTTTTATGTTGAATTATCCTGTGTCAGGAGTGAAGTAGGCTAGCTATAATAGTCAATGGATATCATTACTCAACGGATCTTGATATCAGACCCAACCTTTGCAAGAATGCGGTGCATGAACCATGAGAGTGACAACTAAGCCTAAATATAATACTGTAATTGATCAACCTTTTGAATTTAACAACTTTTCAGCCATAACTTCAGATTTAAATGTGGAAGCTATCTGCTATTACGTTCATGTTAGCACCAAAGGCTAGTGTTTTCCAATGGATTCCGTCATTTAAAGTCATTACTACGATTACTTGAATTTTTCTCTAATCAGACAGCCAAGTAATGTTATGACAACTTTTGTCATTTCGCTTTTTTCATGCATGTATTTGAATATAATTCTGTATGCGTGTATGTGCTAGCATGTAGGGCTTCCCCATTTGTTATTTAACTTATCCTGAAAGCAAAGCATGTCACTAAGGCAACAGGAAGAGCAGTATGGCATATTGTTTCAGCAGAACTTTTGGTCTGTTTTTGACCCCTCAAATATGATTTTTTTTTTTGTGTGTAAAACCACGGTTGGTTGATTTTGTAACCCCCTGAAGCTATACAACCCCTGAGGCCCGACTTGGTTTGATACCCACTAAACTGCTCAGCTTGACATCATGACCGTGCTCCTCTGTTTTCCTCAGACACCCACAGGTTGCACCATGTCAGTGGCTTGGCCTGGATTGACGAGCACACCCTGGTGACCACCTCTCATGATGCCTCCGTCAAGCAGTGGACTCTGAAATTCTGATCTAGTCACACAATGGCAATCCCTAGGGACAAGGACTACTGTAAAGCTCTTCTCTTAACTTCAAAATATTTTTCTGTATCGAGACAACAGTGTGTTGTCAAGTCACCCCCAGTAATTGTAAAGGATCATCCATGCCAGGGAACAACTAATATTAAGCAATGACAATTGGGTGGTGTTAGTCGCTGAAGCTTTCAATCTGTAACTAATGAGGTCACACAATAATGGGAAAAAAAGAACACAAAGTGAAAATAAGCACTTGACCTTTTGGAGCTTTTTGAAAGAAAGAACATAATTATTTAAAGCATTCCATAGGTAACAGCCTTATCTCAGTCCAACTGAATTACCTGTCTGTGTGGTTTAGCTCCATTCCTTTCAACCTGAATTGGTGTGCTAATTAATGAGTTGGATCAAAAATCATTATTAAAAATAATGGTAATTTTGGTTAAAGAAAATCAGAGTTTGGAGGGAATTGCATAAGCCTAACGTTTTCTTTCTTGGGCTGAGTTGGATGTTACAGTTTTTACAAAGGAGGGTATTTTTTTTCTTTCAACTTTGCCTCTATTCTTTGTCTTTTGTCCTGCAGAATGGTCTGGATGAGTGATGTGGGGAGCAATAATTTGAATTTAAAAAGAAACTAATCACGTATTCAATTGAAATGCTTTGTGTTCAATGAAGCTTCAATGTTGTTGCTTTGCGTTTATTTGGGCTCACATTGCTCATGTGTCTCACTTTTTCGTATGATTTTGTGATTTTCTTTTTATGTCAAAGGGTGACAATTCATAATGTTAAAATAAACAAAACACTTTTATGCATAAAATGTTTAATTTTTTTATATCCACTGAGGTTAACTGATTACAATCTTGGAATGCTGTATTGAGCTGAAAACAGAAACGTAATGCAGCCTAGGCATTGTGTATAAACACTTTCAAGACAGTTGCAGTATGCTCATTAAATACTAAGCTATGGCTGCATCCCCTACTCTGGTCAAAATAGTTTGGTTTGTTCAAATACAACGGAATGTTCTTGGCCCTGAACCTTTTTAGCACCACAGGTAGGGCCATTAACAGAAGCAGTGCTTAACCTCAGCAGTACACCAACAACACTATTGCATATACAGTGCCCGGAAAAATAGTTGTCACCCTTAGTACGAAGTTGTCGTTTATCTTGGAATCAAACCTTTCACCAGAGTACATTTATGGTCAGAAATACATTATTTGTAGATTTGTTTTTCATTGTAACAATTATTGTCTCTACATTAAGTACTGTGTACATGCTCCTTTTGTCCAGATAACATTTCAGATATTTGTACTACTAGTTCTACTTCTGAGGCTATTTATTTAGAAACAATCTCCTGATAATGCGGCACTTGGTAGTTTCTTAAAGACTCCACGTATCCGACAGGTTTTCAACAGGGTTTCTGCCAGGAGACCGGAATTACCATTGTAAAAGCTTTATGTTCTGGTCAGGGCACCATTTTAGTGTCTATGTAAGATATGCTTTACAACATCGTTCTGCTGTAAAATTGGGAGAGAAATGCACCTACATGTGTACAGCATACACCTGATGTATAAAGGTCAGAAACCAAACCACACACAGCTTAAACTGTCTGATCAAAATATACATTTTCACACTGAAAAGCTAGTATCACTGGTTCAAGCGCTACTGTACTATAATTCATTGTTAACCAAACCTTTCTTCAATTGCCGTTCTGTTGGCAAGTGATTACAGCACAGGAAATACCGCTAAGGTATCAGAAATAATAAAACAAAAATGTGCCTGGTAAGAGATCCATTAATCTGCCTTTAAAACAAACCTTTTTGACAGTAAAAACCCAAAGAAATTAGAGGGATAAACCACACATGTACGTTTTTCCTATTACAGTAAAAAAAAAACACTGAAAGCAATTAGTCTAAAAGCATAAAAGTATGACCACAAACACAAAACACTTTGTTCTACTCAGAGAAACATAATTAGTCAATTAAATCTGCAAGGCATAATGAGTTTTAATACGCCTTTATTTGTGCAACCAGGGGCCCTCCAAGCTGTCATTTTGGACTTTTTATTCTCTAGAAATGAACATGATCGGTCTGTATTGGGAACCAATACCAATTGTGTGCTGAGAGAAAACAATTATGTGCATATATTTTCCAAGGAGTTCTCTGTGCCAGATTGATTAATTTAAATGTTAAATGCATGCCCCTGGACCACCTTAGAGAGTTTGGAATTCTCCTACAATAATTTCACAAAATAGGGCCCCCCAAACAACATTTCACATCGGGCCCCTCAAAAGCTAGCAACCTCCCCGGTTTCATCCTCCAACGGCTGAAGGCCGTGTGACCGTTAGTGGGTCACACTGTTTGTGGATTTTTGTTTTGTTTTTGTAGATATTTGACACGATTCTCATTCCATACCAGTGTTTGTTCCGGCACCACCTGCTCCTTCAGGTAGCAGGCTCCATAGCCACCAGCCGCGCCTGCCTGGGTGGGGTGGGTCTGGGTGCAAGCTCTGTATCTGCCTGAGCTTGTTTACGTGTTTTACGTGTTCTCTTGTGTTTGGGTGTTTGTATTTAAGTCCTGTCTCTTGAGTTGTTCCTTAACCGCTCCTTGTCAAATGTACTGTGTTTCTAAGCCTTCCTGTGTTCACAGTGTCGCGTATAAAACTACTTTGAGCAAGATTCCTGCATTTGGGTCCAACTATCTCTCGTCTGCATGGGACACTGTATCCCACCCTCCAAGGGTTCTCATGTTCAGTCACCAGAAATTAAGTTGGGAATCTTCCCTCATGTGACAATGATCATTCACTTAGTAAGTGAAGGCCAGAGCGGGGCTGTACATGGTAGTCTCGTGTTTGTGTTTGTGGAGATGACGAGGCTGGAGAGGAAACATACTGTAGGTAAGTCACTCCCTTCAAAATCAATAGTTGCATGTTTAAACACGAGAAGATATTATCCAGAACTGTGATAGCTCCTTGGATAATAATAACTGTACACATTGTTTGCCTCCTGTTTTTCCACTTGGAAATATACTGTAATTACCACATTTTAAAGAGCACAAGAAAAGTTTGCACAAAGGGTGTCCCAAAGGGAAGCTCAGATTGCAGTCTGGCTTTCATTACTTGTAGGTCGTCTCTCCCCAGGTACTGCAGCTCCTGATCCAAAGGTCAATACAGCAGTTAACCCAAGTAGACGGGAGCATTTCTCAGCACCTAAAAGTCACGTGTTTGAAGGTATAGTAAAGCTGTGTCATGTTTTTGCCTGTGTGTTTATGATCGAAGAACGAATCCAAATGTTGGTTCACATGCTGAAAATGTATAGTAATCAAGATTACACTATCGCAGGTATATGAATATTTGTTTTGTGGTAGGCTAAAATAACTAATTGCGAAATAAGTGGAAGAATATTTAGTCAGATCTTAAGTGATTAAAGGCTGAATACACTTTCACCTACAGATGATTGTCTCATAGCAATGAGAACACAAGCTGTGTTTGGAACCATATACTTAAATACTACCTGCTCTATACTCAATACTGAAACCAAAATCTTGTATACTACTGTTTACAAAGATCTGTCTAAATTGTTAGTATACTCAACTGAAACGTGACCAAAACCCCAATATATTTTTTTTATTTTGTCAAAGTCCGATGGTAGTTGCACATTGTAGGCACAACCCCAAAGTTAAAGAGGACAGCTGTCCACCATTAGCAACAGCTTATTCTGTTGTATTGCCACTCACGATTGAAAAGGAAATCGGTGACCCCTCTGACCTTGTGCCCGATCCTGGTGGAACAATCATTTGTAATTGGGGTGTGAAGCATAACATCTCTCGAATACTCACCATTTTTCCAAATATAGTATGTCACCCGCAGATCTAAAATTTCACGTACTATGCACCGTTGGCATACTACATACACATTATCCCTCTTATTTAGTATGTTATGGACAATACCCATACTACCATCCATTTTTAGTATGCCAGGAAAAGATTTTGTGTGTCGCATTGTCTTTTTGCATGTAACAGTATGCACTTTGTAAGGGCAGCTGCAGTACAAACTAAAAGTAAAAAGTAGTACAATGCGATTTGGGACGCAGCAAACAACCTTTTCTGGTCACCAAAAGATGATGTCACAACAGCGTAGAGTGGGAGAAAGATTTGGCTTGTTGGCCAAAAAATATCCCATTCACAATTTAGGATTTATGGCATATTTCCATTGTAAGAGAAAGTAAAAAAATAAAAAATAATATACAATATATTTCTAACCTAATCAGATTTCCATTTTTGCTAACTTATTTGCCGTGAGCTGACACCATTCTTTTGTTGTTGTTGTTGTTGGCGGCGTTAGGGGACACTATTAAACGTAAATTCACACATACCAAGCTGTCCTAGATAATACAGGACAAACATCTAAACTCAGGCAGTACATTTTAGCATTAAATATCAAGTTGAAATTTGCCTGATTGCTTGAGCCTATTAGGGACAACACACGTTTGGTGTACTGTTTTACAGAGTTGGAATTTAAGTATCTCCAAGGGATTGAGTCCTTTTTGTGGAGGTGGAACCAAACCCCTCACATTCCAGTGGTTAAAGAATGTAGGAAAACAACTGAGAAGGATTAGAATAGGCTTTGTCAGATACCTTTAAACCAGTGCTATGTATGAATTAAAAGAATGAATGTGCTGAAGCAATTTTGTTTGCCTCTTTGCCCTTTGCCTGCTTACACTCCTCATTACTGGAATATGTGTATTAGGTTTTACATGATTGCATGTACAACCGAAGATCACTACTTTAACTTGCTCCCCACAACCAAATAAGTCTCTCACTTACTTTTTGATTTGAAAGCCTGTTTTTGATTCGCACTGCTGGTTGCTTTGCATTGTTTTTTATAATTTTAGAAAAATAAGGCTTTGTTGTCATAACCTTTCCCACATACTGTTCCCAGAAAATCCAGCTGAGGGTTTGGAGCAATATCACAGTTCACTGGGAAGTTCTATATGTGATATGTGCTATCAGATTTCTTTACAAAGTAATTTAATATGAGGAAGACATTCCCCTCTTTCACTATGTTCTTCCTTGTCTGGGCAGTTAACAAAAAAGATTGGAAAATTGTGGCCATTTGTGTGCACACCTATAAAATGCCTTAGGAATGCGCTTCAGAAAATACTATTTGGAGAGCAGAACTATGAGTAATGACAAGGATGAGTAAGGTAATGTTTTCATGGTCTCTCAGGCCTCCCCAGACAAAAGCCACCTGAAAAGGCAGTTGGCTGTGTGGTAGTAGTCTATGATAGATCGCCATGAGCACTATTCTCTCCAGCTGATCCATCTTGTGGGCAATAGAACAGGCAAGACCAACAGCCAAACTAGACAAAAATTGACAAAGTAGCAAGTACCATGTGGTACCTACCATGTCTCTCAAAACCTTTTATGTGTAATGTAATTTCCTAGACTATGTTAATCATTTATAAAGGGGTGTTTTCCTAGTTATAGCGCTCTGCTACAGTGAGGAGATAGTAGTGTGCAATGATCTTACAGTCGAAGAGAGGATCTAGTGTGAAGGTGAGTTTATTTGACATAACTCTCTGATAAAATATATTTTCTGGGAGAGATAAGTTTACTCGTAACACCGACTCTTAACTGTGCTGTCTGTTAAAACTATGTCCTGTTGCATTTTGGCTTTGGAAGAACTGAAAATGTGTAATGTTTTAATTTTCATTCAAATGTTTGGGCTCAACAATTGTAGTTAGAAATGGTTATAAAGTAGTTAAAGTATACTTTGGTATACTTTGATCCGTGGCTTTTCCATTTCAACCTATAGCCAAACTAAACTAGCAATATAGAGGGAAGCACAGTACTGTTGTAGAAATGTGATAATAGGCCACTTTCTTGTAGTGGGACCATTTCAGAAAGTTCTTGTGTAGCAGATAAGCATTATCAATAGGTCAAATACACCTTACTTATTGACTTAGCTGGAGGTTGTTTTTTCATTGCCAAGTATTTCAGCTGAGAATTTGAGCATGTCAGCTAAAGCAAAATATTTCTCTTCCAATTGGACCAAGTACCCCAGGTTCCAATTCAAACGTGCCTATTGCAAAACAAGGACAAAACTCAGTTGCTTGTGGATTTGAATTGGTAAAAGTGTTAATATAGGAAAACTGGAACTACGGTATCGGTTTCCATATTGATAATGATTAGGTCCCCTAAAATGCAATAGATGTTTCTTGATTTGGAACATAAAGAGTTAGTGTAATTTTTTTTATGTAGTAGTAGTAAATTAAATCACATTTTGTCACTCGCTTCTAATGCTTGATAAGTTATTTAAAACTTTAAAAGGCTCCTAAGGGAGGTTTGATAGCTGCAGACCTTTTCTTAAATGTTATCTTGGTTAGACTTTGAAGTCATCATGAAGTTGTCGTAGCAAGACAGCACATTCATCGTTGAAAAAAGACTTACTAAAACATGGGAGTAAAAAAAGCTTAGCCTATATTTTTCAGTAGTTGTGTCATTCAGTGTGTGGGATTATAAAGTGTGCGGGATTATAAAGTGTGCATCATGGGGTACTTTGGAGTGAGACAGATGGAAAGGCAAGAAAAACAACAGTAAGTTGTGCTTAAATGCAATCTTTGTGTTGTACATTGCACATGTTACGATACAGTGATCTTTGATTTGGTCAGATGTTCATCTAGTCTATGTTAAATACAATGGACCCTAAAGAGTAACCAGTCCTCAGTAGTCCCAGTCACAGCCTTCTTAAGAACCTAGAAAAATGCGAAAATCAGGTTGCATCTGCAAACATGTTGGTGTGGCAGAATTGGCTTTCGGGGCATTCATTCATTTTCAAACTTGACTGATTGTTTAGGCTACTTTTTGTGATGTTTTCCTGTTCTAGATTGGCCCTCTCCAATGGTCTTGTTTCAGCCATTGGTTGGCCACACAAGTCAGATTTAAGACACAGAAATGCAAACGACAACAACTTTGCAATGAAACAATTTGATTTTTTATGCCAGATTGTGGTTTTCCACTAAGGTACATCCAAATCCATAGTTTTTCTGCAAACAAATGTGTTTGGGTATACTTTAAGTGAACAATCAGCTAATTTTAGTATCTTTGTTTAATAGGCACCCAATGCACCTGCATGAACAACTAATAGCTGCCTTTGACATCATAATGTGTTACGCCAGTATAGCAGGGGTGAAGTGAATTTATCCCACTCTTTTATGCAGAACAGCTTCTCCCTTGCATTTGTGGGATATCAAACTTTAATCTGTCCTTTTCTTTCCAGGCATAACATTTCAATTAGGTAAAGGTCCGCACATTAGGCAGTTGCGAAACTGCACATTTCTTTACATTCAATTATTTGGATGTTCACTTGCTGGTGTGTTTGGGATCATTGTCTTGCTGTTTGACCCACCAGTGCTTACATTTCAGCTCATGGAAAGCTGTGCATCCATCCTACTAAGAATTAGTTTACACAGAGCGGAATTCATGGCTTCATGAGCATGAGTAGCATCCCAAATAAGACCCGACCACCCCCCCATGATGCCTTTTTCTTATAAGAAAGTTTTTTTAGCATCTTGGATCATTTCTGCTTTGTCCTTTGAGTAATTTTGTCAGAATGGCCAGGAAAGATTAACGGCTCACCCAGATATGAGGTGCAGAGGATCAGTAGAGTCTTGGATTTGAAACCCTTCTCAGACCTGGAAGCAGCAATGTTTGGGCTGAAATCACAGGAAAAACTTTGCAAAAGGTGCGAAATAAGGTCCTTCCAGACCCCTGATTGAAACAGAAGTCCACCCAGTTGCTAAATTTTACAATTGGGGTGTCCACATAATGGTAACAAGTTTGTCATGCCATTTATTCGATTGACAAAAGGCTTCATTTATGTAATCTACTGTATATTTTTACCATTTACTTCTATACCTAAAAACTGCTTGCACTTTGGCCTTTAATGTGTGGTGGTACCATGCAAAACTGGCATGCATTTGGTGCATGGTCTTGTAAACCAAACACAAAAAGAATATTTTTGCTGTTTATGGCTGATTATTTAGACAGATTATACTGGGGCCTTGGACAATATAATTTGCCGATCTGGTCCTTTGCATTTCCACTTCAAAAGTCTTTATTTGCAAAGGCTTTAAGAAAACAGTTGCTTAATATGCAGCAATAGATACTGTGGGGCAGTTCCCTCTATAATGTTTGTTATTTTATTGCAAATATGTCTAAAATAGCTATCTTGAATATTCAAACTTGAACGATAAGCCCATTGCCAGGCCCACAAAGCTAGGTGACAGAGATTGCTGTCCTTGCCACACCTAGGATATGATGTGGAAATATTCATTATGTAATAATTCCACAACAGCGCATTCAAAGAAAATGCTTATTAGGCCAATAAACAACTGGGGGTAGGGCAGATGCAGCATGGTTTTGAACCTTATAGCCCAGAAGCAAACATGAAAAAGATTTTCAACAGCGCAACACATATATTATTTCCATTATTTAACTTGTGAGACCACTAATGTGAACTTACCTAATTGGATATTTATTCTGCAACAGATGAATTGATTTTGTTACCTGATTGTGGCGTTGTACAAAATATCACTCTGCACATGTAGCCTCATTCAGTTTGTTGGTACCCTCTCTGGAAAGCCTCTTTTTTTTTGTGGACAAGCAGGAGAGGCTGTGAGAGCAAAATGCAGGCATTAAACAACTTGCTGAAATAAGTGAGACTGACACAGTTATGTTTCAGTTTTCTCCTCAGCTTACAATAAGTAGTAAGTGAGATTAATTTCTCTCATGGTGATGGCAGGAGGGTTGGAGCTGAGAGGGACACTGTCCAGCAGCAGTTGAACAAAAATGCGAGAAGCATTCTCTACAAATCTGTGTGAGCCGGTCACTGCTCGTAAAGTGACAGTGTGGGTCTGATGCCAAATGTTGGTGAGGAATTAGTTTTAGTCACAGTCACCTACCAACCTCACATAAAGCTCTTTCTCATTCATTATCACATAGGTACAGTATGAGACCACCTTTTACTGAAAAACTGTATAAAAGCTAAGAGGAAGGTTCCCAGCCTATAAAGCTTTGAGGTCGATGGCTCTATTTTGCTTCAGCAAATATATGCAGCATATGTGTGTAGTAGAGTTGGACCTCTGGAAAAAACTTCCTTGGGTGACAAACATCCTGCAAAAGCCTGATGGACAAAGGAAGCCCACTAGAGGGCA